>JAIXND010000774.1:4510722-4577387 GCA_023646645.1 Varanus salvator macromaculatus | reverse complement strand
CTTCTCTTCTCTTCTCTTCTCTTCTCTTCTCTTCTCTTCTCTTCTCTTCTCTTCTCTTCTCTTCTCTTTCTTGAAGATAGGGACTATATTAGCCCCTTTCCAGTCTTCTGGCACTTCCCTTGTCCTCTATGATTTCTCAAAGATAAAAGAAAGTGATTCTGAGAGTTCTTCTGCCTGCTTCTTTATGACTCCAGGATGGAATTCACTGAGCCCTGGAGATTTGAACTCATCAATCTAACTAGATGACCACTTGCCTATCAATCTTGAGCTGCCTTCCTGTTCCTTCAGCTTCTAGTTCCCCTTCATCAGGAAGGTCAAAGATCTTCTTTTGGGAAAAGACTGAGCCAAAGTAGGAATCAAGCACTTTTTATTTATTTACTTATTAAAACATTTATAGGCTTTTGCTTTGTCTTTGTCATCTTTTTCATTTTCCCACTTACACTGAGTAGTTGAACCTCCATTTCTTTCTTTGGTTTTTTGCTTTGGACATATCCTCAGGAGGAGGTTGTGGTTGTTGTTTTTAGCATCCCTTACTAACCCCAGTTTCTCTCCTAGCTTTCACCTTCCTGATGCCGTTCCTGTAATTCCCCAACATTGGGGAAATCTCTCATAACTACAACATTAAGCCTCCTTGAAATACTGGCAATTTGCTTTTTAAAAGTATCTCTGGCTTAATAACTCTGTAAACCAAGGTAGGATCATTGTGACCAACCTACTACTCCCATCAGCTGACATTGACAAAAAACAAGTATGAGCACAAATCACTGCTGGCCATTAAGCTGATGTTCAAAGGAGCCACGCATCCCATCCAGGTGCTCACTGACCATGAGAACTTGGAGCACTTTCAGAACATAAAGTGCCTCTGGCCACCTTAAGCCCACTGGGCCCAGTTCTTTGCATACTTTGACTTCTGGGTCATCTATAGCCCCAGCACCAAAAACTGGAAGGCAGGTGCATTGTCCCACAAGGATAAGCTGGCCGTGGAAGACTGCATAGATCCTGCCTCTCTGCTGATCCCTGCCAATTTCCTCCATGGGACCATGCAGCATGATTTCATGTCCCAGATCCACAGAGCCCTGCCCACCAACCCATATGCAGGTCTCTGACTGTCTGAACCCAGTCAGGTTAGCAGCCACAAGGGTCCAGTTCCATTTCTGCTAGATGGCTGCCTGTACTTCCAGGGTCAGCAGTATGTTCCTGAAGGTCTTCTTGGGGTCTAACTGCTGCAATTGCTCCATGAGTCCCTCACAGCAGGACACTGTAGGTATTCCAAGATGCTCAAGCTGGTTTCCAGGGCCTTCAGGTGGTCAACCCTTAAGTCCAATGTCAGGAAGTTTGTCCAGTCCTGTGAGACCTGTGCATGGACTAAGGATCCTCATCAGAAATCCCAAGCTCTCTTGTAGCCCCTCCCAACAGCTCCCAAGTTATGGTCCAAGGTATCCCTGCATTTCCTTGTAGTCTTGCTCCCATCCCAAGTTCACACTGCCATCTTGGTAGGGCTGGACCTGCTTACCAAGATGGCTCATTTTGTCTCTTTTCACTACATTCCCAGTGCTTTGCAGACAGCCCACCTGTTCATCCCCTACATGTTCTGCCTCCATGTGAATGTGATTGTCTCCAACAAGCGGCTTCTGTTTATCTCATGCTTCTGGGAAACCTTCCTAGAACTCCTGGGTGTCCAAAGAAGGTTATTGTCTAATTATCACCCACAGATGGCTGGGCAGACAGAATGTGTCACAGGTATTAGCGCAGTATCTCTGCTGTTTCCTTCATTACCATTAAGAGGATTGGGTTGACTTTCTGCTTTTTCTCAGCAGATTGTGCACAATAACGCCTGCCACACTTCCACAGGGCACAGCCCTTTCTATGCCAACTTTGGCTACCACCCCCAAGACTTTTCATACACCCTAGACCACCTGTACACCCCAGACTCAAATCCAGGACTCAAGATCTCGTGACAAGCTCTTCTATGTGGTAGATTAGAAAGGCAACAGAACAGACCAGTGATCCTGGGAAATGGTTGAAAATGTTCATGCCCCAGCAAAGGCTCATGCTTTCCACCAAATGTATCCAGAGAAGCCAGACCCATAAAGGGGTGTGGAACCCCCTTTCCCAAAGTGGGGAGGTAATGTCAGGAACAGGACCTGGCCAGCCCTGCAAGGGTTTGTAAAACCAGGAACAGCTGACATGTAGTCATGCAGTACAGCGGAGGACCTGGAAACCAACATAAAAGGCCTCTCTACATTGCTGCTCTCTGCCACAGCAATGCAAGCTGTCCCTGTGACAGCTGTGGCTCTCACATCTCTTTGCTTTGCTCCTCCTTCCTGCCTTGCTCCAACCCTGCTCCACATTGTTCATGCATTGTTCCAGTTCATTCCCACCTTGCTCCTGCCAAGCTCCAATCCCACTCCTGCCTGTCCCTATGGCCTCCCTCCTCAATATCGATCACATTTACCTCACTGCTCCCCTGGCATTTGAGCCCTGAACTGTTTCTGGACTGTGTGTGTTCTCTCCCTCTCTCATACTGTTGCCTCATTTCTGATCCCAGACTATTGATCATGCTGCCAGCCTCTAGTCCTATAGACCTACAAAGCCCAGCCTCACACCAACACCCTGGTCCCAGTGTTCTGCCTGCCTCCATCTCAGTCCTCACACTGAGGTTGGCGCACTGTTTCTGACCTTGGAAGGACTTTACAAGCCTTCGTGTAGTCCCTGGGAGTCTCCCAGGGATCATAGGAATACTTTCTAAGTGTAGCAGAAATGGCTAACCTTCAGCCCAGATAGATCATATAATCACCATCACTTATGCCAAGTGGTGTCTTTTGCTTTGATAACCTATTTGTATTCTTTTGGCAATATGTTAAGTGGCCACCCTAATGATATGTCAACAATCTATTTAATCTCTCAACCACATGTTTAAAAGGCAATTTACTGCCTAACATGAATCTCTTTATTACTTACATAGTTGGCTACTTATGGTATAAAATGTAAATGCTATTTATGTTCTTGTTTCCTGGTGCTTATCTCTGATAAAATAACCTCAATAGTACATCCTTGTTGAATCTCCACAGACATGCTGGCAATGCCTTTTAAAAAATGTTAGTGTGTGCAAAGATGCGCTGGAATTATTCAGGGTTCAGCCTTTTCACTTGATGGTAAATCTTAAATGGTGGATGCAAATCAATGCAGATGCAAATACCCCACAAATACAATAATCTGCTTCCTTTCCATCTGCCCCATAATAGCCTATTTCAGTGGCAAATGTTGCTAATTTATTGGATTTCTAGCTATTGTATAATAAGAATGACTCAAACCTACCCGAGGTTTAAAATTTCACCAAACTGTAGAAGGCTGTGATCAGAGACCTGTGTGTCTACTCTATTTAGTTTCCAGGTGCTCAATATTGATGGGCAATACTAAGAGCTGTCGTGAGTTACTAAGAACCCTCCCAGCAGTAATAGTCTCACCAGCACTTTTTTTGTCAAGCATCTTTATTTTACATACAAGTCTCTGAGCATACACCAAGCAAAATGTTGAACCCTCTATGACATTCTTCACCCAAAACTTTCCTTATAAATCCTTCTATGCCTGTCCCTGGGGAGAGGAGCACTGCGGTCACGCATGCACTCCTCCCTTAGAGACCCCAGTTGAGCCACCCAATGACTGTGATGACAGACCATAGGGTCCACCTCCCCAGGAGGCTGGAGTTCCCCATCCAATAGACTCCCCATCTCCAAATCTCCTCCTGCAAGATGTTGCTCTTCCCATTCCCACAGGCACATTGACTGCCCCCCTTGGCTGTCCTTGAACTAATTTGTCTCATAGCAGGCACAAGCAGGGACTCAGGGTCATGGACTGGAGCTGGAGCTGGGGCCATTTCAACAATCATCTTGTTATCAGAGTCTGAGCTGTCAGCCCCACCAGAAGAGGCAAACTATCCTACACACATCTCATTCTTGGATTCTGAGCTGTTGGACCTGCCAAAACAGTTAGCCTCTCGTTCATGCCCCTGAGGTTCACTGGAATGCACGCATGCACATAACAAGACCCTCCTATTCTCCCATCTTACAATTCTTTAGCTTTACACCGGACTTGGTCTGGACTGTCCCTTGAACAGAAAAAACTTTCAATTAAAGGACTATTCCCTGACAGCTCTTCAAAAAAGTACTGTTCTCTGTAAAATAGGGCACCTAGCTACCCCAACTCCAGATGGAAACAGGCTATGTTTTGGGCTACTTATGAGAATCCAGGGAGAAGAGGCTCCTGTGCTGCTCAAGTAAAGATTTGGATCAAATTGAAGGTTTGGATGTGGGGCAGCAGTCAGGCACAAAATCTATTGGGCTCTTGTGCTTCTAAATCTAAAATCATCTGTTCATGCCAATGTAACTCTGTTGATGACTAGGAGATGAGTTTCACATTCAGAATTTCTGTCTTGGGCTGGCCTGTGCTTCTCTTGTCACTCTGAGTTGAGAGTGCTGAGGAGAGGCCTTTACTTCGGTACGTGATATCCTGGTGTGCGACTGTGTGTTCTGGGAGGGACAGTGCACAGTTGTATTCCATGCTTTACATCTTGCTCAGAGCTCTGACTAGGGAGAGTCCTTTTGTTTCCAGCATGGGCTGGACTGTGGCATTGGGAGCCCTGCCCAGCTTTAGGCAGGCTGCAACTGCCAAACTGCCCCACCTTGAGGGAGCTCAGGGAAGAATTCTACTGCAGGGTGTTCCCCCTCAGGCTCCCTGATGAAAGTAGCACACACCCATCTGCTGCCACTGATAGGCGCCTGTCAGCACAACCCAGCTATGGCCAGGAGTGGTTACAAGTGAGGAGAAAGAGGCTTTTTTCCCCTAGCTGCAAGGTCAGCCCCAGTTCAGTTCAACAAAAAGGATCTTTCAGTTACATTTGGAATTATACAACTGAACTCCATTTAAAATGTTTTGCTCCCACTTTACAGCATCAAAGTGAAACATAGGAGGCTGCTGTATACCAGGTGAGCTTCCTTGTCCAGCTGGCCCAGTGTCTTCTGCTCTGACTGGCACAGCTTTCCAGGACCTCAGGAAAGGCCTTTCCCATTACCTGCTACCTCATCCTTCTTGAATCAGAGAAGTCAGGGACTGAACCTGAGACTGTCTGTATGCAAAGCATGTGCTCTGCCACTGAACCCTCTGCTTGTATGTTGTTTACAAGCTGCAAACTGATACAGTACAAGATGAAATACAATCTAAAACCATGGAAAGCAAGTATGAGTCTGCTGCTTCCCCTCAAAGTTATGATCAGATACAGAGAATGTCCAAATAGGGCTTTTGTCCCTTCAGGATTCTAGCATCTTATTTTCCTGCATGTGTGGCCCAGACCTGTGCTTCGACCACAGTCTGCTTTATGTCTGAGCTTTGTTCCAATCAGTCTGATCCAGCTCAATTCACTGGCAATTTTTGGCTGATCTCAGTACTACATATATCCTCCAAGTAAGAGGGAACAAAGTTATTGGCCATGAAGACTGAACACGAATCCTACTTCCATCACCAGTTGCCCTTTCTCACTTTTAGAGTGCATGAACTGAAATCACCTCAGTGTAACAAGTGCCTACTCTGAAATCACTCCATTTGCATTGTACCTTGCTGCTAACATCAACAAAATCAGATGCAAAAATGCTAAGCTAATAATGGTTGCCAACAAGAAGCAATGTCATGAGGTTGTAACTCACGTCTCCAATTAACTCACACAGCAGCTGACCATAAAACTAAAGTCTTTTCTTGCTACTTTCTACAAGATTTACGATGCAACAGATAAGCTCTAATGGGAAGCTTCTAACAGTGCAGTTGCCCCCTCCTTTGTGAAGTCTCTCAGGAGCCCATGTGGGATTAGCTTTTCGTGTCACGTCTTTCCGCTTGTGGGCTGGACAAACCTCTGTCCTGTCTTCTCATTTGTTCCAGATGTCGTAAACTCCTCCTAAATTGGGCGTCTGCCAAATTCTCCATTCCCTCTTCTTGATCTCCTGAACTCTGCCCAGCAGCTTCAGAGTCAGGAGGCGGGGTGCGGAGGGCAACTTGTTCAAGCACCTCTGAGTCAGGATGAGGAGAAGTCACCCGTGCAGAAGCCTCATCGTTATGCTGTGGGGTGGCTATTTGCTCAGCAGTCTCAGAGTCATGCTGCAGAGGGGTTGTTTGACTACTGGGCCCCAAGTATAAGTCCCCTTGTTCCAATGTCTGATTCTCATTTTGGACGTTTGACTCTCGCGAGTTGACGTCTCTGTCGAGCCATTAGGCACAACAAGCAATAACTGAAACTGCATGGAAATAAAAAGCAGATATGAGCTCATGTCCTCACCATTTTGTTGCCATGGTTGCAATATCTCTAACAGCTAGATGACAGGTAGAAATTCTGCAAGTGAAACTCTTCCTACCACTTGATGAATTTCCATGCAGGTATAAAAGAAACAAGGGTCCTGCACCATTCCCATCCCCCACCAAAAAAAAAAAAAAGGTGGGGGGAAGAAAAAAAAAGGAAAGCAAACAAGCAGGAATCCCAGTTACAGGAACACATCCTTTCCTTAGTCCTACACCATTGCTACTGTCGGAAGCAAAGTGAACTGACCTGGAAAACTGAGTAGAATTCAATATATACTTAGAAACATAGAAACAGAGCGAGTCAGAAGGGGTCTCCTGGGCCATCTAGTCTGACCTCCGGCACCAGCCGGCTCCACTCACGACATGCCCACCATGTGCTTGTCCAGCCTGTCTTTGAACACCCTCACCGATGGGGCCTCAACGACCTCTCGTGGAAGCCCATTCCACGCCCTCGGGGTCCTTTATACTTTATACTCTTTAAATGGTTTTATAAAATTGAAGGACTAGGAACTTGAAATACTGATATTGGTCAATCAGTGTATGACTATAGGGGAGAACAAAACGAATTATATTCTCACTTTAAGCAAAGTGAATAAGGGAGAGCAAAAACAAAGATTTAGTGTTCTCACAGAAGACCCTAATACTACCTTTGAATGTTGATACAATTTTGCTTGTCAATGACCTAATAAAGGATTGATTGATTGATTACTGATACAGTTACAGGATGGCAGTTAAAAGAGAGTAATTTTAAAATTAAATTTGAGGTGTTACTTTTATGTAATGAAAAACAGTAGTGTGCAACTCCCATTAATTTCAGTGTGGCTGAGCATTCTTTAAGTGAGGAATAGACAACTTCTTGAGCATTTTTGGCAATCTGAGAAACTAGAGGCTCCCAATATCTTAAACAACTCATTTAAATCCACAGTTTTCAGCACCAATACATATCTATTATACAGCAATCCCAGATGCTGGCAAGATAGTATGTTAATTAGTTATGAAAAAGTGGAGGGGGACCTTGGTTTCTGAGGACACATTGGCACTTGTGAGTCACATGTTACACAATTGAGATTTGGTTAGTTAGTTCTCAGCTCACCTTTTAGGCTCCCAGCTTCAATTGTAAGCAAACTGCTTATTTTTGGCACTCAGCCTGAGTGCCAAAATTTTGGGCCTGACTGGCCATGCCTCAGTTGGAGAGTGCTAGTTTTCTGCTGTAAGTGGCATCAAACAGAAGAGATTTGCAGGAGAGAGGTGGTAGGTTGGATGAGGGGTACTTGGCACCTTGTCTCCTGTAATGCCCTCCCCAGACACTTTTTCTACAGCTTGGGTTTCAAACTCATGGTTCCAATGTACCCTTCATTTTGTATGCCACTTTTCTCTGGCTGTTTAGTAGCCAGGAGCAGCTATAGCTTAGTAGAACACTTGCTTTTCAGGCAGAAGTTCCCTGGATTCACTCTCTGGTATCTCCAGTTAAGGAATTATAGGATCTGGGAAGAGTAGTCAGTACTGGGCGAGAAGGACCAAGGATCATTTCTAGATGGCTGGCTAGTGCACAAATTCCTTCTTTTCCTTTGTAATGCTCCTTTTTTAGTAAGAAAAGGACAGATGAAGTCATGGAAAAACATGGAAGTATTGTACGTTGAAGATAACATCAGCTGGACTCCATTAAATTCCATGAATGAGGCAGGGTGACAGCAAGACAAAAGTCCAGTCTAGAAGCACCCTCAGTATAAGACAGTTTCATATCTTCATGTAGAGGAGCCACATCTATTTAGAAATGAGACTTGATCATATGAAATGAAATTCTGGCCTTTATCAGTTGGGAAAAACTTGTTGGTTTCACCAAGAAAGCAGAAATTTTATAATGTGGAATGCTGGGTGTACTGTGATAGCATGGTTAATATCAGTGACCTCACTGGTGATGGGCCTCACATTTTCCTCTCCCAAGTCATTTCATTTTTAAACGGTACAATTTTTTGTTTCCATTCTTGAGAGGCCACAATCTCTCTCTTGTATCACTCCTGTATGAGAGCACTCATAGGCCAGGTTTGCACAACGCAACACACCATGGATGGGTTTGAAGGGGTTGGGTTATGAAATAGATGCCTTTCCCATACTTTAACCCTTGCTTCTGGGTCCTCATGTCATCCACACCTAGGGAAGCTAGGTTGATATGGTTAACAAACCACCCATGACCAAGGGTTGTTTTAAGTGTGTGGGTGGTTTGTTATTTAAGCCACCTTGGTTCAAATTGTTCATGCAAACCAAGCCACAGAGTGTGCCAAACATCAAGGCAACATGCCTCCTCACCTCCAGAAAAGTCTTGTCTTTAAAAAAAAAAAAATCTTATCCCTGCCTGAAAGGAAGGAAAGATAAAATATATTTCTCAAACGGATTATTTAAAACATTTCAAATCTTCACAGTTTTCAGAAGAATCCTCCTAACATCAAATTTGTTCTTTATCTATCATGCTGTTTGACATCCATCTCTCTATCCATCCATGGTAATGTTTTGTTTGTTTGTTAAACAGTTCATAAATAATTTTCTCCAGATACTGTACAAAGTGTAACAACATCAACATACACAACAAATAAAATCTGAATAAAAGCAGTCAGCAATATAAGAAATTCAGATCACTGTGGTTCTGTAAAGACTGACATGTTTATGCATTCTGGTATAAATTGAGCTTTGTCACCAACCTTAAACAGCCTTTGTGGAACAAACACTCCAAAGGAAGATTAGGGAGACTGTTGTCTCAGAACTGATCAACAAGTTTAATTCTATTGTCAGGGTTTTACAATCAGGATAAAGGTTTTTTATTGCACTATCTAGTAATTACCAAGATGTTTCATGTTATCAGCAATGATTGATATCATAATGAGTGACTGGTAATAATGTGACTATCACTTTTTGCATTTCATTTCTTCTAAACTGTTTATAAATCTTTCATCCTCCCTGAATTTTAGCCTGAAATTCTCCATAATTCTTCATAAGATTGATTAAGTGGGATATGCACCACAGAACTTATGCTAGAATAAAATCCCACAAGGTGCTTTACTGTTTTTTAAATGGTCAAAAATACTTCAGAAGTCTAGGACAAAACCCACTGTTCTACAATAGTTAGAAATACTTCAAAGCCTAGAACAAAAACACTTCAGTCTGGCAGCTAAGTGTTTTATACAGAACATGGAAATTATATGATCCATTGTATTGCCCTTCTGGAAATGTGGGACCAATTAGCACAAAGAAGAAAAAACAGATATTAATGCAGATATATTCGTCTTCATTGGAAACAGGGATTTGAACCTTATTGGAGTCTGTTTTCAGTGCCTGTAACATGAGAAACAGTTGTCTGAAACTAAATGCTTTTCAAAAGTCCATTCAGCTGCCATGTTGCACTTATATTTATGAAATGACCTATGAAGTGAAGTTAAAACATTGATACTACTCAAACAGTATTATAATTACTACATGGGTACATGAGACTGAACTCTATTGTCTTTGCTTCTGATATAAGTATGGACTCACTCCCACTGAGTTGGAGAAGTTAATTTGTCATCTCAGTTCCCTGGGCTGTGTCACACATGGAAGTACAATTTCATAATTTCACATTATTTAATTACCTAATGCTTGATAATTTCAGTTAAGGATTAGGGAAAATCTGGCTTTAGAGACTGTTGACTGGCTAGCATCTGTGCCATTACTAGCACATATCCACGTCTGCAGGAACTGAGTTTTGTGCCTTTTTAAAAAATATGACTGTGTGAAGGATTGTTAAGCAAAAGAGGTACTGCTTTGAAAAAAGGCAGTCAGTCCACTTGAAGTATGCAGTGGAGGCTAAACTTGATATTCTAAACTTGAAGGTAAAAGTATACTCATATCACCAGCAACAGAACTTCTGTCACAACTATTTATGTCCAAATGTAGATATTATAGAATATTTAGCTGATGATGGTGATCCATTTTCATACCAGTAATGTCTAGTTATGTCATTACATTCAGAGTGTAAATGTTTCCTGCATGTGGTAGACACTGAGGTAGGGAATGGAACTGAGTATGACAACTTCACATCACATGTAACTTTTCCTACATGTTACTATGGAAGTGTGGGCTGGAGGTTTGTATAGGCAGCATAAATGTGTTCCCAATCATATACTATCTAGTTTGGTCTGCAATATCTTGTTTGCAATATTTCACTGAAGAACAAAACAGATTCTGTCCACCAGAGACAGTTACAATTTCTCATTTGCAAGATGTCTATCTACTCCTATTTTTGGAATCTGTGACAAAATGTGACACATCTGACCATGGTGCAGAATGATAGAGCTGGATACAAGCCATAGAGTTTGTATGATGTTTATAGTATAGAAAAGAAAAATCATACTGTTCATATTGTTGCAGTTGATATCTGGAAAATACCTTGGTGTGGAAATGATCAGAAAATATAGAGCTGGAAACAAGCCATAGAGGTGGGCAACTCCAGGGAAAGCAGTGGTCCAGATTCCCTCTGTCTGACTGGTTCTTTTGACTTACTTGTAAATACATTGAAATTAAATGTTCAAAATGTCACGTGTCGGCCTACTGGGCTCCCTTTGCAAATTTGTTGTCTCAGTCTGCTTACAGTCTGCTTTGCCAAGTTACTTCTTTATTTGATCTTAACTGGCCAACAGAAGGAAGTTTTCTTTTTCCTTTTCACATTCTTTGGATTTATATTTACCAATTCCTCTGTGATTATGTTGCAAGGATGATTAATTATGGCTTGTTAAAGTCACTGAGATACTTGAATGAATGGCATTATGTATTAAGAGCATAAAGCACTGTTATGGTTATGATTCCTCCCTTGAAATCATACTACGAGGTGAAACTGTTGTCACCAAGACTCGTCCAACTTGTTTTGGCTATCTTGTTGGTGGCTCCTTTTTTTACACTAATCCAGCCCATAAAGAATCAAATCGACACAGTGATGCCACACAACTTACTGTGAATATAGTACAGTGGAGGGAAGGGCTCCTGAGCCACAGCTAGCACCCTACAGGTAAGTGCTCTTTTACTTTCTGAAAAGGCAAGTCAAGAAGGCAAACCAACTGACAGACAGTAGCTGGCTTTTACTGCACAGCTTGAGAGACATTCCTTCCCAAACAGACTAGGGCTCTTTTTCTGTACCAGTTTTAGAAAAGGCAAGTACTAGAACAGTGAAAACAGCCCACAAAAGGCAGGGACCACCATTGGTTCAAGTAGGGCCCAAGAAAGGTTGATCCCCACTCTCCACGTGCTCTGTATGTAGATGTACAAAGAACATGGAAATGATAATCTGGTGTGAATACAATATCTCATCTTTCTCCCTTGAAGAGGCTGTTGTCTGCATAGATTTCAGGAAGAAGCATTAAGATCAAAAGGACTAGAAACTGAGGGGGCAATTTCTGCAGGCACCCTTAAAATTGTATCCCTGATTTAGTGTAATCATGCTCAGAACTGCAGTGCAAGATATGGTCAGTTTTGCATTACTAGAGCACTGAATGATCCCCATCTCTCTTTTCAGGATTTTCTTTTAACTCTGTCTGTATGCCTGTCTGTCTTCTATTCCTTCCAGAAAAGTTGTTTATTTGACAAACACCCTCTCTCATGAAGTCATCTTTGATTTGTAACCCTCTCATATCTTCCCAGCACTTAAACATTTTCTTTATCACAGAAAAGAAGGGAAAGATGGAATAGTTGCATGATGTTTTTTGATTGATAGCGCTTGCAGCCCTATATCTGGAAACATCTTCTCTAATGTATAAATAGTGGGTTGTAATAATTCAGCTATGAAGAAACCTTCATGGGCAACCAGTGTATCTTTTATGTATCACATGCTTTCTTTATTTAGTATATACTATGCTTCTTTGAAGTTTCTAGAGTGGCTTACAAAAAACTAGAATTCCCTGTGTTGGAGCTTTGAGAGGCATCTGGAGCGCATGCAATTGATGTGGCTATTGCTGTTAGGAAATTCTACTTGCAATGATGGATTTCATTTGTATTATGCTGCAAAATTTTATTATGAGCTTCTGTAAGTGTATAGAAAAAAGGATTTTAAATGTTTTACACAGTTTAATCAGCTGGAAATAGAATGCTGATCTAGATAGATTTGGGACTAATCATCTGCCATGGTAATTCCTATTTCCTTAGGAGTAGTTAAGTAGAAAGACTTTTACTGCAGGAATTAGTAGCATTCAAAGCACAGCATTTTGTTATTGGTAGAAAGAAACAAAACTATTACTCTCCCTGCTTGTTAATCCAGTGATTTCTAGATTATAGAGTGAGAGGCAATGTGGTTTGGTGGTTAGAGTGTTGAACTGGGGAACTAGGAAGTCTGGGTCCTCAACAACCAAGGTATGTCTTCAAATCCAGTGGATCCTCTGAGGATGTTCTCTGTAGTGGCTGGTGGCATGTCTGACCACGGTTGGGTGTACAGGCTTGGTACAGATAAAAAAGTTCTGAAAAGCCAGTATAGGTTTGGGCACAGTTTTTGGCTTATATGGAAAAGAATACAATTTTCAAGCTGTAAGAAATAGAAATCTGCAATTTATCATTACATCTTTCTTTGTGATTTTGTATCCCAATGTGATCTTTCATGATCATGCATATTTGAGACATTATCTTTAAGCAAGTCCACAGACTCTGTGTGCAAAGAAGAAGCCCAAACATGTAGAACTGGGAGAACTTAGTGCTAAGGGATCACTTTCCCATTGTGACCAGGCTGCTGTCTGTTCAATAGAATGGAATCATAGCCTGGGGGGTGCCCCCCTAAATTTTCTCTGCCATCCAACAAGCAATTGTATTTATTGTAGACAATTTTGAAAGCCAATAAGAAAGCCTTTCCTTTTCTTCTTAAGGGTTGAAAGGCTATTACTTGGAGACAGTGCTGCTGTAGAATATGCTCAGGTATTCCTTATGGTATATGCATCTTCCCCTGAGATGAAGGAATTCAACTTACATGAATACTTACATTCACTTTTTAAGGAGTATGATACTTAGATTCATAAATGCAGTTCTTTTAAAAGTTGCGAGAAATTGAAAAATGATACTATTTTCAGCAATATTTCTGAAGAAGCCAAGCAAGCAAGTGAATCTTCTGGCCATGAAGCAACATCAGGCTGTCTTCATAAACTCCCTTGGACTTAAGAAAAGCTGATTTTAATTAACCCAGAGCACAGACAAATGGAATTCCATGGCAGAAAAACCCAAGAGGAAGAGGAGTTCAAGAGGTGGTGGGAACTGCTAATCAAAGTTAGCAGTTTGGGTGGGATAGCTAGTACCACAGGCAAAACCAAATGTGATATTGAGAGGTTAGAAAACTAGGCAGAAAAAAAGGAATACAATTTAAGTGGGACTTATGCAAAGTTCTTTAATTAGGTGGAAAATCAAATATGTAGTGAAGGACGGGGGGATAAATGGCTTGACCTGTAAAAGAAGTTTTAGTCAACCAGAAGCTGTATGAGAGCCATTGGCGTGACTGCAAAAAAGGCAATTTTAGGTTGCATCAAAGAGGTACAGAATAATGGGACGTGCTAGTTCTATCGGCTTTGCACTGGACAGACATCACCAACAATTATTGTGTTCTCTTTTGGACACATCAGTTTAAGAAGGATTTGGATCAACTGGAATGAGTTCAGAGAAGGGCAACCAAATTGATTGATGCTGAGAATGAAAGAAGTATACTTTCAAGGGCCAGGGTGGCACCAACTTTTCAGATGAGAGTGGTGAGGCATGGGAAATGCCTCACAGAGAGATAGCAGACAGAGAGACAGAGAGATAGCAGAGGAAGAACAGCTTATCTCAAGACCAGCTCCATGTGTTCAGGCAGACTCTGGGAACTGACAGGGTTTCGAAGGGCCAGGAAGGATATGGGAGAGGAGCCAGAAGAGCCTGGCCCAGTCCTTGACTCCAGGCTGTGGTATCAGGAGAGAAGAGCTAACCAACTAGATGTCTTGCCCATTACACAGCAGCAAATCCAGAAGGATGGGCCCCAGGTTACTGAAAAGGAGGGTTCTTGGAAATAGTCTCTAGTTTGGGTTCAATGAAATGTTTTGTGCATGCTCAGAGACTCTTCCTTTGTTGGTGAGTAGCTTGCTGGATGTACATTGGAAATAATATGGTTTTACCAAAGAACTCTCTGTTGTGTGACAGAGAAAGGGGAAACCCAGATCCCTACAATTAGGAGATGAGGAACTAAGTTCTACAAAGAAAGAGTGAAGGAACTAAGTATGGTTAGGCTTGGGAACAGAAGACTATGGGTGCGGGGAGGTATCATAGCACTTTTCAGCACTTTCAGTCTAAAGTGTTGTCACACAGAAGAGAGCCACATGTTCTCTGTCATCCAAGACTGCATAATGCAAAACATTTATTTATTTATGTAGAATATTTATATGCCATCCTGTTGTGAAGGCCTCAGGATGGCTTACATAAATAAATAAAAAATAATATAAAACATAATACAAATGAATTTCAGATCCACCCTGGCTGCAGATTAAAAACATATATAAACCAATATTAAAAATTATTAAAATATTGTTGGAATAAAAAGGTCTTAACCTGGCACCGAAAAACAAATAACGATGGTGCCAGGTGGACCTCTCTGGGGAGCGCATTCCATAGGTGGGGCACCACCACAGAGAAAGCCCTCCTCTGGGTACTTTGCCTCCTAATATCTTTCATGGAGGGTTCCCAGATGAGAGCCTCTGCTGCCGATCTCAGGGAGTGGGAGGGCAAATACGGAAGAAGGCATTCCTTTAGGTATCCAGGTCCCAAGCCGTTAAGGGTTTTTTAGGTAATAACCAGCACCTTGAATTGAGCCTGGATTTCGACGGGAAGCCAGTGAAGCTGGTAGAGGACTGGGGTTATATGAGAATAATGCCCAGTCCCCGTCAGCAACCTGGCTGCTCTATTTTGCACCATCTGAAGTATCCAGACTGTCTTCAAGGGCAGTCCCACATAGAGTGTGTTACAGAAATCCAACCGGGAAGTAACCAATGCATCTGTCACTGTCACTAGGCAATCATCCTCCAGGTAGGGACGCAGCTGATGGATTAACCGAAGCTGAAGGAAAGCGCTCCTCACCACCACAGTCACCTGAGCTTCCGGGGACAGCTCTGGGTCAAGGAGCACTCCCAAGCAGCAGACCCTGTCCTTTAGAGGGAGTGCAACCCCATTCAGGGCAAGGTCCAAGTCACCTACCCAGGAGCTCGAACCACCCACCAACAGGACCTCTGTCTTGTCTGGATTGAGTTTCAGTTTATTGGCCCTCATCCAGCCCATTACTTTGGCCAGGCACCGGTTCAGTACAGCCACTGCCTCACCTGGATCGGTTGAAAAAGAGAGGTAGAGCTGGGTGTCATCAGCATACTGATGATTCCGCAGCCCAAACCTCCTGATGACCTCTTCCAGAGGTTTCATGTAGATATTGAATATCAAGGGGGACAAAATGGACCCCTGCGGTACTCCATGGCATAGCTGCCATGGCACAGAGCCAAAGTCCCCCAGCACCACCTTCTGGAATCGGCCGTCGAGGTAGGAGTGGAACCACTGCCAAGCAGTGCCTTCTACTCCCAGTCCCGCTAGCCATTTATTTATTTATTTATTTATTGAACTTCTATGCTGCCCCATTCGCCGAAGCCTCGGGGTGGCTTACAACCATAAATAAATAATCACAATATAAAACAATATAATATAAATTTAAGTCGCCCTGGCCAAAGCATAAAATAAATAAATAACATTAGCAGTTAAAATAACATTTGAATAAAAAGGTCTTTGCCTGGTGCCGAAAAGCAAATAATGACAGCGCCAGGCGGACCTCTCTAGGGAGCACATTCCATAAATTGGGTGCTACCGCAGAGAAAGCCCTCCTCCGAGTACTTACCCTCCTAATATCCTTAACGGAGTGTTCCCGGAGAAAGGCCTCTCCCACTGATCTCAAGGGGTGGGTGGGCATATATGGGCGCAAGCACTCCTTCAGGTAACCAGGACCCAAGCCATTAAGGGCTTTATAGGTCATAACCAACACCATGAATTGAGCCCGGACTTCAATGGGAAGCCAGTGTAGCTGACGGAGAACTGGAGTCATGTGAACGTAATACCCAGTCCCCGTCAGCAGCCTGGCAGCTCTGTTTTGGACCAATTGAAGTGTCCGGACTGTCTTCAAGGGCAGCCCCACGTAGAGCGCCTCCAACCCCCAGTCCTGCTAGCCTATCCAGAAGGATACCATGGAAAGCTGCTGAGAGGTCCAGGAGGACCAACAGGGATGCACTCCCCCTGCCTCTCTCCCTGCACAGGTCATCACAGAGGGTGACCAAGGCAGATTTGTTACCATACCTGGGTTTGAAGCCGGACTGAAATGGGTTCAGATAATCAGTTTCATCCAAGAGCGCTTGGAGTTGTCCCACCACCACCCACCCACCTTGCCCAAAAACAGGATGTTGGCCACTGGTCTATAATTGGTGGCCATCTCTGGATCCAGGGATGCCTTCTTTGGGACAGGCCTGATTACTGCCTCCTTTAAAGGAGCGGACACCCGGCCATCCCTCAGAGAGGCATTAATAACCTCCAGGATCCAGGCACCAATCCCGTGTTTGGCTTGGGCAGCAGCCACGACGGGCAACGGTCAAGTAAACAGATGGTGGGACATACTTGTCCAAGCACCTTGTCCACATCATCAGGCTGCAATAACTGAAATTCATCCAATAATATTTGACCAGACGGAGTCATTAGCACCTCCCCTAAAGGATCTGAATCACTTGTGGAGTCCAGCACGTGGTGAATCTGAGTGATTTTCTCCTTAAGGTGCTGGGCAAAGTCGTCACAGTGGGCCATCGAAGGTGGTACAGGATCTTTCTTAGGGTCAGGATGTATCAGCTCATGTACCACTTGAAAGAGCTCCACTGGATGGCACTGTGAGGAGGCAATGGTAGTGGAGAAGAATTTCTTCTTTGCCACCCTCACCGCCACAGCATTGGCTCGATAATGAGCTAGCAGGCGTGTTCGGTCAGATTCATCCAGTGATTTTCTCCACCTACGCTCTAGACGTCTCCCAACCCACTTCATCACCCGTAGTTCAGGTGTATACCATGGGGATGAACAGGCTCTGCCAGACAGGATGCTTAGGAGCGATCGTGTCAATAGCTCTGGCCATTTCCTCATTCCACAGTTCAACCAAAGCATCAACAGGAGCACCAACTTTATCAACCAGAAAATCTCCCAGAGCCTTCAGGAATCCAGGCTGGCATCAAGCTCAAACCTCACAAGGAAGTGATCTGACCATGACAAGGGAGTCAGACACAAATTCCTCACCCTCAGATCACCCTCTTCCTGCCCCGTCGAGAAAACCAGGTCCAGTGTGTGTCCACGTTCATGGGTCGGGCCTATGATAGGCTTAAGAAGGCAGATTTATATTGGATATCAGGGAAACTTCCTAATGGTGGACAATGGAACCAACTGCCTAGGGAGCTGGCAGGCTCTTTCCCAGTGAAGATATTCAAGCTAAGACTAGACAGCCATCTGTCAGGGATGCTTGAAACTGGATTCCTGTGATGAGCAGTGGGGTTGGCCTCAGCAGCTTACATGGCCCATTCCAACTTCTATGATAAGAATATTCCTGTTCTACCTTTCCCAACTAATTGGTAGAACTCCATTCCATATATTGAGCCTAATGCACTTTGTAGGCTCTACAAGAACCAAAGAGAAATTGTTTTTTATGTTTAAGAATTCTCTACCATAAACTCTTCTTGACTAATCCTTGCTTACTTGCAGGTTGCTTACTGTTGTTGCTCTGCAGTAAAAATAGAATCAATACCCTCTTACTACTATAAATTCAGTTATAACTTTTCCCAAATGTCCATTCAGAATTTGAAGATTTAAGAACCTTGCAAAAGATGCTTTTCAAGTAATAGGATAAAAAAAGTGCTGTGGGAGCATGAAACACCTTTAGAAGTCATACCATCAGGTTTTCTGGGGTACTCACTTTCCCACTGAGGATAATGCAGGAAACACCCATTTGCACTCAGAGAGCAAGCTATAGAGAAAGCACCTGCAAGCCTCTACACACTGTTGGAGTTTGTTTAGCTGAGCAGCACAGAGCCATAGTCAGTCTCATCCTGCCTATCAGTCACCTGGAAATGAGATCCCAGCTGCTTTGTAGAAGCAGTTACCCTGTATATTTCCCATTTCAGGAGGTTACTCAGTTATTTGCAATGGACTTTCAATTAGAACACAATGACTTCAATGGAACTTCTGTATGAGTGATTTGTACTTCTCATCATAGTAATCTATTTAGTAGTACATCACATTAAGCTGCTCTGCAGGCAACATCCACAATTGTGTCCCCTACCTGAGATTTTTTTTAATGGGCAATCAATTTAAAAACATTGTTGCCTACTTCTCAGGGAAGAAGGGCTCTACGTATCCTTCATTACAAACCTTGGATATATAGTTTGCAACAATATGGCTCCACATACCCTATGATTGCAGGCTGATGGCACTTCATTCATGTCATTTTTTAAAAATGAATCTTATATATAAAGGTCCATACACATCCATTTTTCATTCTAAATAAATATCAGGGATGGCTTGGTCAAGGAATCTGACATACCTTGTGAGGAGTTTGGAAAGGAAAAACTGCACGTGATCAGAGAAGCCTTTCTAATTTGTGTGTGCACATGCTTTTTTGTAACAGAGTCTAAATGCAAAAGTGATAGCCCATTCACTCATCCAAAAATCAAATCTCAAAGGAACCACAGAGAGAAAGGAGCTAGGAAGTGTTCAGTGGTGTTTACTGTGCCCCTTCCCCTCTCTTGCATGTGGAGAAAAAGAGAGAGAGAGAGATGGCAGAATGGGGAAGAGTGGTATGGAAAAATTTTCCTTTTTACACCAAGTGTGGATGGTAAGGGAAAAAAAAACTTCTTGTCGTTCTGCCAAGCTTTGGGGCTGTTTGAGACAGGGGAATCAGAAGGAATATAGAGTAGTTTTTCAATTGCTTAAACAAGCAGGAGGCTTCAGAAAAGGGTAAACATTCTTTGTAAACATTCCATTGCCACAAAGAGGACCAAAAGAAAAACAAAATGGACATTGTAGCAATGGATCAATGAAGAAAAATCTAGTGACATTGAGTAACACAATTTACACTATTTCTGCTGCAGAGCTGTTGGAATATGTGTCACTGCTTGTTGAAGGTCTGAGGGAGGAGGCAAGAGGAGAAAAATTCAGGAAAATGGATAATCTGTTGGCCAAAGGGCAATTTTAAGGGCATTCCCACAGTGTGTGCTTATAAGTGTCATCCAAACCCACCCATTGCCAGAACCAAATAGTTGACCTGGTTGGGAATTAAAAGGCACCCATTACATGGTCAGACAGAGTTGGACTCATTAGATAAGGAGGGGCCCTGGTGACCAGACTCCTTGGACATTGAAAGGGAAGAAATAGAGGGGCTTGTCTCAAGGGCACCCTCCCCAGGTGTTAGGCAGATGTTGAGATTAGACAGTATTTACAACTGCAGGGAGTAGGCATGGGAGAAGGGGCAAAGGGAGAGGATTCAACAAACAACTCTTTTTATGCTCTGACACTCATTCTTTGTTGGTTGTGTTTACTGGAACTGCACTAGAGAATAAAGAGCTTTTGTCAGAGAAGGGTCTGTTGTTCTGAAAGTGCAGAGAAAACCTAACTAACAAAAGCTGGAACCCAATCTAGCAATTACTTCCAAGAATCCTCCTTTTCAGTAATCTTGGGACTCCCTCTGGGAAGGGCTTTTTGGAGACAGGTAAGCCTCTTCTCTGTCCATTGCCCCTCTGGTTGGTTGGCTCATGACTCTTGACATCATGTCATGGGGTTAAAAGTGGTACCAGGCTCAGCTGGCTACAAGAGTTCTGCTCCCACACCCCCTCCCTGCAGTTGTTAATCCTGACTAATCTCAACACCTCCCTGAACACCTGGGAATGGTGTCCTTGAGATAAGCCCCTCTACTTCTTCCATTTCAACATCTGAGGATTCTGGTTCCCAGGGCCCCATGTCATCTGATGAGCCTGACTTTGCCTGCCCTTGGAATACATGCCAAGAATAACTGTCCTTTTCATTCCCAACAGACCACCTGCATTTTCCCCTTACTACTTCTAAGTCTTTTTGTGTCTTAGAAAATCCATCATTTGGGGAAAATATGCAAAAGCAGCATAATCTTCAAAGTTTATGATATATAGACTTAGTACTTTTCTCATAACATTCCTAAGACGTGTGGTTTTGATGTGTGCACTGATGTATCAAGTAGGTGAACTTATTACCACACTGTAGTCTTTCTCTTTCCTCATCTGCGATGCCCAAAGCCTCCAATCCAGCTTAGCACTTGCTGATTCAGATGGGGAGAACTGCATTTCCTCTTGGTTAGTTAGTGCAGCCTGAATCACCTAATGCCAAAATAGAGCTTCTGAGCACCAGTCCACATCCATGGTTTTGAAAAAGGGTTAGTGGAAAAGGATGGTTGCAGGAGAAGATCTAGAAGTATCATAGTTTTTAAAGATTCATGTGCAGATCTGATATATTGATAACATTTTAAAACTGTTTCTTAGTAATAATCCTGTTGCAATCGATTTGAACAGGTACCCATGCAAGAGAAAAACTCAGTTTATACTTGCTTTATTTCTGAGCAAGGTGCATGGAGAGGCAGCTGAAATCTTTTTAAATCTTCACTTGTTTTGACATTCATTCTTCTTGCCCTCACTGTATTCCATTTAGTTGCTAATTTTCTATCCTCAGGAAGAACAGAAGGTCTCCTTGTGCAAAGAAAGAGAGAGAGAGAGAGAGAGAATGAGAGAGAGAGAGAAATTGCCTGTTTGCCAGAGTAGAGTAGCAGTGGTAGCCCTGGGTATAGTATAGTGATCAGCTCACAAGTGAATCAGGCTGACTAATATACCTGAAGGGAGTGGGGGGAAGGGGACAGAGTGGATTCTGGGAGCATCAGATACAGTAGCTTTATTTTAAAAAAAGAATGGGCAGTTTAAAAAGTTACTGCTCAGGTGAATTATATTTTTGCCACCTACCTGGCTATGTCCTATCTACTACTGTGGCAGAACATAGCAGGATGTTAGCATACAAAAAGTACAATACCACTAGTAGTGTGGAATTCAATATCTAGTTTGCAGCAGGAGAACGACTGATGGATAATAGAAACATAGAAACAGAGCGAGTCAGAAGGGGTCTCCCGGGCCATCTAGTCTGACCTCCGGCACCAGTCAGCTCCGCTCACGACATGCCCACCATGTGGACGTCTACCCTATCCTTGAACACCCGCACCGATGTGGCCTCAACGACCTCTTGTGGAAGCCCATTCCACACCCTCAGGGTCCTGACTGTCAGGAAGTGCTTCCTGGCATCCAAATGGAACCTTGGCTCCCTGAGCTTTGCTCTGTTGGAGCGTGTCCTGCCTTCTTCTGCAGGGGAGAACAGGCCTCTCCCCATCTCCATGTGACATCCCCTCACATACCTGTATGTTGCCAACATATCCCCTCTGAGTCTCCTCTTCTCCAGGCTGAAGAGACCCAGTTCCCTCAGTCTTGCCTCATACTCCATCCCCTGCAAACCAGTCACCAACCTTGTGGCCCTACACTGCACTCACTCCAACCTGGCTATATCCTTTCTGTAATGAGGGGCTCAAAACTGAACACAATACTCCAGTTGCGGGCGCACCAGAGTCGTGTAGAGTGGTAGTAATACCTCTCTTGATCTAGAAGCCACACTTCTGGCTATGCAACCAAGTGTGGCGTTTGCCCTCTTGACCACCGCATCACACTGCTGACTCATGTTTAGCCTGCGGTCAACCAGTACCCCGAGGTCCCTTTCACAAGTGCTGCTCTCCAGCCACTTGTCACCTAACCTGTACTTATGACAGCTATTCCTATGCCCCAAGTGCAAGACCTTGTACTTATCCACATTGAACGCCATCCTGTTGTCTCCTGCCCACTTCCATAGTCTGTCCAGATCCTTTTGGATCTGGAGTACCTGCTCCTCAGTTGTTGCCACTGCTCCAGTTTTAGTGTCGTCTGCGAATTTGATCAGCAAACTGTTCACCCCTTCTTCCATGTCGTTAATGAAAAGATTAAACAGGATCGGCCCCAGGACAGAGCCCTGGGGGACCCCGCTTGTCACTGGCCACCATCCCAATGATTCCCCGCTAATGGTTACCTTATGCTTTCGGTCAGTCATCCATGCCCTAATCCACCGGACAGTGCTTTGGTGTATCCCAAAACTCCTCAGTTTCTCCACCAGGATATCATAGGGCACTTTGTCAAAGGCCTTGCTGAAATCAAGGTATACCACATCCACTGTATCTCCTCCATCTAGCCATCTTGAAACCTTGTCATAGAATTCCACAAGGTTTGTCTCAATAATGACTCAATTCGTATCCCTTTCCCATCATTTTTATACTTAGTTTATTAATTTTAAACATGTATATATCAGTGGTTGTCTATCTCAGCTGTTACTTGCCAAGACAAATCACAACTGATAATAAAACTGTGTCATTGTTAGTGATGGGCCTTAGCTAGCCACTGAATGAATGTCACAAATTAAGAAAGACTTTTATTATGCATATAGGCAAAGCCCCAACTTAATTTGGAAGCTTTTGTAGCCTTTCCAATCCAGGAAATCTAATGGCTGCCTTTCATGGGTAGGATCTTTGAGGAGCCTTGGTACACCTCAAGGGTGTCCTGTTCAGAGCTAGCAAGTACACTGGTCAGGGCTGAACAATTTTCAAGAATGACAAAACAAGAAGCTAGGCCAGGCCACGGGTCAATCCATAGGGCCCATCATATCAAGTATCCAAGTTGGGGGTGTCTGAAAAACTGGCTCAGGTGGGAAGTTGAAGGTTTAGAAAGCTATTGGGCCCCTAAGTCCAGAGAAAAACTGCTATTGTTTGCAACAGCCATCAACCTCCAACTGGGCTAATTATAGCTGGTCATAAATCAGCACAGCTACTTAACCAGGTCAGTGTGTTGCTTTACTCAGTTTCTTCTGTCTGAACTTCTACTGTTCCCATGGGATCCCAGGGCCTTTTTTGTCATAGAATGCACAAGAACGGCGTTCCGGCACCTTTTTTTGACAGATTGTTCCATGTGATTGTGAATCACCCTGTCAGGCATAGCAGGTTGGCAGCAAAAAGCATTAAAATAGTGCCTGCGGGCTGCATGTGTGTCCATGCTGCTTGTGAGGGCGCTGCTCGGCTCAGGACACTGCTTTTCCCCTACTTCTCGGCCAGCCTTCCAGCCCGCAGAAGCGTGCTCCGGTGAAACCAGAGGACGATAGAAAGGAAGAAGGATGCTGGAAGGTGAGTGCTGCAGGATCCGGGCCGTGCCCAGGCATGGTGAGCACGTGCAAGTGGGGGCACCCAGAGGCGGGTGAGGGGCACCTGGTGGGGAGCCGCAAGAGATGCCGGAGGGGGCGGGGTCGTGGAAAGGAGCATTTCCCCCTGGCTTGGGAATTTGGTTGCTCTACTGCCTCTGCTGGGACCAAAACCAAATGCTGCCCCTATGAAGTTTACCAGGCTGCGCCCATAACTGTGAAGGAGGAAGGACACGGAGGGCACAATTGCAAGATTCAGTGCATGAAAACGAGCGTGGTGTAGGAGGAGGCATTCGAAACGAAGACCCGCATCGAAGCCTTACCTCTGAGCAGGGCCATGGCTGCTGTGGGGATGCTTTTCCTTGCCGCCTCTTTAGAGGGTCTCTTTATATTTCCTTGGTGTTGCAACTGGGCTTTCCCCTCCCTCATCACTGCCCTTTCCCCTATTCAAAAAAAGTTGGTGAATTGAAAATCTTTTTTAGTGTAAAAGTGTAACCTCAAGAGGTGAGTTCCGGCACCTTTTTTTTTTTTTTTTTTACAAAAAAAGCACTTTGGGATCCTATGCTGCTTCCTCTTTTAGCAGAAATTCAGGAGCAGTCCAGGAGGGACCAGGTTGTTCTTCCAGGGGAAGGCTATCAGCTAAGGCCTCCAGCTCTCTGCCTGGCTATGCGTGGGGCCTGCAGCACTAGCTTTCCCCTTCTTTTTCATCCTCCTCCACAGTTTATTCCTCTCTGAAGTGCCAGTAGCTCACCACTGGGGGTAGTAGCACCCAGTGCAGTAGAAACTTTTAAATAAACTACTCAGAGGCCCAAATTTATTTTCACTGTCAGAACATAGGGCATATATAAAAGAAGTGTAAGGAGCATGTTACACAGTAGTTTGATTTAGTAATGATTCTTGTCTGCAAGGAGTGAAGCTTTCCTATTAAATTCATTCTGGCTTGTGTAAGAAACTTTTCTGGTGGATTATACCCTACAATGGTATTCAAGCTGAGCTCAATATCTCTTTCTTATGCAGACATTGTGATGACGTGAAGAAACCCAACAAGAGCCTACTGGTAATGTTAGTTTGGAACTTTTATTTCCTGTAATTTGGCTTTGGTGGGAAAGCCCTGAGGCTTTGTTGCGATGGGGCGGCATAGAAATGTTTTAATAAATAAATAAATAAATAAATAAATGTGTGCTGCCTGCAAAAGACAGTTCTGGAACTGGATTTGGATTGCTTTCTGTGGGACTTGGCTGATGGTTGCTTGAACAAGAACATTCTTATATTCAGGGCCTATTGACACAGCTTGGGAGAGAGGGTCTGATAAAGAAGCCAAAGCCTAGAAGTTGAAATGTCCCTAATATTGCTTGTGCATTCTGTGGCATTTTAGGGTAGTGTGGATCAAATTTCTGTGCTGTTATCCAGTCAAGCTTACAGAGTAGAAAGGACAGAAAAGGGGCAGTGGGGGGGGGGGGGGTGATCTTCCACATATGAGAAAGCACAGGGCAAAAATGCAGGCAGGCTTTCCATGCCCCCTTCAGGGAGAAGGGAGTGTGCCCTCTTGTGTCATTTCTGGCAGCTCTGACATGTGCAGGAGTATTAACTAGCGAGGGAATTCCCACTGATTAAACGTGATCCAAAGAACAGATGAAGAAACCTATTGCTGAGAACTAGGAGAGCTTTTATCACCACTAAAATCCTTCAGAATTTTTATAAAACATGGAACATGAAGAGAGAAAGTTTACTCTCATGCTCTCTTAATTTATTTTCCACATTTACACACAAGCATTCTTTCAGGGAGCTCTGCCATAGGCCATAATATAAGCTCGGCTGAGAAATAAAGATTTGTGTAAAGCCACTTCATAAACTGCTCAGTGGAGCAGAGCTTGAACCCAGGTTCTCTCTGTGAACCTGCTTCAAGCCCAGATTCACAGAGAGTATGTCTGAAGAAGCCAGAAGAGTATGCATTCAGTACAATGCATTTTGGACCTGGTATTTTCAGATGTCTTCTTCAGGGGCTAGAAAAGAGACAATATGCATAATTTTCTAAAACATTCAGCAACAGGTACATCCAATACAAATTGCATGTATATAATTACTTGCTTTAAAGTTGCTTCAAAGAACTCTGAAGGATATGACTTTGCAGTTCAATATTGGTAGGTAAAATGATTGATGAAGGCAACAAATTTAATATTCTACATGTGAGTCTTGGGGAGTCTCTTGGTCAGGTACAAGCACTTTCCAAGGAGTAAAGGAAGGCAAAAATAAGTCTCGTAGTTGCTTATGGAAGTTAGCCATCCTGATCTGTAAGTTTTATAAAATCAGGGCTTATCACCTGCTCTGGCCTGTTGACAAAGAAGTTTCCTTGGCTGCTGTCACTTGCCCCTCCATGGTTCCCTTCTTTAGCTAGCCCTGAGTGGTGGTGATGTTCAATAGTGCAGACTGAATCCCTGCCTCTCAGATTACATCTCAAACCCTGGATATACTCCAAAGGAAAGTTTGGTGGCTAGGTTTCACTTTGTGTGATGTCATATGTTGAATATTTTAAAATAGTATTTGGAATGGCTTTGCAGTCAAGGTGTAACTTACAAAGTCAAGATCTTGCTGTCTCCTCCCTTTCTGACCTATACTATTTAGTACATGCTTGTAACCTACCCAGCGAGCCATATAGTTAATGGGGCAAGTTAGAAATCTAATAAGCAAGCAAGCAAGCAAATAGTACATCACTGTGCAAGGGAAACTCACAATGCCTGTTCAGAGAAAATCCACTAGCCATTGAGTGCATAACTGCTCTTCATGATGTGTCAGAACTTAAACCTTACTTTGGCAACACTAAAACTATTGTGCAAGGTAACACTAGTGATGTCAAGGCTTAAAATTAAGCACCCTAGTTTCTGCATTGCGTGAAACCAAAGCAGAAGAAGGAAGGAGGCATTTGAATTACCTTTATTTTAAAAACCAAGGTAGCATGGTAGTTTATTTAGAACTTTGCCACATAAGAGACTGCTGTGCCTCCCAATGGGCTCAAGAAATATGCCTCAATATTGCTGCTGTTGTTGTTAGTTGTAAAGTCACGTCCGACCCATTGCGACCCAATGGACAACTCTCCTCCAGTATTTGGGTTTCATCTTCAGTATCTGGCATTCTAAAGGCCAGGGTTGATCTCCTCTAGGACTGACTGGTTTGATTGCCTTGCAGTCCAAGGGACTCGCAGGTGTCTCCTCTAGCACCACAATTCAAAGGCTTCATTCTTTGGCACTCAGCCTTCCTTATGGTCCAACTTTCACAGCCGGACATTGCAACTGGGAAAACCATAGCCTTGACACTTTTGTCGGCAGGGTGATGTCTCTGCTTTTTAGTATGCTGTCTAAATTTCGCATAGCTTTCTTCCCAAGGAGCAAGCATCCTTTCTCCATGATCAAGCATATATTGGCAGTTTGATCTCTAATTTGGTGTTAATTCTAGAAGGTGTTGTAGGCCTTCATAGAACCGGTCAACTTCAGCCTCTTCAGCACCAGTGGCTGGGGCATAGACTTAAGACTACTGTGATGTTGAATGATTTTCCATGGATTCAAACTGAGATCATTCTGTCATTTTGGAGGTTGTATCCCAGTACTGCTTTTCCTACTCTTTTATTGACTATGAAGGCTACTCCATTTCTTCTGAGGGATTCTTGCCCACAGTAGTATACCTGATGGTCATCTGAATTAAATTCACCAATTCCTGTCCATTTTAGTTAACTGATTCCTAAGTTGTCGATGTTCAGTCTTGTCATCTCATGTTTGACCATGTCCTGCTTACCTTGATTCATAGATCTTACATGCCAGGTTCCTATGGAGTATAGAGCTTTACAGCTTCGGACTCTCCTTTCACCACCAGATACATCTGCAACTGAGTGTCCTTTCGGCTTTGACCCAGTCACTTCATTCTTTCTGGCACTACTAGTACTAGCCCTCCGCTCTTCCCCAGTAGCACATTGGACACTTTCTGACCTGAGGTGCTCATCTTCCAGCATCATATCTTTTTGCCTTTTGGTACTGTCCATAGGGTTTTCATGGCAAGGATACTGGAGTGGGTTGCCATTTCCTTCTCCAGTGGATCAGCTTTTGTCAGAGCTCTCTGCTATGACCTGTCCGTCTTGGGTGGCCCTGCATGGCATAGCTCATAGCTTCATTGAGTTACACAACCCCCTTCGCGAGTCCCTTGGACTGCAAGGCAATCAAACCAGTCAGTCCTAGAGGAGATCAACCCTGACTGCTCTTTAGAAGGTCAGATACTAAAGATGAAACTCAAATATTTTGGCCACCTAATGAAAAGGAAGGACTCCCTGGAGAAGAGCCTAATGCTGGGAACAATAGATGGCAAAAGAAGAAGGGGCCGGCAGAAAATGAGGTGCCTAGGTGGAGTCACTTAAGCAGTTGATGTGAGCTTATGTGGACTCCGGGGGATGGTGGAGGACAGGAAGGCCTGGAGGAATATTGTCCATGGGGTTGCAATGGGTCAGACATGACTTCGCAAAGAACAACAACAATATGATGACATCATTCTTTTTGGAAATGCTTGCAAGTTGCTTTTTGAAGGTTGCATCCTTGCCCTCTTTTTGACTGGGTGGTCAGTAATGACTATGTTTTTCTTATTTTTTGTTTCCTTTAAATTAAGTCAGATGCTTTTGATGAGGCCACTAAGTTTCTCTTCTTGTGTTTCTTTGCAGGTGTATGTGTCTCTTACGTATAGTGCAACTCCACCTCCTTTCTATCTTTCTTGAATAGGCTGTATCCTTCAGTTGTAGAGTTCATCCCACCAAGTTTCAGTTATTTCTATAAGATCATAATTGCCCTCATGTACTATGAGCTCAAGTTCCTGTTGTTTGTTTCCCATACTTTGAGCAATGGTGTAGAGAAATCAAAGTTTATTCTCACCATGTCCTGGTTTTCTTCCTACATTTTTTGGGAGACTGGTATTGGGCCCTGCTTGAGGTTTTTTCTATATAAGTTTTTGCCAGGTGATGGTATTCCATGCTGCACATCTCCCTCCCCTATAGGTTTCAGTTTAAAGCTCTCTTGATGAACTTTTTCATGTAGTGGCCAAACATCTGCTTCCCGTTCTTTGTGAGGTGCAGCCCATCATTTGCCAGTAGTCCATCTTCCAGGAACCTTAGCGTGTGGTCCCAGAAACCAAATCTCTCTTTATAGCACCACCAATTTAGTCAGTGATTCACTTGAAGGATTTTATTTTCCCTAACAGTTCCTCTTCCACATGCTGGTAGGATTGCTGGTAGGATTGAGAAGACTATCTGGGCCCCAGTGTTTTTGATTTTCCTCCCTAGAGCTTTGGAGTCTGATGTTATTTTGTCAGTTTCTCCTGGCAGTGTTGTTAGTTCCCGCATGGATGAAAAGGAAGGGATATTTGTCAGTGGGTTGTATGAGTTGTATGAATTTATTGACTATATTTTTAATCTAGGCTCCTGGGAGACAGCATGCTTGGCAATTTTCATGGGAAAACCATGTTTCCCCGAAAATAAGACTGGGTCTTATGTTAATTTTTAATGTGATTTCCAAAATCATATTTTGTTAATGTGTCCAAAAGACACATTAGGGCTTATTTTCATGTGATGTCTTATTTTTTCTTATGAAAATTGTAAGATTCTGGCCCCAAGAGTCCTCTACAATTCCTTTCTTGTACTCAATGGAATAACTCTTTCAGTTTGCACCCCTCTTGCATTTTGCATCCATGCATTTTGCATCTATGCATTAAGTACATCCGTTACAACATGCAACGTATTGACGTTATTCATGCATTGTGTCTGTACTCTGATAGGTCATTTGGCAATAAGTCTTGCGTTCATCTGTTGACAGAGGTATTTACCTCTTGTCCAAATGTACCCACTTCAGTATTTACAAATACTTAATTATAATGTATATTATCATTTATTTTAAGTATTAACATCAATAATTTTATTTATTTATATTTAATTAGATATTAACATTATTTTATAATTCAATATGTCTATTGTGTGTTGCAATGGACGTACTACTGTGTTTCCCTGTCTGACTGTCTGTCTGACGATCTTAACTGGGGCTTATTTTTGGGGTAGGGCTTATATTATGAGCATCCTGAAAAATCATGCTAGGGCTTATTTTCAGGGAAACATGGTAGTGCTCTCAGCTTTTCTTCTAACAGGGCTACTAGCCTGCAGTTGTTACATGTCTAGGCCATGTGGTTCTCAGGTAAGAAAACAAACATTGCACAGTTGTTGCAGGCCACCACCATTCTGGAGTCTCCTTGGTCCATTGTTCATACAACCTTACTGATTCTGTTGTGGTCGGGGGGGGGGGGTGGAGCTGTTGTGACAACTGGTGTTTTCTCTTTTCTTTGCCAAAGGTTAGCAACACAGTTCTAATAGTTAATGGGAGTGTGTCACAAGGAGGAAAATGTGTGTGTGTGTGTGTGTGTGTAGAGTGGGGGAGCTAAGTGGAAATAAGGACGAGAAAAGGAGGGGGGAAGTTAGAGGCTTCCCTCTTGACCTTAGTTGCTTGCTCCCTGAGAGCTTGGCTGCTTATATCGCAGAGGCCCGAGATCAGCTGGGGCAGCTTGCTCTGCTCTGCTAGGAGTTAGGAAACAGAATAAGTTTAGGTTTGCAAATTTTTGAAATTTCAAAGAATACCTCTGAAGCAACTACATAGAGCAAGTTTTTTTAAAACCTGGTGTCCAAGTGGGGTTGAGAGAAATAATTTCATCTGGAGTTTTATATAATGTTTATTATTGATAGCATTTTATGGTGTTCTATTTTTTATTTCTTTTTTAAAAGTTACTATTTACTGTACAGTTATTGTTTGAATGATCATCAGTTTTAATTTTTAAGTGAGAACAACTAAATAAGTTATTAGCCCTGGAAATCCTGAACTTTTGTCCACCCCCAAATCGAATAAGACATTTTCCCATGATTGCTGGATGAGTTGGATTTTAAGAACTCTCCTATAAGAACAAACTGTTCTGATATTAGGTTTGATGATGTGCTAATTTTGGTGGCACCAAATATAAAGCATAGCTAAAAATTTAGAAGTATATTTGCTTAGAAGCATAATTCTGAGAACAAACTCTGCTAATTGCTATTAGAATATATTGTTGATAAAATGGTTCAGAATATTTAGCAACAATTAAGTTAAATAATGTGAGATTTAAAACTCCTTGCGACAGGATTTGAGTGGGTACAAGCAGTTTATTCCATACAAAAAGCATTTGCAACTCAATGCCCCAGTAGTCTGAGAAACAAAGAGCAATCTTTTACTGTTTACAAGAGATTTTATACATTTGAGTCTTGTTTAAAAAAAACATGTCCAATTAATCAGATAGGGCTTATCCCACTCTTTTAATAAAAATCCTAATGGGGAGTGTACCGGTATTTCTTGTTGGGATTTAATCTCTTCAGTGGGCTTTGTATTTTTAGAACCCATCCTTCCTTACTCTGTCTTCTATTAGTTATGTCCCGCAATCACTCTCCGTTTGCTTGGTACCGTTCCGGCCGCTCCCCTCGCAGGGACACTGAACCGCGTACTAGGTCCTCCACACTCACACGTCCGTTTGGACTTCTCTTTCATGCTCCGGGACCTCACACTCACACACTTATTACAACACAATTATTACATATTTTTACCAGTGGTTTTATTTTCCTAGGCTTAGGAACTGATCACTCAGCAGTTCCAGTTTACCTGGTGAGACTACTCCCGATCCGATCACACAGCGAGTCGGTTAACTCACACTTAGGACGCCGCACCAGTGGGACTGTTGTGACTCTCTGTGGCCTTTTACTGGCTGGACTGTTCTCTCTTGACCACCCAGTGAGACTAATACTGACCCGATCACACAGCGTGTCAATTAACTCACCTGGGCCTGTGCACAGAGTTGCCTGGTCAAAAACTCTTCAAACCTAGGTCCTAACTGCTGTTTCTGACTTGTAGCCACCCGGATCCTTATCCCTATTTTGTTCGGCTCAGGCAGTAGATGGAGGAGCCAATGACAGACTCACCACCGGCTGCCAAACTCAGCGCAGTGCCTCCGGATCGTTCCTCCTTGCCTCCTCCAAAAGATGCCATGAGCCCCACGTTGGGCGCCAGTTGTGAGATTTAAAACTCCTTGAGACAGGATTCGAGTGGGTACAAGCAGTTTATTCCATACAAAAAGCATTTGCAAAGGCTGGCTCAATGCCTCAGTAGTCTGAGAAACGAAGAGCAATCTTTTACTGTTTACAAGAGATTTTATACATTTCTTTCCCCAATGCTCAACACTATCCCCGCTTTGCCATTGGCTGGTTACTTAGAAGTCACAATCTTTCCCATCCGCCTCTATCATACTACTCCTTAATATGTTCCCCCCTCCCGCTCATACATCCCATGTTCATGCTAATGAGCCTATTATCTATGAGAGGTGTGTCATTTACTATTCATAAACTTATTACGCATGCGCAGTACCTTCTAAGAGGTCAACAGGCCAAAGTGGCCTTGAAAATTCTTACTTGACACCAAAATGTTTCTTAAATCTTGTGGGGAGGATGAGACAATGAGAACAGGCCTTTATTCATTCTAAAAGATACAGATTCTACACTTAAGAAAGAACAATCCTTCACTCATATTTTAAAAGATACAGACTTTACACTTCCCACAATAGGAGATAAATTTGAGAGTTCACTGAAACTTTTGGGAGAATGAGTACTGTACATTACTCTAAGGAATCTAAAGTAACTGGGAGGGAAGTAGAAGTTATAACAACTCCACTAAGGGAGTAAATAGAGCAGGAAAAATTTAAATTGGTGTCCCATCAATCTAAGAGCTCACAGTGGGATTTAATTCTACAGCCTTTAAATGGGAATATAACATATTGGGGAATCAAATAAGTCAGCAGTTCAACATTTAAGCTACCTAAAATACACCTTGTTGAAATAAGGAGCACACTGGTCTGGGTCCTTGCAAAGACCTACTGTTTAATCTTCAAAACAACAAAACATGTAACCTTAATTTAAAAAAGAAACCTTTAAAATGTATGGTGTGGTCCCCACATGGATGTTCTGTAATGCTATAAAAACCCACCTTTCTTAAAGAAAGAAGCTGATTTCTCAAAATGTACATTCTCAGAACACTGAAGTCAAGCCACTACCACAGAAACCAAGTGAGGATTTGAGGGAAGTAGTTTTGGAAGACTTAATTAATTGGGATGCAGTAGCTATGGTTCTTTTGATTCAACATTCTCTGGAATGCATAGAAAGATCTAATTTAGGTCAGACTGAGGCAGGAGATTGGATGGCTTCACAATGTGATAATTCTGTAAAGTATACCAAGGAAAACTCTCTCTGTTGACACTCTCTGAAGCCCTCTCACAGAATAAACAAAAGAACATCTTAGCAATTTTAGAGAATCAACTTCAAATTTTGGCTGCTAATCAAGACCTACTTATTACTAAGCATTCTTTAAGTCACTCAGTTGACACACAACAGACACCCAACAAGAGACAATTCAAGTTTCCAAGGAGCAAGCTATTCTGAAGTACTCAGCTGACTTGGCTTCCAGTATGCAACCCTCCATTTTTGTTGTCACCAAAGCAACCAAGCCCTGAAGCCTGGCAGTCCTTTAGATATTAAAATTCAAGTGAGTTGGGTTGACTTGAACAAAAAGGTTTCTAAATACCTAATATAAAATGTATGAAAACTGGAGCAGTTCAGGTGTACTCGGAGAAACTCTTACCAATAGGTCCCAGTATTAAATTAGTACAGCTATTAATCCTTTGGCCCCTGAAGAAAATGTATATCTAAAAGGGATGAATCATATAGATTCACATGGAGCAACTGTTTTTCTTAATGATACTTTAGAACTGCTGCCCTCAACATAAAGCCTGGCTGTAAAATAGTGTCTTAATGTTATTTTACTTATTTATTTCATTTCTTTACTGCCTCGTAGCTGAAGCTCTCTTGGCTGTTTACAACAAATCATCTGACTAAGACACATAAGTTTATAGCAATTTAAAAAAAAAAAACAGATACTTCTGTCAGAATTAAAACTTCAGGAAATGAAATATAAACATTAGGTTGGGTAAAGATGTATCATCTCTTATTTCAAAAAAGAACAGGACTTAAAGCTCTCATCATTTCTATGTCTTAAATAGAAATATTTTTGATTTGGGGACAGCAGTTCTATACTTTTAGAATTAAAATGCTGTAAATTAATACTATTTGTTCAATCAAAGACAATCAAAACTCAATTATTAGAATTATACTCTAGTTCAGATTTTGATGTTACTGATAGATACATATTTAGAAGATCCACAAACTGAAATACAGAACAACATAGATAATCTTCGAAGTCTGCAATCACCCCTGATTAAACAGAATCTGCTCTTCAAAAAGGTAAGAATTGTAAAGCTTCTGGAGATGATGGATTTGTCAGGGAATTTTTTTAAAAGAATCTAATACCAAAAGTAGTTATATTATTTAATGATGTGCTAAAAGGGGGACAAATACCAGAGATTTTGAAACTATCTCAGATCACTGCATTTACCAAAGTGGGTAAAGATTTGGTTGAAGCTGAGACATATAGACTCATCTCACTGATGAAATTTGATTACATATTATTGCTATTATGGCTTCAAGGCTGAATAAATTTAATTCTCATTGTATTCATCCAAAACAATTTGGATTTATTCTGTTTAGGCATTTATCTAATCCTAATACAGCATTGTGCATGTTATCCATCATTATAAAAAACTTAAGAAATCTTTAGCTATCCTGTCTTTAGATGTTCAAAAAGCATTTGACAATTTAAACTGCCTCTTTTATATAGAGTGATGGGAAAAATAAATATGGATAAGCTCTTTATTTTGTTAATGCAAAGATTATATGACAACTCTCAAGCTTTGTTGAGAACTAATGGATTTCACAAGCACCCAAAGAAACCATCTTTCTTACTCCGAACAGTAATTATGTTGCATATTATTGGTTGGGAGGGACCAGACTTAGGTATAGTACAAATAGGCCCACTGAAATATGACTAACCTAAGTGTTATTTATTTTAATTCTTAAGTATGAGTACATATGGATCCAACCCAATACATTTTGAAAAGAATGTACATTTTTAATTAGGTTATTGCTTATCCGTTTTAAAAAGATATTACTCAGAAATATTCTTCCTGGTGAGGAACACAAGCATATTTTCTGATGCTGTTACTCATTCTTAGCATATATTAAAAACCAAAGCATTCTTTTTCTGTTGTAATTCTGGAAGTGAAGGGGAAGCATATAATTGATGAAAACACTGATTTTTATATGGTTGCATGAAATATGCTGGTAGAGGTAAACTTTCTTACACCCTCCTTTCCATTGCAGCCCCTTGAAAATGTTAAAACAGAGTTGGGAAATCCTGCAGAATGGGATGTGTTGTATTGGGAGGAAGGGATACCTCAAAAATCAGGTGGAAAGACCTTCAATGAGCAGAGCCTTTCCTCTCACAGAGGGAAGACCCTGGATTCAGTCCCATAATTTGTAAGCTACCTGGACAATTTTTGTCTATTATGTATTGCTTCTGCCAGTTAAATTTCAAAAAGTGGTGGGGAAAGAGGATATAAGACTTAGGATAACAAAGGAGTTAGGAATCTGATTTCACTTCATTCCATACAGTTAATAAAGGGTTGTGAAATGTAAAAAAAAACCCTATATGATATACTCTGTTGTTCCTTGTTTAATTTCCCCCTAATTTTCATGTGTTCAGGGTGATATCACCTTGAGAACAGTGCCAAAATAGAGGGAAGATTGGGAGACATGGGCTCCCTCCAAAAATCCTAGAGTTCTTACTGTGAAAGGGCAGTTTAGAGCTCCCTTTTTCACAGGCGACCATCAGCTCAGACTTGAAACATTTGAGAGCTCAGTTGGATAAGCATCAAATTGGGGAGATGTATTTATCGGCAACTTTACGGGCCTATGGATACGGTGGGTGCCACAAAGCTTTACCAGTAGCCATCCCTTGGTGCCTATTGCCACTTGCTCAGATCACCTGCACTTGTGAATGAGTAGCAATATTTTGTTTTTTTTAATTTGCAAACATTTTAATATTTCAAAATATAGTTTCAACAAACAAACAAGTGAGAAATTGCTTGGGGAAGGGTAAATTGGGATCAAGAAAGCTGAGCTGAAAAGTGGCTTCTGTGATCCTCCCCCCCCCCCCCACACACACAGAGTACAAAATCAAGCTGCAGTGAACCAAAAATGGTGTGGTGAGGGCTAGCAGTGGAAGAAGCCTTTGCCACCTGTTGCCACAAGCTGGTTGGGCAGTTTTGTGGCAGCTGGTGATTGCCCACAAAGCACTTGAGAAGAACAGGAAGGGGTTTTTGCTGCCATTTCCAAGCTGCTCCCTAGTGGTTAAGCATGACTAAGGAAGGTGTCCAGGTTCAAACAAACCCATGGGTTGCTGGGGTGGCATAGAACCCAAACTTAAACTACCTTGACAAACTGTTCGTGGTCCTTATTACACACAATACTAAGCCATGTTGGGTTAGCATGTCATATAACTTAATCATTTTAGTGCATTTGTGTGCTAACATTTCTTTATGTTACTGCTATTTAAGGTATAGGCTATTTAAGGCTGCAAAATGGTAGTCAGCCCTAGAGAAATAGGTGAAGAGAAGCTTGCTTAGCAACCTTGTGAACAGCCCAGAGAACTCTGGCTATTGGATGGTATGGACATGTAATAAATAAATTAGTACTTCTCAGTCAGCAAAGTAAAATGGCTATTTCAAGATTAATTTTAAAGTACATTAATGTATACTTGACACTGAGCTAACCCCGAAATCCAGTACATTTTGTATTAGACTCCCAAAATTGCCTAGTCAATAGGTTCATAAATATGATCTGACTGCAACAGGAGCATCATTCTGCATTCTAATTCACAGATATTACTCTGATGTATATCTTCAAGCATAATTCCTTCTCAAAGGGCTCAGTAGCATTAGTCACAGTTGCCCTTAAGGTGTTTTCTAAAGTATTCTAATTCAAGTTGGTCTCTAAATCTTGCTTCATCATTGTCTTCAACTCTCCTTTTGCAATGAATTCCAGAGACTAATTATATTCTAGGTTTCTTTTGAGCTCTTATTCAACTCTGAGACACCAGTGCCAAAAGCAACTGATCCTCCCTTCCATAAGTACATCTTTACAGATTGACAGTTTAAAAGGCTTAATTTGGTGGTTTAGAAATCAGTCTTTGGAGATTGCTTTAATAACACACAGGGTTGCTAATTGGTGCCTTTACTGACCCTGTAACAGCATCCTGACATGCAGAAATGAAGTTTATGGTCTTTTTCCAGAAGTCAGGAAAAAACATGCCCCTGCTAAACTTCTGCAGAGAAGCCAGCTGGAGACTAGAAGAGGCAAATAGGTGGTTGTTTGCATGCAGTAATCTCCTAAGCCTAGTTGCAATGTGGCTATGGGTACATTCATAACATGCCATTATACTGTAATGTCTGCATTTACTGCACTGGAGTATTGGTAGGGACATTATTTATTTATTTAAAACATTTTTATGCCGCCCCATCGCAACACAGCCTTGGGGCGGCTTACAACAAAGCAAAATATACAAATATACAAATAAACAACAAAAAAAAAAAAAAAATTTTTTTACCCCCCCCCCCCCCCAGTGCATCTTGGCTAAAAAATACTTGACATATCAGTCACATGATATCCTGGTTACTGATGAGTTTGGGGATAGATCAATACACAGTCCGATGGATTACGGTATGGTTGACAGACTGAAAGCAGAGGGTAACTATTAGTTAGGAATCATCAGGATGGCAGCTGGTGATGAGAGGGGTCCCCCCCAGGGCTCTTTCCTGGGAACGATCCTGTTCAGTCTTTTCATCAATGACCTGGAAAAGGAGGTGACCAGTCTGCTGATCAAATTCACAGACAATACTAAAATGGGGGTGGTTGCCACAACTGAGGAGCAGGTACTCTGCATCCAGAAGGATCTGGACAGACTATGGAAGTGGGCAGGAGACAACAGGATGGTGTTCAATGCTGATAAGTGCAAGGTCTTGCACCTGGGGCATAGGAATGGATGTCATAAGTACAGGTTAGGGGACAGGTGTCTGGAGAACAGCACTTGTGAAAGGGATCTCAAGGTACTGGTCAACTGCAGGCTAAACATGAGTCAACAGTGTAATGCGGTAGTCAAGAGGGCGAATGCCACTCTTGGATGCATAGCCAGAAGTGTGGCTTCCAGATCAAGAGAGGTATTACTACCACTCTATATGACTCTGGTGCACCTGCAACTGGAGTATTGTGCTGAGTTCTGGGTTCCATATTACAGGAAGGATATAGCCAGGTTGCAGCATAATGCCACAAGGATGGTGGCCAGATTACAGGGGATACCGTTTGAGGTGAGACTGAGGGAACTGGGTCTTTTCAGCCTTGAGAAGAGGATTCTCAGAGGGGATCTGTTCATGACATATAGGTATGTGAGGGGGTGTCATGTGAGTTGAGACTGTTTTCCCCAGCAGAGGAGGGTAGGATGCATTCCCGTGGGGTGATGCTCAGGGAGCCAAGGTTCAATTTGTATGCCAGGAACTACAATGTGACAGTTAGGACCCCAAGGGTATGGAATGGGCTTCCATAGAAGATGGTTGAAGCCCCATCAGTGAAGGTGTTCAAGGATAGGCTGGACATGTTCATGGTATGCATGTCATGAGCAGAGCTGGCTGTTGCTGGGGGGGAGGTCAGACTAGATGACCTTGGAGGTTCCTTCTGACTCGCTCTATTTTTATTTTTCTATATCATGGTTTACTCTATTGCTTCTAGGATTTTGATTTGGATTTTTAAACAAATATTGTGAATATAAGTAATATGATGATTGCTCTGCCTATTGAGAAATATCATTTGAATAGATTAATTATAAATCAAACTACATTTTGGCAGCAGTTTTCATTTGGAAAATTTTGATATCATCTTTGTGATTTTGGGCCATTGTGATCAATGCTGTCCAGTAGGTAGTTTCTACCCAGGGTAATGATGCACAAATCAGGAAAGGTTTTGTGTTTTAACATATCGTATATTTGGATACTGATTCCTGAAATGCTCCTTCCTCATGTTTTTCCAGATCTGACACCTCCCTGAACAGGTCCTGTCACTGCAGACAGGGATCTTCAGCTGCAGGCTGCCTTCTCCTAGATGAGGGGAGGAGTAAGACACAGAGTGACAATTCAGCATTTCAGATCACGGCCTCTATCAGCAGTCACTATCAACAGGAATCACTGGGTGATGCCAGGTCCAGAGGTAATTTCTTAACTGAGGAGGTGCATGCTACAGTGGTCAATGCTATCCGGTAAGTGGTATGCTGGAGACAAAGGAGGGATGAAACAGAGAACAGCAAGGGGAGAAGAGGAAAAGGAAAGTTGTACCAGCTTCTTTTCTTCTTTTCTGCCTTCTGTTCCATGCTATTGTTAAATGAATAGAAGCTCTGCCATCCTTCTTCAAATCTGGTTAGTCTGACCAGCTCTGGGTTGGACATTGCCTTCTCTCCATATTATAGCAGTGTTCAATGTGTTGTCTTCTGCCAGGAGGGATAAGTAATGGAAAACTGCATGTGGCCAGTGTAGGAGATAAAGAAATCAGGAGGAAAAGCTGTGATTTAAATCTTAGTTGTCATTTGGTGATTTTACCTAAACCTTGTGATGCTACTGCTTTAACATTATTTAGAACTGGGGGTCAGACTAGATGGCCTGGGAGACCCCTTCTGAGTCACTGTGTTTCTATTTAAATTATTAAATATAGCAGATTTTTCATCTGATAATATTTTTAAAATTTTCATGATTTTTGATCCATATGTGTGTTTTTGGAGAGTAGGACAAGAATGCAGTTATGGGCAAATGGAAGATGTTGCAAACGATGAGCAGAACAATGCCACATTTTCCTCTGTATGTCTCACTGAAAGACACAGATACTCTTCCCCACCCCCACTCATTTCAACAAGACTTGTGGTGGAGAATTTTCCAGTGGATTTTGTGCAATTAGAGATTAAATGCTAAGGCATTCATAGACATACAACCATAACCATTGCCTTCTTAGTTCAGTCTAAAGGGTCCTTTGGTCCAGTAATCCATCTGCCACAGTAGGTAGCCAGGTGGCCTTCAGAAACTTACATGCAAAATATATGAATGGGATGGCCTTTCCCTGTTGGCTTCTACTCAGCATCTTGTCAGTATCTTGTCTAGGGGTGGGACATTGGTAAGGATGCATAGGGCAGAGCTCCTGCTTCTAGTCAGGCCCCACAAATTTGTCCCAGGGCTGCTCTGGCACAAAATGCTTACTCAATGTAGCAGTACTGTGAGCACATTCTGCTCCACACCATCTCTGGTTCTTTGTTGTCAGTCTTTGCCTGTGCATTTGGAGCATCTTGATTTAGTTTAACTTACCCCAGTTTGCTATTTCTGTTTAATGGGTTCCTTCTCTGGAGCAAACCTTTTGGGTATTGTGATTTATTAGCTCTGGCAGGAGTAGGTACCCTACATCTCACCTCATTAGCCAGACTAGGTAGTAGCTGGCAATGATGTTTTTCTGAACTCCTAATTTTCCCATGCATTTACACATGTATACAAAAGCATATTAATGTTTCCTGTGATACTTAAATACATTGTGGTTTGTTTGTATGTTTGTATTTTTTGAAGCAAAAGAACCTTTAGCTGTCAGCCATGGAAATGAAAAGGGGAGAGGCTGGCTTTTACAGGGCAAGGCATTGTCAGGGCAACAAATCTGAAAGATTAAGGGTGGCTGTGCAGAGAAGAACTAATTCTCTGCACAAACTAATGTTTGTTTGAGGAAAATGGTTGGCATATTTGGGAAGTGACTATTTCAATGTTCTTAGCCAATATGGTTTGACTGACAAATTATAGCACCAACAGTGGTTTTTTTTAGCAAGAAAAAAATCTGGGATACTGGTTGTGGCTACATGAAACCAAAATCTATGTTCCCAAAGACTATTGCATAAGCAAGTCATAGCTTGCCCTGGTCCTTCTTCACTCATTTTTCAGCCATAGCAACTGTGAATGGTACCACTGTGCCTCAAGTAGGGCCTGCAAGTGTTGCTGCAGAGATGCAGAGTTGTGGCAGCCTGGCACCCTGGTTTATGAGATTGTGGCAGGAGATTCTTGCATGTTTTAACAGAATTTTGTAATAACAATTACAAAAACTGTTCCTAATTTGTTTCATGCTTGTGCTTAATATTCTGGCATACTAAAACAACATTCAAGCTTTTTTAAGGTAGTGCTAGAGTTGAAGTAAGTCTCAGTTTTCAGACTTGCAAATCAAAGATGTAATATCTGGCAAGAACTCTGGCTCCAAATAATTATTGTGTAAAATTATTGTGTAAAATCCAAGCAGGTTACTTCGTTTACCATAGTGACGCTTGCCAAGCAGGGTTATTTAGGTTGTTTCTGCATAATGAGGAATTTGTATTACAAATTCACAAGCTGTGCATTATAAATCATGAGCAATGGACTGCAAATTAATGAACAAAATGCTCTCTGAATTTAAATGTGAAGTTCATAATTGCTATAAGGACATGGATTTCAGTTTTGTTTTGCTTTGTTCTTCTATCATAAAGTGCAAAATTATTTTCTTTTGCTTAAACCGGACAGCAGGTAGGCCTATTGTGCTGTATCACCCGTTAATTTTGTTGTAAAGATATATTACTAGGAGACATTTTTATCTTCTTTCTAAACCAGAAGCTGCATAAGAGGATCTGGGCAGGCCCACACCAAGGATTTAATCACAGTTGCACAGTGTAGGTGTTTGTGTGACTCTAGGTAGCTTTAAACTCTTAGATAGGTCAGGGAGGGAAGTCTGTTGCTAAGTTCATTCAAAACTAGTTTTTGTTGTTGTTAGATCAAAGGCTCATAGTGTCTAGAAAACTGGGCATCAGTAATTTCCTTTGCGTGATACTCCATAATACTCATGGGGTACAGGATCCTCACCATGAATTTAGACTGACAAAAAAGCACAAAGGCACAAAGCAATTCTTCAGCAGGCCAGTTCACACATGTCATGATTATTGCTTGGTATCAACTGATGGCTTATGTCTATGAATGTGCCACTGCAGATCAAAGACCAAAATGCTCTTTGTGCAACTTTCTGTTCTCTCTCACTTAGAAGGCTACACCAGCCCTAAGTTCCTGTTGTCACATATCTTCTTATTTTTTCAGAGTGTTTTTAATACAATGCTATGCTGAGAGGGCTCTAGCAATAACTAGAAACAAACTGGGCTTGACTTTCATGGAGAAAAAAAAGAAGCTTTCAAAACTGGGCATTATTTTGAGAGGAGTGGGGTTGTTATTGCTGGCAGGGCAGCAAGTTTCCCTCCTCTTTATTTTATTTTTATTGTTTTATTAATGTGAACACATTGAGTTCTTTTTAGGCTGCATTCCTATGGGCTGTTTCCTCTCCAAATTTTTGGATGGATTATCATTCACAGGTTGCCTGGGTTGGGGGTGAGGAAGTAGCTCCCCATTTACACATTTAAAAAATTTGAGGGAAAAAATCTCCCTTCTGTGAGTGATAGGTCCCATCCCACAACCCAAATGTACATTCAGTTAAATGAAAATGGGTCACCTGAATTCACCAACTGATAATGGGACAATGAATGGGAGGGGAACTTTTTGTTTAGAAGTAGTTTAAATAAAACCATGTGCAAATTTAATCAATTACCTCAATAAAGCAATATTGTTGAAGAAAATTCTTTTAATGAGATGTCAATCCTAAACTGAAACTATTTGAATATTTAAGCATACTGTATAAATGTTAGGGGGTAGTGACTAAGCTGAAAGTTGAATCAAAATTCCCCCAAATGCCAACCCTTTTGATTCCCCTGGAGCTTGCTTCAACTTCTGTCTCAACCCTAGAAATGTAAACAAATCAGAAGTTCAACTCAGTTCACAGAGGTCATTCCAGACTTTCCAAAAAGCCTATATTTTAAGGAACTGAATAAGTCTTAACTGGTGTCGCCTCATCTTAAAGAATTGTTCCTTTTTCAAGAACAGAATATTGTTGCACAAAAAGAAAATCATGGATTAAAAAGATAAAAAGAAGATAATACCATCAGTGATTTCTAAGTGACAGAGACCACAGCTTCAATATTCTAATCATATAAAATGGCTGTGAAAGTTTCCTGTTTGAAACAGAAGATGCACCTGTTATTTCCATTAGAAGCACAGCAGAGATGAGTGGATTTTTTTATTTTTAACTGCTGTTGTTGCTAGTTTGCTCTGCCAATCTGGAAGCATTTTCAGCATTCAAAGGCTGCATTTCAAGTGCTGGGAGGACAAATGGGGCAGGGCCAAAATACTAAGCATACCAATATTTGAGCTAAAAGTTCTCACAACTAGTAAGAAAGCCTTAGGAGAAGCATTTCAGCCTTTTAGAATGAATGAGTGTGTCTGTGTGTGCCAAAGCTGAGAAACAGTGAAAGGGAGGGGGGGGAGGGTGATGGGGGAAGGGAGTACTGAAGAAAGCTGGTTTAGAATCCCAGGTGAACTACATTTGGCCTTTGGAACTGTGGTCAGTACCCCTGCTCTAGATCCTGTTTAGGCATTCTAAATCATAATAATCAAATAATTGCAATTGATTAGAATAGGAGAGTGAGGCTTTGCTTGCTTCCTCTGCCATTGATTCCTCCTCCTGAATATTTCCTGTGCATTGTGAGAAGGCATGGAGAGAGTAGTCCATTGTTCATGTATAAGTTTGCTCTTGGTTTGAAACCATGATTGTGAGGAACTCCAGATCATGTCAAATACAGGTATCCTTTTCAGATCTTTCCATAACTGTGGAAGGGGGGCAGGCTTTGTTGGGGACATGGTGTTATGGACCAGGTCACTAAACCCTCATTTTCAGATGAACCTGGCTCCCTATCCTCTCAGAGGTGTTATGAACACTCTTTCCTTTCCATCGGAAGAGAAAAATATTCCAGGCTTGCAGAGAGTTCTTTTTAAAACTTTATTGCAATGAAGGGAACAGAAAAGAATGGTTTCCTTCCCACTTTTCTGTTCACCTGAGCACATGTTCACACACCCCTTTTGAACTCCGCTCCCGGCCACTTTTTCCCTCCTCCATTCCCCTAATTGGCTAATAGGGTACTGAGAGTTTACACTCTTTCTGCCTGCCTACTCTGCACTACCCCAACACCTGCCCTTCCCAATCCAGCCCTGCCCCCGGTGGGCTACAATAGGCTCATTTTGTTCTGCCCAGCTTGTCAATAAACAATCAGGAAGTATTTGGCCCTCCTGCCTACATGGCTGTTTCCCCATACCTTGTGCTATCTGATTTTGGCCCCTCCCCTCCTTTGGGCTAAGTAATTTTCTTTGTTACCCTTTTAAATCTCTTTACTCCCTTGTTTCAAATCATCCTTTCACACCTATCAATTCCTCCCTTTTCTTTCCTTCACCCTGATTTAAAACAATTCCCAATTCTTAAACTTTGATACCATCATCCTAATCATTTCCTCCTTGTCTGTGCATTTTACCCCAAATGCATCCCCTTATTACATGGGGTGCAGACCAGTACACATTTGTAGGCTAATGCAGCAGATTATGCTTATGGCTATCATCCCCAATATGAAAACTGGTGTTCCAACCACATAAAGTTGGGGAGCTGTTGTGTCAGCCATTCTCCTGTTCCTGACTCCTGCCTTATTTTGATCCCTGGTATTACCTGTTGGATTGCTCTTAAGTCTTTGTTGATGTCTGTTGTGTTTAAATCCATCTTGCAGGTATGTCCAATCACCCCACAGGCCCCTCCTTTGTTACTAAAACATAATTCAGAGCCACCCCAATTTGTGGTGTATATACCTCCATTTGTTGCATCTCTCCAGCCAGCTTCCCTAGTGTGTGCATAGTAGCATTTCCAAGAGCCACTATTGCACAGGCCATTTGGTCCTGAAGATGTGCTAAATATATGTGGGTAGACACTACAAAGGAGGCTATTCCAACCCCTATCACCTCTCCTCTTGTTGGAATTGTCAGCTCCTTTCCTGCACAGTACTCCTCCATTACTGGTATGTCTCTAGCATGTCTTTGTGAATAATGATCCTGGCAGGGTACATCTCCTAACTTTATTATTCCTACTGCCACTCCTGCACCTTCCTTAGGATAACTGGAGAACCTCCCCACACCCCCATTTTCAAGAAAAAATATCCAGGAAGAGTTACACACCCATCCTCACATACATAGGTGCCAACTCAGTGTAGCATGACTGCTTTCCAGTATCCACTGGGCCCCTTCTTGTGATCTCAGATATATCACACTTCCATCCAGTCGTGTTAACCAGTAAAGGACTCCATTCTCCCCAAACTGGAGTCCTGAGCACCCACTCATTCACCTTTATGGTCTACCTGTAACAGCCCCTGGTGCATCCCCATTTTGCACATTTAGCTTCGTTCTTCAAAATGCTCCCCTCTCACCATAGATCCTCTAACCTTTGAAAAGAGGTTCTCTATCCAAGCCATTTTAATTTTTTTTTAAATTTTTTTTTTTACTGCCTGGAGCAGTCCTCATCTCTCGGTTCATTCCCCAATTTCTTGCTTACTCATATCCAAAATGCCCCTAAATTATCTGATGGGGCCTTTGATGTCCAAAATGAATTCCCCCTTATTTCCCTTTGCCAACAAGCATCAGTGGGCATCCCTGATGTCTTGCTGCAGGGCTCTCCACTCTGGATTAGTCACCTGCCCTTGCTCTATCCCTGCTTCCACTGTAACCAAGTTGTGAAATTGCCACTGAGGCACAGGGATCACTATGTGTTTGGGCATGCAAATGAGGGCGATTGCAATGCTGTCTATCTGGCAGCTTTATCTGCCCTACCTGATCAGCAAAACAATGGCCCCAGCAGTCCCTATACAAGCCACCAGTTCCCATCCTCTTGAACCAACAGCCAATACCAACAGAGATCTGACCTTAGCAGAGGGTGCATATAAGCAAACCCCCCTCTGCCAGAATTTTATCAGATTTCTTCAACAATTTCCCCTTTTGTGATCAATGAAACAAATCAGCCAGTTCAGATAACTCCTGATGCTTCCTCCTTCTCAGGAAGCAGCTTCTATCCATGCAGCTTAGATGGGGATTGTCTTAGTCAAGCCCCTTGATCTCTTTGCCCCCTCCTTTGGCTGCAAGGAACTCAGTGCCAGCCAGTTCTCAACTTTAACCTGATCCCCTGCTGTTACCTGATCTATTTTGAGGCCTGGTTCCTTTGCTCCCTAGATTCCTCCTTTTGACCCATTGACCTAAAGATATCCTCATTGGGGCTGAGATCTCTGTCTAAGGCCATCATCCCTTTTTGGTCAGCAGACTTGGATTAGCCTGCTTTGCAAGGTGGGAGCAGTGTGAGATGAGGCAATGGCCTAATGTCCAGTTCAGTTATCTGCTTTGCCCTTTGAGGCGATTTGAGGGGAACCTATTCCAGCATGTGCCAATTGGCTGTTAAGGATGTTGCTAGTCCACCATCATCACCCCAACTGGTAGAGTGCTTTCAGTGGTCCTAACCTGTGGCTTCACATGGAAATTTTTTTTCCCTAGGGACCTGTGGAATCTTTTTTTTTAACAAATATGATTTCTTTCCTCTTACTCTCCTTTAGCTGATCTGGGACAGCATGTGTCTGCCCTTCTGTAATCTGCATGTCTGTTTTACCTGGTCCTTGGTGGGAATCCAGACATATAACATGTTTCAGATGTAAGAAATCCATGCTGGGTTTTCACCAGCACTACTAAAGCATAAACATTCTATTACACATTGAGGCAGTATTCTAAAACTGAAAACAGAGAAATTAGGTAATCCACTGTTTTCTTCCTACAAGGACAGATGGTATAGAAGGGAGTAACAAAATTAACAGAAGTACACAGAGACAGCCAGAGTAATAACTGCAAGAGACTCCCCCTTTTTTCTTCAGCATTATCATCTAGCATTAGGCAAATGCTAGTATCTTTGATCTAAGTCTTCAAGCCTGAACCCGATCCTAGTACCCAATAGGCTGCATTTCTTTGGGGTTCTTCTTCCTTGCCCCCTCCAGTTGCGGACCCTTGGCTGACCCTGATGTCAGCTTCTTCTCGTCCTGGTCTGTTATGCCACTGGTCCTCCCTTGCAGGGTTGGTATTTGAGCAGGAACTTCATGTCCTCCATAGGTTTCATGGTCCTTTGGTCTGCTTGTGGTTTTGGAACTTTCCTCAGCCTGGTGTAGTGTCCTCACATAGGCACTCCCTCAGATCTCACTGCTGTGTAGCGAGGGGCACCTGGGCGTCCTCCCACTGCATCAGTGGCCTTCAGGCAGTCTAGTCTCAGGCGAGTCAGCTGATGTAAGCAAGCAGTCCCCCTTCCCTTGTGTCATGGCAAGCCGTAGGCAGCAACCAGCCCGTGGCCACAGCTTCATACACTGCAGTCAGTCAGTCAAACAGGCATGGCTGCTTTGGCCTTGCTGGGCCGCCAACATGGCCACTCTGGGCTCGGAGAAGGAGTAGTGCTGGCCAGCTAGCCGCTCTTGTGCAGTTTTTGCCTTATTTTTGGTGACCCAATGAAATCCAGCAGATGTGCACTGGTCCATGACTTCAGTGGCAATTAAAAGGTTGTTCATATAGAACAGCATTAAAGTCCCTGGTCCATCTAGACAAGTCCCTAGCCAGTGTTTGAGAGAAAGGTGGGTGAATTCCCTCCTCCCCTGAGCAAGGGTGGTTAGACACAGCTGGCTTTTCCTTCCAGGGCTGTAGAAAAAAAGGAGTCTTTTTCTTTTCTGGGGTGCCAGTGTGGCTGTTTGGATCACTCAGGTGAAATAGGTTGCAGAGTTGATCTGGTGTCTGGAAAGGTGCATCTCAAAAACAGGTAAATTAAGAGGAAAACAAGCTTTTACATTTCTTCACAGAAGCTGGTTGTAGGCAGTGGCAGAGAGATCCACATTAGTTTGGAGAGAAACCTCAAGATGTAAAGTCTATGTCCTTGTTAAGTCTCTTTATCACAGTCTCAAGAAGAAAATGTTTTCGGTTGTTGAAATCAATCCAGCCAATGCCAACATGCACACAAAGAAACCCTTTGCTGAACTTGTGTTGCACAAATTGTTGCTTACCTAGTCTGAAGAAAAATGTGCTTTCGAATGGGCTTGATGATGAGAACACAGTTTTATACAATTTCTTATTACAGACATGGTCCTCTCCCACATAGAAACATAGAAACAGAGCGAGTCAGAAGGGGTCTCCCAGGCCATCTAGTCTGACCCCTGGCTCCAGCCGGCTCTGCTCACGACATGCCCACCATGTGCATGTCCAGCCTGTGGAAGCCCATTTCACACCCTCGGGGTCCTAACTGTCAGGAAGTGCTTCCTCGCATCTAAATGGAACCTTGGTTCCCTGAGCTTTGCTCTGTTGGAGCGCGTCCTGCCTTCCTCTGCAGGGGAGAACAGGTCTCTACCCATCTCTGTGTGACACCCCCTCACATGCCTGTATGTTGCCAACATATCTCCTCTGAGTCTCCACTTCTCCAGGCTGAAGAGACCCAGTTTCCCTAGTCTCGCCTCATACCCCGTCTCCTGCAAACTGGCCACCAACCTTGTGGCCCTACACTGCACTGATTCTAACCTGGCTATATCCTTTCTGTAATGAGGGGCCCAAAACTGAGCACAATACTCCAGTTGCAGGAGCACCAGAGTTGCACAGAGTGGTAGACACATCTCTTGATCTATAAGCCACACCTCCAGCCATGCATCCAAGGGTGTGTTTGCCCTCTTGGCCATCGCATCACACCACTGACTCATGTTTAGCCCGCAGTCAACCAGCACTCTGAGGTCCCCTTCACAAGTGCTGCTCTCCAGCCACCTGTCCCCCAACCTGTACTTATGACAGCTATTCCTATGCCCCAAGTGCAAGACCTTGCACCTATCCACGTTGAACACCATCCTGTTGTCTCCTGCCCACTCCCATAGTCTGTCCAGATCCTTTTGGATCTGGAGTACCTGCTCCGCAGTTGTGGCCACTGCTCCAGTTTTAGTATCATCTGCGAATTTGATCAGCAGACTGTTCACTTCTCCTTCCATGTCATTGATGAAAAGATTAAACAGGATCGGCCTCAGGACAGAGCCCTGGGGGACCCTGCTTGTCACTGGCCACCATCCCGATGATTCCCTGCTAATGGTTTCCTTCTGCTTTCGGTCAGTCAACCATGCCCTAATCCATCGGACAGTGCTTTGGTGTATCCCAAAACTCCTCAGTTTCTCAACCAGGAATGCATGCCCCCATTCCCCTGATTTCCAAGCAAAGGATGGATTGATCACTCACATCCAGAGCTCCCCTAATCTGTACCTCATCTATCAGCTTCTCCTTGTTGGTCAAGACCAAGTCAAGGATATTCTCCCACCTTGTCGCCTCTCAGAACCTCTGTATGAAAAACCCTCCCTCTATAGCTTCTAGGAAGTGACGTTACCTGGCTGTCACCACTGAGTGAGTCTCCCAACTAATATCTGGGAGACTGAAATCTCCCATAATTACTGTGTCCCTCCCCTGAGATATCCTTAGAATCTGGTCTGTCAGGACATCATCCAGGGTCTCAAGTTGACCTGGAGGGCAATAACATACCCCCACTGTCAGGTCCCTTTCCCTGTCAAAACCCCTAAGTTTTACCCAGACTGCCTCTACCAAATTCCCATCTGTGCTGCATTCTATCTCACTGCATCCTATCCCTTCCCTGACATATAAAGCTACGCCCCCACCCCTCTTTCCCTTCCTGTTTACATTCCATTCTTGCCTTTCACCCCACCAAATTTCTGTGATCCCTACCAGGTCATACCCTCCTATTCCCAGGAGAGCTTCAAGCTCTTCCTGCTTATTACCCATGCTCCTAGCATTAGTATACATGCACCTCAACTCCTTCCCACCGCTTCCTTTCTTTGGAGCCTCCAGCCTCCTCCTTCCTCCCATCTTCCCTGATACCAGCCCTCTCTTTGTAGGAGTCCTGTCAGTCCCTGCAGTACCTCTTAAATCCTGCTCCCAGAGCCCTGATCCTCTCCCCACACTTGTCCAGCACAGACAAGTTTCTGGGGGGGCTGACTCACCACCCCCCCCCCCGGCTAAGTTTAAAGTCTTCTGGGCAAAGCTTGCTAGAGCATCTCCAAAGGACCTTTTCCCCATCCTCATGAGGTGCAACTCGTCCCTTGCCAGAAGTCCATAGGCAAGAAACCGGGTGCCGTGGTTGAGGAACCCAAAGTGTTCCTTCTGGTACCACACCCTAAGCCAGTCGTTCACCTTGGCGACCCTCTTATCCCTGCCTGGCCCAAATCCTCGGACCAGTAAGATAGATGAGAGGGCCACCTGGGCCTTTAGCTCCCTGAGTTTCTTCCCCAAGGCATCAAAGCCCCTGGTGATCCTGATCACACCCTGCCTGTCTACCTCATTTATTTAGTTATTTATTTGATTGATTCACTTGATAGATTGTAGCAAGCTAGCCATTCCTATGTGGCACCCTGATCTAAGGATACTAAAGCAGCCCAGCAACTATTATTTTCTGGAACCAAAAGCACTTTCCATGGAATACAGAAGAATCCTGAAGCTGCCAATGCAGGTTCAATCGTATTTCTTCTTGCCCTTACTTACTGTGTTCTTGATATTGATATCCAGGAGTCGAAGCAAAGAGCAAGTTCTCTTTGGCACAGTGCGGTTTGACTGGGACTTGATGTTTCCTGTTTGGGTAATAATCAGTGGTAGGCAGGTTGGGCTTTCCCAATAGAGTGGTAGGGTTAGGGGTCTCCCTATCTATGTCATTGTTCAGACACCCAAATTGCAGCTTTTCAGTGGGAACTGGAAATGGGTATATGTGCATCATTCTTGTATTTCCTGAGTTCTGTGACAAAGGCCATGTGGGGTTGGTAGGCATGTCATGAGTGGAGCCAGCTGGAGCTGGGGGTGGCCTAGGAGGCCCCTTCTGACTCGCTCAGTTTCTGTGTTTCCTCATTGCTTAAATCTTCCAGAGCTGATGATCCCACTCAGTGTGTGAACTGACTCCTTTGAAAAGGGGTATGCTTGAATATGCAAGGAGGTATGTAAATACTTCTGATGGAGCTGGATCTATAATGACATGTTCATATAATGCAGAGGTGTTCACCTTGTGCTTCCTGGGTTGTAGACAGCCCTCATCCTTTTGGGCAGTCTCCACCAGTCTAAAATTAATGTCACTGTGCTGATGAATTGCCACTGAATTGTGTGTGTGGCAGCAATGAGGAAAAAGCGTCCCCCCACCCTTTTAGAACAAGGCAAATGCAGAATGCCCCCCTTTAATTTTCATGAAAAAGATTATCTGTCTTTAGGTTTCTGGAAATACAATTTTGCATTAAAACAAGGTATAGTATTTCTACACACACTGGTTTAAAGGAAAATGCAGGGAGGTTTTTTCCTTGTTAACACATTATTGCAATTTGATAGCAATAGCAGCAGGATTATAGCCCTGGGCTCCAGGAAGGCAATTGAACCCTCCAAAGTTCCCCATCTCTGATATAATGAAAAGAAGTAACACATGAATATCTATGTTATTTCACATTTTATGAGGCTCCTGTCATTTGGGCCTAATGTCAATAGGATCCTGATGATACTAAACTTTATCTCCCTTTTCTATTTGAGCTCAGAGAGGATTTAAAATTATTACTATGATTACTTTAGGCATCACACCTTTCTTTCCCTAGCAAGGAACCCAAACTGCCTTATATAGTACTCTTCCTCTCTATTTTAACCTCACAACAACCCTGGGAGGTTGGTTAGGCTAAGATGAGTGATCTAACCACTACATCACTCTAGATTTATTGAACTGAATTGATTTCTTGAAATGATGTTTAAGTGGAGTTAGACTAATAAACTGAAACCAAGTTGAGACAAGATGGAGATGCTAATGAACAGTAGGAGAACAGATCCAAGGTTACAAATAAAATCTGTTTCTGAATGGGATTGCATTCTACTTGGTTTTGTAGTCTGGGGGATGCTCCTGCATAATCAGGTGGTTATAAACTGGGATGCATCCAAACAGCTCCAGCTAGTGTGCCAACTACACCCTTTCTTGGAGAAGGCAGATCTGACTGTTGTCACATTTGCCTTCATCCCACCCAGGCTTAATTGTTACAACTCACTCTGAGTGATATTACTTCTGAGAAACTTGACCTGGTGCAAAATGGATAGTCAGGCATTTGTGCAATTTGTTTGCAAGCACAGTTGAATGTACTGGCTATCATCTATGAAGTTTTAATGGCTTGCAACCAAGATATCTAAAGAACTACCCTTCTTCCACAGGAGCCTTCCTATCCATTGTGATAACCAGGGCTTTTTTTGTCATAGAACGCACTGGAACAGTGTTCCGGCACATTTTTTTGACGGATTTTTCCAATGGAGTGATTTTGAATCGCCTGCGGGCTGCTTGTGTGTCTGTGCTGATTGTGAGGGCGCTGCTCAGCTTGGGATTGGTGTGTGTGGTCCCACGCTGAGTGTGGCGCCCATTATGTGAGTTCCGGCACCTTTTTTTTTTTTTAACAAAAAAGCACTGATGGAGGTCCTGTTTCATACCTATTTTTACCCCTGGTAGGAAACTGGACAGGGTCTTTTCCATTGTGGTATCCAGGTTGCTGAACACCCTACTACAGATAGCCCGTTAGCCAACCTTTATGGGCCTTCCATATTATTTTTGTTTTGTTTTACTTGCAGAATATTATTTTTATTCTGGCAGGACTTTGGCATGTAAACTGGTTTGTTGCTGGAGTTTTAATTGGTTGGGTGCTATTCTTTCACTGTTGTGTTTATCATTTGTTTCTATGTAGGTTTTAAACTAAGATTTAAGATTTTGTAAATCTGGATTTTATTGTTAGCAGCCTTGAACATCATGCAGGGGAGTTGGCAGCAAGGAGAAGGCAACACAAGTATATATTAAATAAATAAAGTTGAACATGCATGTATGAACTGATATAGGGTTGTTTTGCTATTACTGAGTTGGATGGAGCATTAGAGCAAATTATGAGGTAGTCTAAATGGTAAGGAAACAAAACTGGTAAATGTTCAAGCCCAAAAGTTTCAATCTGTGCATAATTCTACAACAAACAGAAGGTTACTCAGGACTGTTAAATGCTCACAGAAACCTCAGTGGCTGGATTTGGATGAAACAACCACCCTTAAATTGGAATTGCATATTCCAAATATTTCCTACTGCATTTCCCAGCATATAAGATGGGGTTGTATATTAATTTTTGCTCCAAATTTATTTTCAGGTGAAGTCTTATTTTTTCTTACTAAAGCTGTAAGGTTCTTGCCCCGAGAGTCCTCCACAATTTGGAATGGCTCTTTCTTTTTGCACTCGTCTGAGGGTCAAAATATTATTCTCTTTAAATCTATCATTAAATGAAGAGACAGGAGTGACAACACGAGTGCATTAAGTACGTCTGTTACAACACACGATGTATTGAATTATGAAACACATCCGTTCGTTATCAAGTGCGCATGTTATTCGTGTGTTGTGTCTGTACTCTGGTCATTCAGCAATAAGTCTCGAGTTCAATTGTTGTTTACATAGGCATTTACCTCTTGTCCAAAGGTGCCCGCTTGGGTATTTACAAATACTTAATTATAATTTATATTATCATTTATTTTAAGTACTAATGTCAATATTATTATTTATTTATATGCAATTATATATTAATATTATTATTTTAAAATTCAATACATCCGTTGTGTGTTGCAACAGAAGTAAATGCATCCGTCTGGCTGACGATCTTAACTGGGGCTTATTTTTGGGGTAGGGCTTATATTATGAGCATCCTGAAAAATCATGCTAGGGCTTATTTTCTGGTTAGGTCTTGTTTTCGGGGAAATACAGTATACACTCCATCATGTGTCTTGAATGATTGTGGGTTAAACAACCCCTGATAAACCTACTGTATAAGAAGCTTTGTAAAACTTACATCCTGTGTAAGGTTGTAATTATTACAACAAGCTAATGTATGAAGTGATTTGAATATTTTGAAAGTACTATATAAGTGCTAGTTGGTATTATTACTGATAAGAACTAATGTTATTGTGATATAAAATGACCTCCAGTTTACCTCTCTGGAAAGCAAGATTTTTTAAAAAAGAACGGATCATCAAAATTATAGCTAAAGAGCTAACATTCCTAGTATGACAGTATCAAAAGTCTTAAATTGAAGGTCCCAACAGTAAGTCCCAAACATCTTACTTTCTAATTTGTGTGCTTTTTATTTACCTGACTCTAGCTTTCCAGCCTTCTCATCCAGCTGTAAATTTCAAGATCAAAACATTACTTACAAAGAATGGGATGGATCAAGACTTAATCCTGCATAATTCAAGGAGACCCACTAAAGTAAATGTGAGCTAATGAGCTAAGTAAGGCCCATTAATTTCAGTGGGTATATTTTATGTAAGGCTAAGGCAAAATTCAACTGATTATTGTACAAAAATGCCAACTTTTATGAATATAAAAGCAAAAGCCAATATTATGAATTCCCTATCCAAAACAATGGAAGCATTTGGATTTTGACTTGGTTTAACAAAATGTATGATGAACCTTTTGCAATTCTTTCAAATTAAAGAAGTGTTCATTCTCTGAATGTATAGTGTATATTACATGTATAAAAACATATGTCCAGTACTTTAATAAGTTGAAGGTAATTGATAGAACCGTATTCATTTTCTAGGGTCAAGCTATAGTGATAAATGACAGAATCCTCATTCTTGGTAGCTGTCAGTAGCACTTGGAGGAGGACCAGGTAATCATTAGAAGCAATAAATTGACATTGCAATTGGGGCTATAATATACACTGACATTCCCACTGGTCTCACACACTCCAGTTTTTCAGGGATTAATGAAGCACCCTCAAAATCTCACACAAAGATGAAGTATAGACAAAACAAGAGCAGTGATTTAGTGAGGGCACATTGCAAAAACAAGGAACTAGCCTTATTAAATAAAGACCCTTGAGTCCTATTCAGGAGTAATTCCTCACAGAATTGGCAGATCTATGAAGCTGAAAGCAGGTGGTCCACATTTTGCAAGGGGCACATCCATGGTTGGGGTGATCAATATATAGGCTCCCACTATAATTTAGAGCCCTAATCGTGCACTATTCCGAATTGCAGGGGAGCCTACATTTATAGAGCAGGTACCCCTTTGCAGAAGTGCCCCACAATGCATGGATGGAAGAGGGCCAATACAGTAGGTACAACCTAGTGCACCACTTCATTTGAATGCCAACTGCCTCAGAATTAATGCCTGAATAGGGCTTTGAAGCACATGAGATCTTAGTAAATATAGCAATTTCACTTAAGTACTATGGACCAATTGACAAGAAGGGCCACTTAAATGTATTCCCTGAATTATCAGGTGCACGCTTACAAAGACACCCTTGCCTGCTTATGTTCACAGAAGGCAACAAAATGTGATTGAAAATCCATGTTATTAATTTCTGATTATTTTTCCAGTAGGGCATTTAATTGCCTACTTAACAGATTTATATTTTTTTCCCTTCAAAAACTTATTTTTGCATATTCTTCTCAGAATGGCTAGGTCAGTAACAAGAACGAAATTTCTGGAGCCATGGATGATTGCATTGATTGTCCTAGCAGTGCTGGTGGCCTTAGCCATTGTCATTGGGTTGCTTGTATATTTTTTGATATATGGTGAGTGCATCAATTATTATCAGTCTGTTTGCCCTGAACTAGTCTACATTTTAAATTCCTCAGCAGTTAGAATGGTGTCATTCAGGTTTGTTCTAAATGTAGTCCTACCTTAGGAAGGACACTGTCCTAAGATTCAAAAGGACCAAAACAAGGCAAATGCTTTTACCCAGTTTGCTTCTTTCTTCAGCTAGTTTATCTAATGGGACTACTGCAAGCAGTGATGTTCATGAAGTAGTCTTTTCAGCTGCTGGGTTCTGGAGTCATCTCTATTTTCTGCTTGTGAATCATCCAAGGCAGGGTCATGTCACTGTGTAATTCCATGTCACATGGAGCACTGTTAGAACTGCTAGTTTTCTGAGGCTTAGGCACTGAGATGCAGGGGACAAAACCTAAAACTGACGCTGGTGCCTGGCAGAGTAAAGGCAGAACTCAGTGAGCTGTTGGAAGGAGAGGCCAGTGCCTGATGACTCAAGAGGAAAATCTGGCTGGGTCTGGTTCCTCAGGATTTTTTATATATGGCAAATGACAAATTTAAGCCTAATAAAAAGTAGACTTCCCCTGATTTGGCCTTTTACATTGTGGTTTTAGGCCTGGGCATGTTTGCACATCATTTTAACCCACCCTGGGACTAAGCCATGGTAGATTAGTTGTTGTGAGAACAACCTTTGATGTGCTCAACCAATGGCTGGGCTCACCATGAGTTGTTGGCACCCTTTCTGCCCCTTCCCCCGTTGGTCCTTTTAAGGTAGCCCAGGGCACACTGTGGCAGGACCAAGTGGTTGCTCCACTCACACATAGACCATGAACTGTGTCAGGCCCCTACAGCCTTTCTCCCCCATCAAACTCTTTTTCATCAAATGCTGAAAACCACCTTTCACAATCCCTGTTTTGACAACTACACACAGTCCTCATTTTCACACTGTGCAACTGCAAAATCTGCAGCTGCACTAGTGTAGGTAAAGTTTTTAAAAAAATGCAATATTTGTGAAAAATGGCCAAAATTAAATGCTTTGCAACCACAGACAGCCCCCCCCCCCCCACAAGGTACTGTTGGGCCTCTTTGAAGGGACTGCCTATAGATGTCAAAATGTGGATTACTTGCAATGGCCCACAACTGTGGTGGGGAAGGGGGAAGCCAGTGCCAGTTGCCCCGAGTGCTACTTATGTACTTTTGGAATAGCTGGCACAGACGGTCATTTGAGAACCACTTGGCAAGAGTAGCAAGGATATTCCTTGTTTGGCAAGCAGCTCAGTAGGCACATTTGAGTTGGTCACTATAACAACACCACATGGGTTCCTGGTGTGATTAGTTGTCCATGAACAAGCTACCTTGGGGAAATTGGTTCCTATTCACATGACATGACAACCTATTTTGTAGCAACCATGATGAGTTGTCTTGTCATATAAACCCAGTCAATGAGAAGGAGGCTAACCCTTGGAACTTCAGCTCAGACCTTGAGATCTGACAGCTCTAAGGACTGCCTGAGAAAAAGATTTTTGATGGATTCCTCATGAGAGGGGAAGTATTTCAGCAAGTCTGGTGGCAATAGAGCCCTAGAACTCCACTTATCAGGAAATCAGCTTGTGACAATGCTTATATTCCTGCATAGTATAGGCTAGTCATACCTCCTTTAATTCTACTGTCCTTTCTCTTGCTAGATATATTTGGGAGCACCATGATTGGCATCCAAAAGGTGAATATGACATTGTTAACTTCTTTGTTTTCTTTTGTTTCCCTTTCCCTGTGCAGATCAGAAATTGTTCTATTACAGTGTTTCCTTTAGAATCAATAATGTACAATACCATCCTAATTTGGAAAAACAGACCTCAAAAGATTTTAGAGAGCTGAGTACAAACATTGAGACTTTGGTAAGTGAGACTTTTTTTTCTATTTGTGGGAGATCTTCTAAGGCAGAGTTGGGCAGAAGATGGATCTCTAGATGCTTGTGACTTCAACTCTTAGAAGCATGGTCAAATGGTCAGGAATGTCCAAAACATCTGGAGAGTCATTATCTACCTATCCCATTTTAAAAGCCTCTACATACCAGGTGTCTTTGTATTTCTGTTGTGGAGTTATCTTGTGGGTATGTTGCTTCACTAAGCAATATCGCAAACTAAAACAGAAATATTGCCCTGCTGGATTAGATCAAAGGTCCATCAAGATCAGCCTTCTTCTTTCCACCATGATCTTCAGACCCTTAGAAGCAGGCCAGAAAGGGAGTGCCCACCACTTAGGTTTGAAATTTGTGAATTGAAAAATGCAATCTTTTTGCTAAGCAAATGCATCTGTTGGTATTAAATACTGCATGGAAAACATTTCCAAGTTTGCAGTGAATGTAAGGCTGTAGAAAACAAGATTGCCTAATCCACCAATTTAACTGAATTCTTGATGTTTCTGTTGGGTGCCTTTTCAGTGGTGCTCCCCCCTCTCCCCAGTTATGGATTGAGCTGCACACTGAGGTCTGCCTGGCACCAACTTTACTACCTTTACAGCACCAGTTAAAGACCATCTTCTACTGCAGGGCATTTAATTAGTTACAGGGGCTTGCTGGTTGTTAGACAGGTTTTAGCAGGGTGTTTTTAATGTATAATTTTATTTTTCTGTTTTTATGGGATTTTAAATTGGTTTTAAATTTTGTATTGCTAACTTTAATTATGGTTTATGTTTTAATTGGTATATTTTTATTGTTTTTTAAATATGCTGATATGAATCACCCACAGGGCTTTGGTTGTTGACCAATATAGAAACAAATAAACATTTTTGTAATCTAATTTAGAGATTATCAGAGAATAGATCACTGAAATCAAGGTATCCCTGTCCAGTTGGACACTGAGGCCATCTGAGACTCAAATGACAAAGATGGCTCCAGGGGAATCCCTAAACTACCAACCTGCTCCTTTAGAGAGAGCATAACCCCATCCAGAACTGGTTGGATGCTCTCCTTGCAGTCAGAAGAACCACCCACTAAAAGCATCTCATATTTGTCTGGATTAAGGTTCTGTTTGTTATCTCTCATCGGTGTTGCAGCGAGGCACCAGTTTGGTACACCCAGAACCTCACCTAATAATGATGAAAAAGAGAAATAGAGCTGTGTGTCTTCAAAGTATTGATGACAGCACTCCCCAAAACTCTGAATGAGCCCACTCAGTAGTTTCATGTAGGTGTTAAATAGGATGGTGAACAAAACACCCCAAGTCATCTGTTTTGGCTTTGATGCTGAGAATAATTTTAGATATTTATAGTGTGTTACTTAACTGGCAATTCAGAATTTGTGTTAAGTTTATTACTTATTTGGGAATACTTGTCTTAAGAGAAAGATCACAAATGATTAAATTAAATTGGAGTAAGTTGATTAATGAGATCTCAAGGCCCATTGACAGATGGGTATCTTTAAAGTTAAGCCAATGGAATAGGGTAAACACACTTAAACTGAATGTAATACCTAATAGTTTTATGTTGTATTCCTTTATTTATACCTAGCGAGTATTTACAGAAGCTTAATGTTTTATAATTTTTATGAGATTTTACTCTGCCAGAAATATGTTTTGAAAAGATGTAATTTTCAAAGAAGGTAGATTTGGACTCTGTGGTCTTTCCTTAAACCATTGGCTGACTTTCACTAGATTCTGGTCTTTTCCAACTACAGTAGATTTTTCTCTCTGGTCAGTTTTTGAATCTTCATTTCTGGATCCTCCTGCCAGATGGAATGCATTGGGGTTGCATCATACCAGCATAGATAATGTGCCTCCTCCAGTTGTGGCAGTGAACAAGCTGTGGTGTAAATTGTCATGACAGTTGCAGTTCGACATATTTTTACGTGCAAAATTAACTCTATGGGGAAGCCTACATTTAACAATGGGTGAGAAAACAGTTGTTTGGCAGACTTGGAAGGACAGGCTGATTTTTACTTTAGACTAGCTTGTTGGTCCTGTTGATAAATTGTCAGCTACAGCTGCATGGCAATATATGCAACTTGTTAGACTTTAAATTTGGTCCTACTTCATTTCCAGCTTCAAAGTTGTCTGTGTTACTGGAAATATTGATCAAGACCAAGCTGCTATATCAGCCTACAATTCATGTTTATAAATACAATAAGTGAATAAATATGATACACAGGTCTCAGCTATTAATAACATAGAAATAATATAATTATTACACAGCATTTATATTTTCACCTTTTTCCTCTTGCAAGGAAGGCAAGGCAACTTAGAAAGCTTTTCTCTTCATTTTATCCTCATAACAACTCTGTGAGGTAGATTACACTGAGAGTGCCCAAAGTCACCCAATAAATTTCATGGCTGAGTGGGGACTAGAACCTAGATCTCCTGAATCCCACTTCCATACTGGCTTAATAAAGAACTGGAGCACCTCATTTTGCCCAACAGATGCCATGCATCTGTAATCTAATTTGAAAGAGGTTGTGGCTCTCAGCCTATGCTTAATTCAGAAAAATTTGATGCTTCAAGTATACTGGATGCTTCAACATCTCTTTGATAAGGGTTTAATCAAGTCAACTACTTGTTGGAGGTGCAACACTGCTAATACTTCTCTTCTTATTATCTTTTGACAATGCCAAATTGTGCTTCCTTTTGGGAGGAGGTAATCATTCAAATAAATTTTGTGATGGATTTTTAAAAATATTTAAGGATACAAATATTCCTTTGAATGACCTACCCATCTCTTGGAATTTCATGCAAGATCAGTGTAAATGAATTCTCTGTATCCTTTTGACTGTTGAAAAGCTAAAATTCCAACAGTGGAGGATAAATGGCCATCTGGCAGGAACACAGTGGATAGAAAATTTTGATTTTTGAATGAGTGGCCTTTTGATGTAGTACACAAATAGATACAAATATCAACAACCTCAATATAGTATATATATAATATAGTATATAAATATTAACAACCTCAGATATGCAGATGATACCACTCTAATGGCAGAAACTGAAGAGGAACTAAAGAGCCTCTTGATGCGGGTGAAGGAGGAGAAAGTTCAAGCAAAAGTTGGCTTGAAACTCAACATTAAGAAAACTAAGATCATGGCATCCAGTCCTCTCACTTCCTGGCAAATAGATGGGGAAGAAATGGAGGCAGTGACAGATTTTATTTTCCTGGGCTCCAAGATCACTGCAGATGGGGACTGCAGCCAAGAAATTAAAAGATGGTTGCTCCTTGGGAGGAAAGCTATGGCAAATCTAGACAGCATACTAAAAAGCAGAGACATCATGCTGCCAACAAAAGTGTGTATGCTCAAGGCTATGGTTTTCCCAGTTGCAATGCATGGCTGTGAAAGTTGGACCATAAGGAAGGCTGAACACCGAAGAATTGAGGCCTTTGAATTGTGGTGCTGGAGGAGACTCCTGCGAGTCCTCTGGACCGCAAGGTGATCAAACTGGTCAGTCCTAGAGGAGATCAACCCTGACTGCTCTTTAGAAGGCCAGATCCTGAAGATGAAACTCAAATATTTTGGCCACCTAATGAGAAGGAAGAACTCCCTGGAGAAGAGCCTAATGCTGGGAACACTAGATGGCAAAAGAAGAAGGGAATGGCAGAGAATGAGGTGGCTAGATGGAGTCATTGAAGCAGTTGGTATGAGCTTAGGTGGACTCTGGGGGATGGTGGAAGAGAGGAAAGCCTGGAGGAATGTTGTCCATGGGGTCATGATGGGTTAGACATGACTTTGAGACTAGCAACAACAACAAATGGATAAATATATGGATCTTTGAGGTGCCCTTTCTTTCCTTCTCCAATGGTATGCTTTGGTTTTTATTGTATTACACAAATTAAAAAAACATATAACTGGTCAGGTTATGTCTGTGTTCCAGAGATTGACCAGGTTTTTAACAGGACCACCAGTTGGGTGAGCTGGAAACGCCTCTACAACATTCTGGAAACTGGATCCATCAGCCTCCAGAAACAGGCTCCCCACCCCTGCAGATAGGAAAAGCTACTGTCAGTCTAAACTGCAGGAGGCAATGATCTAACCATGACAAAGGAACCAATTCAAAGTCCCCCATCCTCAGATGCCCATGGCTAGCTGAAAAACCTAAGTCTAGAGTGTACATTGGGCCAATGATACATTGGGATAGTCCACAGTTTTTATGGAGAGCATGAACTGCTGAACTGCCCTTACAAGGTGTTCTTGCCTTGAATGTTGATGTTTCCAAAATCATCAGCCTCAGCATCTCATCTGAGACCACTTCTGTGTTGTGAGCTAGGTGTCCCTTCCCAACAAAGGCAAGCACTTCTATAGTTGTTAAGAGTCTTTATTCCATAAAGCTATCAAGTATTCACAAGCTCCAGAACACACACTAAAGGCAGAAAGTTGACCTCTCGCTCTGACAAATCTCCCAAGCTCTGCTTATGAACCCTTTGGGGCTGGTCTTGGGGTGTGGGCACTATGGAAGCAGTCACACTGCCATTCTTCCCATCGAGTCTCTAATTGGTCCAGCTGGCAAGTGCATCAATGGGCCTGTGCATCCATGTTACTTGAGGTGTCAAGTTCTCCTCCTGAGAATTCCTCCCCAGCCTGTTCTCCATTGGCTTCTTTCCCACAGTCAGGAATGGGAAGGGGCTCAGTGGTTGTCCTTGAAGTGCTTTGATCCTGTGCTCTCTTGGGCTGGCTTGCTGGGAGGAGTTGGGCAGCTGGGGCCTCACTAATCTCAACAACTCCAATATCAGAGTGAGAATCCAGTAGTGGCTCAAACTATCAACTCCCCCTCCTCTGAGTCTAAGCCATCATTCCCACCAGAGCCCTCTATCTCTTGTGCATGCCTGGGACTCTCATCTGAGCGTGTGCACACGACATTCTGTCAGCTCAGACAGGGAGTGTGTTGAGCAGCAGGGTGGCAATACACCAACAGACTCCCCAATCTTTCCTGCTTGCCCTATGCACAATGGAAACATTCCAGAAATGTGGTGAGATGCCAGGGAGCCAGCAGAGTCCATGGAAACTAACTGCTCCTTCACCCTCAAATCTACTCTGATACTGAACCAAGTGTCCCAGTGGGCACAAGTGAAAAGACTAATTCCTTCCCTTTTGCCTGCCCAGATTAGCTGCCAACAGATCATGAAAGAGAGAAGTCTTTTTTTGTGCTGATCTGGGATCTAAGAGCAACATATGCTTATAATGCTTTCAATATTTGAAAGGTTAGCATGTAGATGCCACATTTAAATGGTTACTTATTTGACCCTCTTTTGTTGAAGCCTATGTATAATAGCTAGAAAGTTGTATACATTTATTTCAAATCCATATATGTATATTTGAAAAATGAAGGGGGAATAAACAATACCCTAAAAATAATTGTACGTTTGCATGGACATCACATAAGAGACTCCTTCATGGGTGTGTTGGAAATGCCCATGGGCACCAACATTGGGGAGCCCTGTAGTAGAGCTTCTTGTGCCTTTGAAAGCTGGGTATAATACTGGAAAACAGCTGTAGCTTTCTCCATGGTTTCATTCCAGGACTAGATGTCAGGGCCATCTTAACAGCATTATGGACCCTGGCAAAGCAGTGTACTGGGGCCCCTATGACAACTACTACTGTTAATTTTGGAAGTTTTCCAATTTTCCAAGGGTTAACATACACAGATTAGTATGGGGACCATGGGCAAGTGCTGATCAGGCCTGTACATTAAGACGGCCCTGCTAGATGTGACATCTGTCACACAACTGCTTCTTAGGCAGTAGTTGGAGCTACAGGAGCTATGTCTCAGTATAAGCAACTAGCCCCATTCAAGAACAGTTGGATTCATGCTGCTTATTGCTACTGCTTGCCATGATCACTTTATTTTATTTATTTATTTAACAAATTTATATGCTGCCCCTTTGCAAACAAGCCTCGGGGCGGCTAACAACATGAAAGAATACAATTTAAAAAACAATACATAATTTAAAACTGGCCCATCTCAAGGTCTAAAGAATAAAAATATATAAATGCAACAATAAATAACAGTATAAAATTAATAATTTAACAATTAAAATATTTCTCAAATAAAATGATCTTCGCCTGGCACCGAAAAGCAAATAATGACGGCGCCAGGTGAGCCTCTCTGGGGAGCGCATTCCATAGGTGGGGCGCCACCGCAGAGAAAGCCCTCCTCCGGGTACTCACCCTCCTAATTTCTCTCACAGAGGGTTCCCGGAGGAGGGCATCAGCTGCCGATCGTAGGGGGTGGGAGGGCATATATGGTCGCAGGCGCTCCTTTAGGTAACCAGGACCCAAGCCATTAAGGGCTTAATAGGCAAGAACCAACACCTTGAATTGGGCCCGAACTTCAATGGGAAGCCAGTGTAGCTGGTGGAGAACTGGGGTGATATGAAAACCACGCCCACTTGAGCTCCAGAGTGGGGGATGTGGGGTGATCTGGGTCTGGGTTCCTTCCTCTTTCCTAGGAGGGAGCAGAGTTCCTTGCCTCATTCCAGCATGAAGATAAAAGGGCTGCCATCAGGGGGTGAGGCCATGCCACCTGATGTCATCCAATCTGCCATGTGTCTGGTGGAAGGCAATCCTACTCCTAGCACCCCTTAAAACCTCTGTTTTAGTGTGAACATGAAGTACTATTTTATCCTCTGCTATTTGAACATATTTTATTTGACATATTTGCACTTTTCAACAGATTAACCAAGCATTTCATGGTACTCATTTAAAGAAAAAATTGATCAGAACACGTGTGGTAAGACTAAGGTAAGTGAAATGATCATGTTTCTGGCATGGGTCCCCATGCTGAAGGACCCATGCCAGCGAGGAAGTTGGAGAGGAGCTTAAATTAAATTAAGTTTACTCTAGGTGGCGGTATGTGTCACCACTGGTAACTTGCTGTTGAATTCCCTGAGGTGAGCTATTGCCCCTGCTTGTTCTTACTTTGAGTATGTTGTGGAGATAATTGCTATTGCAGGTTTCTACTATAGCACCCAATTTATTTTTACACATGGGACCTGCAACATACTCATAGTGTGAGGTGTTCCTGTTCATTGTGCAGGCCAGCCATACTTTCTTTCAGGATATGCCGCACCATGTCCCCTCCCTGCTGGTTTTCTGTTTCAGTTCTCCACACCTCACTTGCAAGCCGAATTGTATGGTCACTAAGTGTGCTAAGTCCCCAATACCACACTGTTGGGGGGGGGGGTTGCCCACCCCTCTATATTTCTGCCCATTGTGGACCTTTAACATTCTCCAAAGTAGGTTGATACCTTCCATTTTTGTCTCAGTAGCCTCATTTTGGCTTTATTGGCCACAAACATTTACTACGTGGATTCACTTTTAGTATATATGATAGATTGCTTTAATATTCAATGTATACGGTGTTCCTCCTCCAAAGAGAAAAGCTTACAGATAGTTCCTGGACAATACAACTCCAGCTGGGGGAATAGCATGGAATGAAATGAAATAAACAATGATAATATACCATGTCTACAACTTCCCTCATCCAGATGCTTTCTGGATGTGTTGGCCAGGAATTATGGGAATTAGCAACATAGAAAAAATGAGTCAGAAGGGGCCTCCTGGGCCATCTAGTTTGACTCCCAGTTCCAGCTGGCTCTGCTTATGTAATCCCCAACATGTGGTGGTCCAATCTTTCCTTCAAAACCCTCACTGATGGGGCCTCAACCAGCTCCCATGGAAGCCTATCCCATACCCTAGGGATCTTAACCACCAGAAAGTGCTTCCTGACATCCAGCCTGAAGCCTGGTTCCTTAAGCTGGCTCATGCTCAGCCTGCTGTTGACCAGTACCCTGAGATCCCTTTTGCAAGTGCTGCTCTCCAGACACTTGTCCCTCATCCTGTTCCTGTGGTACTTATTCCTGTGTTCCAAGTGCAGAACCTTGCACTTATCCACATACAATGCCATCCTGTTGTCCCCCACCAACTTCCATAGCCTGTCCAGATCCTTCCGAATATAAGTAAGGGAACCTGGGGAAATGACCATGGCAAGACCAGTGAAAATGCAAATGCTAGGGACCAGAGTTCTGCCCTGTGGACCATGTTATTGGAGCTCAGGCTGAGCTCCTTGGAAAATGTGTGGAATGAAAACATAATGAACACGGCAGAAGGTAGGTGTTGGTGAGGAATCTCTAGTGGAGCCCCTTCCATTTATCAAGGAGTGCTGTCTGTGGCAGTATTTATGTAAAACACATTTACCATGGCTGGTGCATGCCAGTGAATACAGTGCAGCTCCTGCTGTGCTGAAAATGTGGTATGTACACATATCATATCCAATGTAGAAGGAGTTGGAAAGGGGAGGTGTGCAGGGAAATGGCCCTTTTAAAAAGCTGCTATGCACAAGTGCAAAGGAGGGAACAAGCAGAAGTTGTGTTTTTCTGAAAGGGAGGAAATTGACAACTTCTCTTACCCCCTCACAAAAAATCATGAGGACGAACAGATAGGGAGAGAAGAGGGGGAGGCTTTCTGTGGTTCTGTTTACCGCCATCTTCCCATCTCCCATGGGGTGAAGGTAACAGGATCAATATTTTCATTCTCCTTATTCCCCACTGAACTTGGAAGTAGTTCTTGAAAGCAAATGCCGTCCCTTTCCTTTGCTGACCTTTCTAAGAGGAAGCACCACTAAAATCAGTGCGATTTACTTCTGAGTTAATGAACTTCAAGATAATATAATTTGCTTCTCTGTAAACAGATAGTTGTTCCTTATAGGGGAGGGGAGGGGAGGGGGAATGCAGCACTGAGTTCACTCTATATTCACTAGTAAATCAGAAGGAGAGAGAAGCCATGGGCAGGGGAGGGTTATCTCCTTATAAGTGCTGCTCTCTCACTGAAGCTCAACAGGACATTGTCAGGAACTAAGGCATCTGTAGGACTCCATCTGCTGGCCAAGCACCAGAATAATAGCTCTAGTAGTTGAGGATTACTCCCTTAATCTACTATATCACTATATTATTATTGTTGTTTTTGTTGTTGTTATTACTACTACTATTACTATTCCTATTGCTGCTGCTACTACTACTGGCATTTATATCCCGTCCTATCGCCAAGCGCTCAGGACAGCTTACAAAATATAAAAGTACAATATAAAATATAAAAATACAATTGTTTGTTGTTGTTGTTGTTAGTCGCGAAGTCGAGTCCGACCCATCGCGACCCCATGGACAACATTCCTCCAGGCTCTCCTGTCCTCCACCATCCCCAGGAGTCCACTCAAGCTCACACCAACTGCTTCAGTGACTCCATCCAGCCACCTCATCCTCTGCCGTCCCCTTCTTCTTTTGCCATCTATTGTTCCCAGCATTAGACTCTTCTCTAGGGAGTCCTTCCTTCTCATTAGGTGGCCAA
>JAIXND010000774.1:4448951-4501764 GCA_023646645.1 Varanus salvator macromaculatus | reverse complement strand
GAGTTGTACCAGGTTTGTCTGACTGAGAGCTCCTCTCCTATGACCCCACCTGACACCTGTGCATCTTGGCTATTCCTAAAGCCTGCATGAGCACATGGGGAGAGTGGCCTTAAGATATGTGCCACTTTTTCCATCTCAAAGTCTGACACCCCACATCCCCATGCTCCCTCTGTCTCCTTCCCTTCATTCTTTGACTTGGAGGGGTGTCATGCAGAGGTGGGTTGAGACCTGTTTTCCCCTGTAGAAGAAGGCAGGATGCATTCCAATGGAGCAAAGCTCAGGGAACCAAGGTTCAATTTGGATGCCAGGAAGCACTTTCTCATGGTTAGGACCCCGAGGGTATGGAATGGGCTTCCACGGGAGGTCGTTGAGGCCCCATCAGTGAGAGTATTCAAGGATAGACTGGACATGCACATGGTAGGTATTTCATGAGTGGAGCTGACTGGAGCCGGGGGTCAGACTAGATGGCCTGGGGGGGACCCTTCTGACCTATGTTTCCATGTTTTTATGTTTGGAGTCCAGATCAGTTTGACCCATGAGTGCACACCAACAACTGCCACCCTCATTCCCATTCTCATTGAAGCGGTGGTGAGGAGGAGCAAGTGCTGGGGGCCTTTGCTGAGCCACAGTAGGTGCTCAGTCTTGCTTTTTTTGCTGCCCACGCTGATGAAATTCACACCCAGTGGATAATGGATAAATTATGCATATATTAGAATAAGCTGGTGTTGCCGTTATTATACAGTGTCTTGGAGAATTGTCCATCCCTCCTCCCCCCATTAGATGTTCCACATTTTGTTGTGCTGCAACTTGGAAGTGACGTGGATTTAAATGGCATTGTTAGCACTTACTGTACACAAGATACTCAACACAGTAAAGTAAAGGTACAAAACATTTTTATTGCAGCACAAAAGTTTAGAAAACAAAAAGCTAGTAATAATTAGTTGTATAAATATTCATCCCATATCTGCACTTGGCAGTACCACCTTTGGCAGCAGCTACAGCTGTGTGTCTTCTTGGGCACCTCTCTATTTTTTTTACTTAAAAAACTGTTTACTTTTTCCCTTTGCTCCCTTCCCCCCTTAGTTTTATCCTCCTTTGTTTTCTTCCTTGTAACACACGTCCATTTACTGGTGGGACTGTGCTGTTAACCTTCAGGGAAGATAGGACAAAGCAGGCCCAGCAAGCTAGAATCAAAAGGCAGCAGTAAAATTGGACTGAAAAGATTCTCTGCAGTGGTGGTGACCTCCAATGTCTGTGCGATGTATGTTTTCCTGCCAGAGGTCTACATGTGCAGCAGGTGCAAGGTAGCCCTGCTAGAGGAAAGGTAAGAGCACTAAAGTAGAGAGTGTCCAGCATCAAGGGAATAAAAGGAGAAGAACAGTTCTTAGACAAAGTGGTGGAGCTGCAGTAACTAAGAGCTGTACAGAAGCAAGAAGTGCAACAACAAGCTGTAGCAGAAGAAAAGACTCCTGAAGGAAGGGAAAATGAGGAGGAAACTCCCTGGAAAAAGGTGACTGTTCGATTTAGAAGAACTAGAAGGCATTTTGCAATGGAAGCAGTGGAACTTCTGAACTACTGTGGAAGGAACTGCAAGACATGCCATGCAACACTGAATAAGAGGCTGAAGGTCAGCCAAGCAGTGGCAGTGATACCAAAACTTGCAAGAACAAGAAGAGAAGAATATTAGTTGTGGGAGACTCCCTGTTGCGTGGGAGGGAAACACATGTATGGACTGCTTCGGTATGCTGTCTTTCAGGAGGACAGATTAGTGATATAACTGAAAGATTTCCAAAGTTCATTCAGCCCACTGACAGTATCCCTTCCTTCTTATACATGCAGGAACAAATGACGCTGCCAAGCAGAATTTTGAAGAGATCATGTCAGACTTTGATCTTTCTTTGCCTTTTCTGCCTCAGAGGATGTCACAGAATCCTGTTATCACTGCCAAGCTTTTACCAAACAGGCAAGAAAGCACCAAGCTGACCAACTAAAAGACTTTGGAGCTGCCCCCTGCATGTGGAGGATCCTCAACCATCTATGTCAGGGGGCCCATTTCCCCCAACCACAGAAAGGAGATCTTAGCTCCTCCACTGGCTAAGATTCCTAAAACAATGAAATGGGGTGGGGGGGACCAGACAAGAAGGCAAAATCCTCTACATTGCTCGCCCTTAAGGAGTGCTAAGAGTGGACAAAAACTCATGGAATTTCCACCGTCTGCCAGCCTCCTGTGTATTGCTGTTGCAAGAATGGAGCTGCCTTCCTTCTCTGACACTGAGGCAGTCTCAAGATCTTCCCTCCTAATTGAAAAGCACCTCAATTTCATAGGGGAAGATTCATGATCCAGCTCCATCTCCACTCACAAAACCCAAACACCCATTAGTACACAGGCAAACCTTACCTGTGCCCTCGATATCGAGCATATTTCTCCAATTGGAACAGCAGAAACATAGACATCATTCTCACTCTCTTTTGGCCAAGACCTCACACAGAAAACTCTCTTGTGACACCATGGGGACTTCAACACCAACTACTATTTCAAGTAATGGGGATCTGTCGACTCCAGGCACGAAGGCTCCCATTGGAGCCTCTGGGGTTCCGACTGGGATTTTCTACTGGGACCTAAGTGCGCTCCTCCTTTTCCAAGCCTGCTTAAGAACCTACCCAGACAGCCTTCCCTTGCAAGAAGCAACCTCCTTCTAGCCTACTTAACCATTGCACAGATTGAACCGAAGATCAGTCTGACAGAGACCAATTCACCTCAGTTTCTGTCATCTCCTCTCTGGACCTACCACCTGGTACATCTGTAGCAGCATTACATTTTCCTTGACCACCAGTTTCTTTTCTTCCCAAGTTCTCTGCATGGCTCACAGTCTTGGGCTTAACTCTAGACTGGAACCCACTAGAGTGAAAGACCCAATCTTTGAAGTGGTCTATGAAGAGTCTGCTGGTCCAGTCACCATCCCACTTCTACCAGCCCTGCTCGATGCAGTGTGCCATGAATGGAAATCTCCTGCATCAGTAGACCCACCACCTTGCTGACTCGAAAATATGTATCAAGTTCAAGAGAAGGATGCTGAGTTTCTTTTTCAGCACCCTCAACCTAATTCTATAATTGTCTCAAGCTCACACTAGATAAATGCTTATCCTTTGGATAAGGAAGGCAGGCATCTTGATGCTACCAGTCACCATTTTTACTCTTCAGCTGCTCTCTCTATAAAATTGGACAACTATCAAACTATGATGGGCAGATACCATCTCATGCTTTGGGACAGAGTAGTGCCTTTATGTTCTTCTTTACTTAAGTCAGCTCAAGAGCTAGCAAATGAGATTAAAAATGAAACCACTCATCTGGCCAGACAGGAGATCCACACAGCTTGACATCAAGTGGAATGTGGAGCCTGAAACATGGCAAGGACATTAGGTCTCCGTTGCTTTGCATGGCTCCAATCCTCTGGTTGAGGTTCTGAGGCAGCTTCAGGGTTCCCTCTGCTGGCCAAGGGCCAGCGGAGCAGCTCTGGTGTTGCAGGATTCTGACCTCAGTCCACTGCAACCAGGTCTTCCCCTCAGAAGCTGCCTTGGCAACAAAGGTCTCCTGTTGTTGGTGAAGCCCTTCCTGGTCTGCTAGACTTGGAACTCTGCTCCTGATTCCTGCCTGTGCTCCTGTTTCCTGGAACCCCCAGACCCTGCCTGCATCTCTCCCTGACTGGTCTGCCTTCCTTGTTTCTTTGACCCTCAGCCTGCTCTGGACTATGCTACCTGTCTGTACGAACTTGGCTTATATATTGACTTCTGGCTTGACCTTTGGATTATGTATTGGACTTGTCATACCCTGTGTGCTTGGGTCCTGGTGCCTTTACCCAGTTAGTCAGCTGTCCTCACCCTGGATGCTTACATCTAGTCTCTCTGGTGAGGCAAAGATGAGAATTGACGACATGCCATTTGACAGTGCTGATCTGTTTCATGAGACCACAGACAACTGTATGGACTCCATCCAGAAAGTAAGGAACACCGCACACTGCATGGGGCTCAATCAAACTCCGCCCCCCCCACCGCCCTGAGATCATGTACCTCTCTTGAGGGGCATAAACCCTCATACACTTACCAACCGAGGACCCATACCACTACTTAGACCAGGCACCAAGATCCCTTGTCTTGGATCTGCCCAACCCACAGGAGGCAGGACTAATCCAGGAGTCACATCCAGGTGTTTGACTTCTCCAAACACCTGGATGCTCCTCATTCTATTTCAACCATTGGCTTCAGCCCTTTTTACATTCTTGGGCTGCCATCACCTCAGACTCAGGTTCTTTGTATTATTGTCCATGGATACCATATTGAATTTGACACTCTTCCTGATTTCACGGTACCAAAATGGACTACTCCATCTCTTCCTCTCCTAGAAGAAATCTCCTCCTTATTCCAAAAGGGAGCTACATAGCATACACCACCTGATATTCCTGACTTTTACTTCAGGTTTTTACAGTCCCTATGAAAGATGGAGGCCTCCACCCCATCCTTGAACTCTGCTCCCTTAATAAATATATAAAACCCAAACTTTTCCAGATGGTCTTTCTACAAACCATCCTTCCACTACTCTCCATAGGTTGACCTTAAGGATGCATATTTTCATATCACAGTTGAGCAGTCCTACAGGCATTTCCTGTTTTCAAGTGAGTGATCATGCCTTTCAATTTAGAGTTCTACCCTTTGGATTCTCAACAGCTCCTTATGCATTTATGAAATGCTTTGCTGTCATTTGTGCCTACCTCCATCACACCCTTGGAGACACCATAGGGATTTATTCTACCTGTTTCCCCCATTTCCCCTGATCCCCAAAGTCCTCGCAAAGATCCCTTGAGATCCCACCAACGCTATCTTTATTATACCATGGTGGCCCAGACAACATGGGTTCTCTCTCCTGCTTGACCTTTCCGACAGAATGTTCCTTCACCTGCTGTACTGTCCCAACCTCCTCTCTCAGGGCCATGACAAAACCTTCCATCCTGATCCTACTACTCTCAAACTCACAGCATGAAGAATTCAGCAGAGTCCACCCCACTGATTGACATTCCTCCTGACCTCAAAGCTTCCCTTAAACCATCTGCTCACAAATCAAATAATGCTAAGTGGACAACAATCACCACCTTTGCAAGGCAACATGACTTCTCACCAGTCACAGCCTCTCCTTTTCAAATCCTCCTCTTCCTTAACTTCCTATATAAGAAGGGTCTCTCCTACTTCTTCATCAGGGTGTACATGGCTGCCATATCAGTGCTCCATGCTTCTATTCAAGGACACACAACTCTCTCATACCCTCTAATTTGCAAGTTCCTCAGAGGGATCCTCAATCTAAACCCTTTCATCAGATGGCCTCCTCCATCCTGGAGCATCTCATGATCTCACTAAATCTCTCTTTGAGCTTTGAGTTTTTCTCTGATCTATGCCTTATTGTGAGCTCACAGCCCTCAGAATTGACCCTTCTTATACCATATTTCATAAGGATAAGATTGTCTTACTTCCTGACCCTATCTTCCTACCTAAGGTAGTTTTTTACTTCCATATAAACTGGCCTATCATTTTACCTGCCTTCTTTTAGAATCCCTCCAACCCAGTGGAGATTGCTCTCCACTCTTTGGATGTCCACAGAGCGCTAGCATTTTATAAATCAGGACTCAATCCTTCAGAAAATCCCAGATTTTGTCCTTTATGGTGAACCATGGCTGGGAACCCGTTTCCCCACAAAGGCTTTCCAGGTGGATCGTGCATACCATATCTCCAGAGTATGCGCTCTCTGGACTTCAACTATCTGGAGCTAACAAAGCGCACTCTACCAGAGCAACATCTGCATCCACTGCTCTTTATGCTGGAGTGTCACTCACTGACTTGTGCAAAGTGGAGGGATGGTCAAACCCTTCAACCTTTATTTGCCATTACAGTGTTGATGTTAAATTCAGGAAGGACTGTGCCTTTGGCAGAGCTGTCCTCTCTTCTTTACTTTGTTGAGCAACATTCCTCCTCCTTGAGGTAAGCTTGCCAGTCACCCACATGTGTGATGCACAGAGACAATGAAGAATAAAGACAGGTTTCCTTAACTGTAACTGTTGTTCTTCAGGTGGTCATCTGTGCATTTGCAAATACCCTCTGGTGTCCTTCATTTGACACATGGGTTGCACGTCTCTTGGTGGTCTCAGTCTCGAATTGATATTTTGGTGGGAGCCCGCCCTCATGCTAGTACTCTTAAAAACTGCTCCATGCATGCACAAAGTGTGTGAATCAGAGTAAAGAGCATTTTCCCTCACATGTTTGCATTCTTCCAAACTCCAATCAGGCTTTGATATTAATGTGTTTCAGCATGGGTTTCTTCTTGCTACTCTTCTGTCAAGCTCAGCTTTGCAGAGGATCTAGGCGACAGTTGTTCCATGTATCTAACTTGAATTGTACGTATGATTAACCAATGCTTTCTGTTTCGTGGTTGTGATCAAGGGCAACATGTAAGAGCTGACAATTGGGACAATCCACCAGGACATTCTCTGGAAGTGTGCAAGTACATAACTCTGCCCTTCCACAGCTTGCATTTTGGGTCCAGTCCTGATCTCTATGTGTTTACACTGATAGGCAGTTGGTAAAATTTGGCAACACATCTTTCTTTTCTTACAGAAATTCAGTAGAGACAAATGTCAAGTTTTGCACCCTGGAAAAAGAAATCAAATGCATTGTGGGAATACAAGATGGTGAATACTTGGCTCAGCAATGCTCCAAGTGAGAAGGATCCCAAAATGATTGTAGATCACAAGCTAAATATGGGTCAACAATGTAATGTGGCTGCTAAAAAGGGCAAATGTTATTTTGTTGTTGTTGTTAGTTGCTAAGTCGTGTCCGACCCATCGCGACCCCATGGGCAACAATGTTATTTTAGGCTTCATTAATAGAAGTATCACTTGCAAAACACATGAAGTACTGGTTTCCCTTTACTCAGCATTGGTTAGGTCTCATCTGCACGTCTGCATCCAGTTCTGGGAGCCACAGTTTAAGAAAGATGCAGATAAGCTGGAAAGGATTCAGAGGAAGGCAACAAGAACAATTTGGGGACTAGAAACAAAGCCCCATGAGGAGAGATTGGAAGAACTGGGCATGTTTAGCCACGTGAAGAGAAGACTGAGGGCAGATATGATAGCACTTTACAAGGCTGTCACAAAGAGAAAGGACAGGATCTTTTCTCATTGATCCCAGAGTGCAGGACATGGAATTATAGGCTCAAGTTACGGGAAGCCAGATTCTGGCTGAACATCAGGGAGTACCTCCTGACTGTTACAGCAGTACAACAATGGAACAAATCACCCTGGGGAGGTTGTGGGCTCTCCTACACTGGAGCACTCAAGATGCAACTGGACTGCTATCTGAGAGGGATGGTTTAATGTGGAGTCCTGCACTGAGCAGGGGCTTGGACCTGATGGCCCCTGGTTCCTTCCGACTCTGCTATTCTATGCTTCTATGATTGTGTTACTACAAATGTCCTGACCATTTTTAAATCCACAAGTTGCACTACAAAAATTGCTAAATTGGGAATATTTCTGTATAATATGATAATGGATTACAAATTCCTGCTGATGAATGAAAGCAATTGGAAATGTAAAGAATATTGTAAGCTTACTATTCAATACCAATATTAGTACCAGATCATATTGACCAGGTTTGGATGACAAGATGACAGTTCATCATGGGTTATTTAATCCACAATGAGCTGTGGAGTTCATGGGTCCCAGAATACATATCCAACTGTAACAGGATTGGGAGGGAGGGGCATGTTGAAGGCACCTTGTTCCATGTAAAACATGCGAGGAAGCAAGCTCACTTGGCAGGTCCTTTTATTTGTGGTTTACAGCTTTCGTTGCGGCCATGTTGTCTGAAACACCAAAGCCCTCTCCTCACCTGGACGCTTCCTCACCCCAGGTTCTAAGCCAAAGAGCAATGTCGCCTCTGGGGAAGTGGGGAGCTGTGTGTGTCAGGTGCAGGGTCTGCCCTTGCTGCTCCTGTCTGGCTGTCTGCACATTGCAGCAATGCCAGCTGCTTCCAGCTTTCTCCCAAAGGCTGCTTTTGCGCATCATCTCATCCTTTCCTTCCCTCCTCTGCTCACTCTCTCTCCTCACTCTGTCCAGCACCCCTTCCTGTTTGTCTTGGCCCTGCCTTTATTCTCCCTTTCCCAGCACAGTTGTCCCTGCTCCAGCCACCAATCCCTTGCAGCTGTGCGTGCGCCCAAGCATTCCTGCAAACAGAGTCCCACATTCATTCTTCCCAAACAGATTCCCGGCCATGCTGCATCGTCTCTGGCAACTCTCCAGTGGCTGCCATGGGAAGATGAGCGAGCCCTTCCACCTCTTGACGCTAACCCCAAGCAAGTATTTACATGTTGTGTGAGCTTGGGTTATACAAGTGTTAAACTACCCTCATATGACTTGCAATCTGTTCTAGGGTCATTTAACCCTTGTACAAACTTGCTCAGCAGGTTTGCATGATACAACAACTCCTGAGTTGAGGGTTGCATATCCAAAATGGTAGCTGCATATGATGCAGCTTCAACTTGGGATAAATAATCTCCAGTGAGATGGCATGTCACACAAATAGCCCTGTTGTGTATATTTGAATGAGGCTTGTGTAAAACTGCCACCTCCCTGCCCAAAGAGAAAAATACAGTCTAAGGTCCATTGAAATTCCTCTGATGTTTTGCCTAAGAAAGACCACCTCCACGTTTTGATAAGAATTTCACTTTGCACCAACTGTACCAGTTCAGTTGGTGATCTGCAAGACTGTATAAGTGACAGCAGCCACATAAAGCAGCCCTCTGGAAGCTTAGCAGTTCTTGTTTTCTTAACGGAGTTTTGAAAGTCCACCATATAAACAGAAATAGTTTGACATAGAAGTGACTACCCTTTCTATCTTCTTTTTTTCCAGAGATTAATGCACAAAATGGTGAACATCTTATTTACAGCTGTAAGTACTAAAACTGGTTTGTGTTCTGAAAGAGGTTTGCTGGAAATGGCATTGCTTAGCATAATGTCTTCCTGTGCACTTCTGGCAAACGTGATGAGACCGAGCCTTTCTCTTGAGCCCCTTACAACTATTGAGGGAAGAAATGTGAGAAGAAATGTGAAGTATCTTCAAGTGTAAATCTTCCTCACCAACTCTCCTTCCTCCAGTCTTGGGAAGAGGGCTTCAGGTAGTCCAAGTTACACTGCTTCTTGGAGTGGTTTGGACCCCCTTGGATTTCTGTGCCAATGCAAAAACAAAGCCCACAGTCTGATTTGGACTTGTATTGGTACAATCCTTAATATGGAATTTGGAGAATTTTGGAGAGCTTGAGTTTTGCTGATTTGTATATCCCTGTTTATGCTACATAGGAGAAGGGTGCTGGAGAGGGGTTGGAGTGAGTGAGGGATGCACTGAGTTCTTCTGCATGGCTCAAATTTTAATTCGTATGCCAGAGAACTTGTGTTGGGGAAGGAATATCAGGATCCTCTGTTCATTTTATGAGCTAGGGAATTATGACTGACAGAGACATCTTTCTAAGTGATGGCTCATTCACACATGCAAATCATAATCTGAGAATCACAGCATGAAGTATTCAATGTTGTTCTTGCCCAATACTAACATTTAAGAAACAGAAACAGCTTTCACAAATGAAAGAGAAAAAGCACCCATGAAGACAAAGTTAACTTCTTTTATCAGAAAGTATCAGTGTCTTTGAAGAAGCAAAATCAGTTCTTGAGGAAAATCAGTTCTTTTAACTCAAAATGCACTGGCACTTAATAAACTAATCTTCCCACACACAGTTTTTAGTTTTCCTCCTCCTTGCTCCCAGTAACTGGTTATAACCACAGTAAGAATTCCAATGCAAAGTTGATAGACAAGTTATCACTCTTTGATCAGTTACTGGAAAGAGAGAGGAGAAAAACTAAAAATGCATGTGAGTAAATTAATTTATTAAGCAACTTTAAACCATCTGGGCATAGATGTAGGAATGGAATGGCTTCAGCCTGCACCAGCTGTCTACAGACTGTGCCAAGAGGAACAAAGTTCTTGCTATCACTTGGCTCCCCCCCCCCCGCCCCACAGACAGTCCTAGTGTACCCTTCTCCATGCTGGGACCCTCCAGATGTTTGTAGATGTTTGGACCAGCTGGTAGCATTCCTGACTGTTGGCTAGCTGAGGCTGTTGGCAATTGAAGTCCAAAGTATCTGTAGGATGCCAAGTTGAGGGAGGTTGTCCTAGTGTAATGAAGCAGAATTCTGGAATACCTGAATTACCTATAGAATTCATGCTATGTCCTCACTATAGGGAAAATGTGTTTGAGAATTTTCTTTACACAAATTAAGCTGGCCCGTGAATCTCAGAAGATAGCTAGATACAACCCTGTGTATGTGGAGAAGGTATGACAAAATGTCCAGCTCATCTGTGTTCATTCCTTGGGGCATGCCCAGACATGCTGCTCTTGTGTGTTTATTCTAATTCATATACAATACCTAATTAACTAATACTATATTAATAAAGTGTTTCTTGTATATACCAGTGGCAATAGATGTTCTGTTTCCTTACTTGTTTTTGTTTAGTACTGAAATATGTTCACAGCTATGAGCAATTTAAAACAGTGAGGTGCCATACATACTCACAAGTAATATAATTGTAAGTAGATAAGGCAGGGTGCAACTTGCCAGTAACTGTCTCCATGTCAGTGCAAATAGTCATTCTTTGTAATAATACTTACCAACATGTATACTTATTGAATGGCACCTCACTGCTTAAAGGGACACATTATCTAAGGATAACATTCTTGTTATTACATCTCTCTGTAGTCAGGTGCTGTTTGATAGAAGAGGGACATTGCTTCATCTTTCTTGGCTCAAAATCTAGATGTGAAATCTTTATCAAAGCCATAATGCAAGATAATGATGCCTTTTCTGCCCTGCCCCCAAGCAAAAGCTTGTGCAGACTTATTTTATGACATTGGAAGTGCCTGCTTTTTTGCACCTTTAGTAATTAGGTCACAGCCAGCCTTGCATGGTGATGGCAGCAGTGTTTAGGTATGTTGGATTCCTACCTGTGAGCTGCCAATTCCTTGAAGCCTTAGTTCCTGGGTATTTGGGTCAGTACCAATGTCAGAAATTGCATCATAAAGCCACATAGAGAGGCCAGAACAGTGGTGGGAATGGAAAGAAAGACTCAGTGATAGATCACAGTGGTAGGGATGGAGCAGGTCCTTATCTGAGCCAAAAAAGTATTTTTAGATGATTATTGACACATGAAACCTCTCCTTGGGCCCAAGACACAGAGCTCCTGAAGTAATAGTGTTAAATGGTGAAGTCTTATTCACAAAGCATCAAGTATTCATACTTTTATACTGTGCCTAAATTGGCTGCTTCTATTTTGAAGTGGCAGCAGTGGCCTTGGTGTGCCAATACAAGATGTAGTCCCAGGTTAGAATGGGGGTGCTGCACCTGTATCCTGTTGAAAATTACTCAGTTGACACTACTATGTCTACCAAGGGTACCTTCAAGATCAAACATGAATGAGGTAATTTTCCAACAGGAAATGGACCTATTTTCATTCAGGCCACCAAGGCTTTTTCTGAGGGATGAGAGAATTCTCTAAATCTCACCTTGGATTTAACTCATTAAAGGTGTAAATCTATGATTGGATGGGGCATGATGGGAGTTTTAAGCCTCCTATCTGGCTAAACATCCATAGGATTTTGCTCTAATTACCCAATTTTCAGTGCAGAGGAGAAGATTATATTTTCAAGCCAGAGAAGACCCTACTGCTCTAATACTGAAAGTAACTTGGCCAGAGAGAAAATGTCCATTTAGAGCAGCAGTATGTGAGCTTCTGGCTGCACTCAAAATGGTTTGAAACGCCTTGTGAAAAGGCTCAGTGCTGAGTCCCCTCCCTAAAAATAAAAGGTTATTTGTTTTTGAAAATAAATAAAAATAGAGGCATTTTTATTTACTGAAAAGAAAGCCTTCTTTGGCAGGTTGTGGAACACGAACAGACAGATCTGAGGAGAGAATCTATGGAGGAAGCGTTGCAGGGGAAGGGGAATGGCCATGGCAAGCCAGCCTCCAACTGAATGGTGTTCATCGCTGTGGGGCGACACTGATCAGTAACACATGGCTCGTAACAGCAGCACATTGCTTTCGAGGGTGAGAAAACAGCCTCAACTCTAAATCTATATCTGACCAACACACTGAAATTATCTCACTTTTAAAATTGTCCAAATCCCATTTAGGCAGATAAGTGCTTTTTCTACACCAATCATCTGTATCATAGATAGGCATGGTCAGACACCTGCTGAAGGCCACACCCTTGCAGACTTTCCCTGATCAGAGTACCCTAGACTTGTCCCACCTCTTCTCCATTGTAGCCTGCTTGCTTACCTGCCTCTAGCTCTGGCCTAGAAAGCAAAGATTGAAAGGGAGTAGGAAGTGCCTCTGTCTAATTCTTGATTCTCTATGTCAAGCGAGCAAGCAATGGTGGTGGTGAGGAGGAGGAGGAGGAGGAGCAAAGCAGCTGATGAGAATGGCAGTGAGAAGGTAGACACACCAAAGGAAGGGTCCCATCATGGGTGTCTTGCCCAAGGACCCACATAAAAATCTGGAACTGGCTCTGACTAAGGTTGGGATTCCCCCTTGTGGAATCCATCCCTCTAGTATCTGTGGACTTCCTCTTGTGCTCAGTCCAGTCTTGCAAAGCAAGCTGAGCCAAGAGGAAGCCTGCAAGCACTTGTAGAACAAAGGTTGGGTATCTGGCGACCTTCTTCTGCATCAGATGCCACAGCTCCAGGTGCTGCCAGTGGCACAGAAGAGAGAAGCTGTTTGTGTAGCAGTTACACAGGAATCTGTTCCTGGTGAGCCCCATGTAGTCAACCATGTTTTGCATTCAGATGCAGCAGCTACTTTGCACAACTGCTAGCAGCATCCCTCTTCCACACCATGTGTAATGACCATTTGGACTCCTGTAGGTGGTGTGGAAGACGGACCTGTTTGTGCAGCTTATGGGGGTTGATCCTGGCAAACATCATGCAAAACCTTAGGAATGTTCAGCAGAAACTTGGGCCCAGAGCTGCTGCAAGAAAGACTGGAATCTGTGGTATCCTGGCAATCCCACCTCACACATCCCTAGCTCTGAATCCAGTTATATGTGTTTACATATGTTCCAAACTGAAATTGTGGGTTGCTGAGCGGTGCTTAACTTTTTTATCTTTCTACTGAGTCATCTCAGTCTCCATTCCACACAGTCTTTCCTGTTCCAAACCAGGTTTATATTGGTGTCAGAGCTGCTGGGTTGGAAGCCTCTGGGACCAAGTCAGTAGGCAAAGGAATTCTCTCCCCACCCAAACGTCCCTCTTTGCCTTACTGTTAACTTAATGCGATGGCCTGTCCTAAGAAAGGATGGCATAAAATGATATAGTTATATTAGTATTTTTATTACTACATTGCATTTATATCCCATGTTTTGCCTCTTGTGAGGAACCCAAGGTGGCTCACACAGCTCCATTTTAATGTTAAGTAGAACAAACTTGTATTATCTACCATCTCAAATGTCTTTCAGAGTCAAGGATATCAAAGGTTGGACAAGTAGTTTTGGGGCCCGTTTGAGGCCTCCAACAATGAGAAGGAATCTTCGCCAGATCGTTGTCCATGAGTATTATGCAAATAATGTCATGAGTCATGAATATGACATTGCAGTTGTGCAGCTCTCATCTCCAGTGGAGTTTACAACTGCTGTGCGTCGTGTTTGTCTTCCAGAGGCTACACAATATTTTCCAGAGAACACCACCTGTTATGTCACAGGGTACGGTGCTCTGAGAGATGACGGTTAGTAACCATCTATTCAGAGTTTGTCTCTTCAGAGCCCAGCTTTGCGACTTTAGTAGGTTTTTGGAACATTTCAGCTTGAAAACAGGCAGACAGGCTGCCTGGTTTGTGAGGGGTGTGGCAAATATTAGCTTGCTATATCACACCAGGTACCTTGTCTACCTTTTCCTTTCTTTTCCTTTCTTCTTTCTTCTTTTTCCTTTCTTCTTTTTTCATTCTTTTTTATTTTTGAAGTGGAATCTGTCTATTTATCCTTACAAAAGTAGTAAAAACAGTTGTATAAATGTTCTTAGACTTGGGGTAGAGCAGAATATGTGTAATGGGGATGCTACAGACTAATAGAAACTCACAACTATTCAAGCTGAACCATTCCAAAAAATAAAACCCCTTTCATCCAGAATTCACAAGAGAGAGCATATGCTCCCCACAGCTTGGGTCAGAAATATGTTGAGCTACTTCAGGTGAGCTACTTGGTGTGAGCCAAGGTTCCATTTGGATGCCAGGAAGCACTTCCTGACAGTTGGGACCCCGAGGGCATGGAATGGGCTTCCACGAGAGGTCGTTGAGGCCCCATTGGTGAGGTTGTTCAAAGACAGGCTGGACATGCACATGGTGGGCATGTCGTGAGCGGAGCCGCCTGGTGCCGGAGGTCAGACTAGATGGCCTGGGAAGCCCCTTCTGACTCGCTCTGTTTCTATGTTTCTAAATAGGCTCAGTGTATTTCCAAGCCAACCTGAATGCACATCTCATCTGAGTATCATGGACACTTTCAAAGCTATACAATCTCCAGCTGAAAGGGTCAGCTTAGTGGCCAAGGAGAGGTCCTGCTCACTGCAGAGTGGTCATTTGCAGCCTGAGATTGTAGTTCTTGTGAGTGAATGTGGCAGGGTGCTGCAAAAGCCCCATGCCTGATGTTGGACAGTAGTTAGTTTGGGAGAGCAAAGTGGTAACCCCTCTGAAAATTCCCAGTGCAGGAGGAATGCCAGCCCCCTGCAAGGGACTGTTGGAGTAAGAGGATCTTCTTTCAGGTGTCTGACATACCTTCACACAATTGCTTTTAGGTGCTACCTCTTAATCGTCTATGAAATCCAAGAGACATTCTCTTGGTGCATTATTGGCCTGATGTCTCTCTTCTTGGATCCATTCAAAGGCTTCATACTGCTTACCAAACTGTCACAGAGGGTGATGTTGCAAACCACTTGTGTTGTTGACAGCAGCTCTCAGGTTTGAGCTCACACCATCCAACATGACTTACCAGGCTAGGCCCAAGCATTCAGCATGGACATTCTGGGTGCACATCTGGTGCCCCTTCCACTGTCCTGTCCCCTGAATAGAGATGAAGTCCTGCATAGGCATTAGTGATTAGACAGAGCAGGGTGCTTTTGTGAATGAATGTGTGCTATGTGGTTGTGACTCAGGTATGATGTGTGTTGTGTGTAACATGGGGGTGGGAGAAGCTTGTGGGGCTGTGTTACATTATAAGCGGCTTGTGAAATTTCACCATTTTAATAAGTCCAGTTGCCATCTCTGAGGGAGACTCAGCTGGTGGCAACAAGGAGAAGGGCTTTTTCAGGGGAAGCCGCCCAGTTATGAACCAAACTCTGCACTGAGGCCTGCCTGCTGCCACCTCTGATATCTTTTCAGTACCAGGATAAGACTGTCCTCTGTGATAGGGCATTAATTAATGTTGTCTTGTATTGGGGTGATATGTTGACAGTTCTTGTGACTTAATTTGATTAAGCTATTATAGCTTTTAAAAACTGTTTTTAAATTTGGTTATCAATTTTTGTATTGCATTTTTATGATATTTTATTATTGTGTTGTTGTATTCTTACTGTATTTTTCTATTGTTGTGAACCACCCAAAGAGCTTTTGCTATTGGGTGGTATAGAAATATAATTATTAATAACAATGCTATTTCAAAATCAGGCCCCAGTGTCAGTGAGCTTCGTCAAACAGAAGTGAAAATTATAGGCAATGAAATTTGCAATAGAAGAGAAGTGTACAATGGAGCTATTTCATCTGGGATGCTGTGTGCTGGATACCTGGAAGGAGGGAGTGATGCTTGCCAGGTAGGTGTGATAACTCAGAATAGCCCTGAATGGGCAATAAATAGATTTTCTGCACACACTGTGATTTTGCAGCATTTATGCTGGAGTAATTGCAATCTCCTTGCCCACCCACCTCATTATGAAGGATTTTGAAGTTAGGGTGAAGGTGGCAGGTTGCTCATTCCTTAATGAGCAACCTGCTACCCCCAGACTAACTTCAAAATCCTTTGGCATACAATTTCAGACCTCTGGCAAAGCAGTCTTTCACCTCCCTGGCAGCCTATTGAATTGGAAGAGAATGTAAAGAGAGTGGAAGAAAGAACAGAAGGGGAAACTCACCCACTTTTGGCTTTGATGATACCTTCCACCAACTTGCAGCTTCGAATAGATTACTTGGAGGCCACATTCCAGTTGTAGATGGGGCATTAAAAAACTTTAAAAATACCAGCATATTTTAACTTAACAGTCTAACTGCCAGTAACTCAGCCTTAGGCGAGACATTTCAACATTTTAGAAAGGGAGAAAATACACAAAGGCTGGGAAACCATAAAATGATTGGGAGAGGGGTGAAAAAGGAGCCATGGTCATCAGAGAAGGGTGCATACTAGGTCATCAGTATTCTTTGACTAAGCTATGCAAGTGCTTTGTGAAAATAAAATACATCAAGGCCCATTGTAAAAATAAACAGAGTATTCCAGTCAGTTAGGAACCAATGTTTTCCTCACCCCTTGTCTTTCACACCAGAGATCTCAGAGTATATGGGAGGAGGGCTTCCAGGTACTTTTTTCACCAGACACAGGATTTTTCAGGCAAATAAAAAGATAAATTGTTCCATTCACTGGCATAGGAATGTGAAGACGGGGAGGGAGAGGAACAAAAGAGACAAAGAGGGAGAGATGGAGGGAGGTGTTTGTGGTGCTGGCGGTGGTTTGCATGGTAATTAGCCAGCAGTGTGGCATAAATAATGTACTGTAGTATTGTGGACCATGCCAGCTGTTGCTTTGACTCACCATGTGTTGCAAACCTGGGCAGGATGCCTTGTTACCCAGGTTAACATATCACCCCAGAATCCAATGGTACACTGTGGCAATTGCTTGTCATGGCCATATATTGGCAACTGGCTAGTGCTGATTTTGCTGTATGCCAAGGAGAGACAGGAGTCCCATTTAAATGTGAGACTGGCATCTTGAGGACAGTGCCTTCAATGACTCCATCATCTCCCTTCCAAACAGGCATTGGCATTGGAAACCAGCTTTGCCTGGTAAGAAGTTTGGTATCCATAGCCCTGCTTATGTTGCTTTTTTGTGTGCAAAGTTTATAATTTTCCTTCCTGCATATCTAAAATGATCTTATTTCCATTTCTAGGGTGACTCGGGCGGTCCACTGGTAACTTCTGATTCTAGAGGAATATGGTACCTTGTTGGCATAGTGAGCTGGGGAGATGAATGTGCCAAGCCAAACAAGCCTGGAGTTTACACACGAGTGACTTACTATCGAGACTGGATTGCTGCCCGTACTGGAGTCTGAAATTACAGGAAGGTTTAACTTCACAGGCAATATATGTGAAGGAACACAAGACATTGCAACTAAATATATATATAAATATTCCACAGTTTTGGTCAGTTCTGGTGTCAGAGCATGACCAGTGTCTCTGCTGGAGTCATCAATTTCATTTCTTGCCAATTACATCATGTCCACCAGCCTCATTTTATGATCAACTCCACTGCTGTTTCATGCAAGGAGAGGAATTGGCCAAGGCATACAGTCCTATCCAACAAAAGGCTTTTGTTATCCTTAATATGCAGCTCTCAGAACTATTCCTTTATTGGCAACCTGTTTGACTACAGTGGATCTCCTGTCATGCTTGTTTCGATAACCTGACTGACAGTGTGTTAAAGTGCACTATTTCATTCAAAGGGAATTACTGCACACCCTTTCAGGACTTAGGAGTACCTCAATTTATTTTCTTTCTCTTTTTCAATACTAAATATCTTAGTCACCAATATCCATCCATTATATAGGGATGGAGGTGATGGGCTTGAACAAGGGGCCATCAGTGGTGCTTCTTAACTCAGGAATATTGGAGAGGGCAGAGGTACATAGATTGGGAAAGGGCAGAGTCATTTGGGGTGGTCAGTTGTTTTTGCTTTTGTATTGTCCCAGCTGTTGGGTTTTCCCTTTGATTCTTTGTCCTTGTACCCAAAAGAGTTGCAAAAGATTCCAGGTGAATGCTATATTTCCTCTTGTGCAGCACTGTGTCTGTGAAGACCAAAGCAGCACAGAGTTTTTACTGATCTTTCTCCAGCATAATTGAGTAGGGGTACTACAGTCTTGATGGACACCTTAGTGTCTTCTGGGCCTTGGCAGGTGTCCTACATGTTGGTTCTAGGACAGCCTCAACAAAAGGGGGCTTCTGAACACAGGCTGTGTTCTGGTAAACTGGACAACAAATAATTTCCCTTCATTGGCTGGGGGTATTGATTCCTCAAGCAAAGAAAGGACCACTGCCCACTTTTGTGAGTAGGCTATTAACATTCATCTTCAATTACTGGTTTGGTACCCTGGTCACTTTCATGTTCTGCAGAATGACATTGTGTTTTATCACACCCATGCTCTATTTTAAACTCTAGTGCAATGCCTAGCACAGCCTTAGAACATATGAAAAACCAAGCTTGTTCCTCCAGGTGTGTTGGTGTATAACTCTCATAAACTCATAGCCAGTATAACTGTAAAGACAAACTTGTATATCTTTGCTAAAGTCTTTGGTGACAAAAGCAAAACTTTACAGAGGGTTGTAAGTACGTAAAAGAGGAACTAATGGTCCTCTCCAGTTTTCTGTGCATTTGCTTTTGCTTGGAGCAAGAGAGACTCTGGGTATGTAAGCAGGTAGAAGAATACTTTTTCATATATCTCCCTCTTTGCCATTGAAGTAGTTTGGAAATCACCTTCTTGAAATTCTATACACTTGCTTATCTAGAAATAAACCCTGTTGGATCCCATGATGCTTACTTCTGAGTAAACATGCAAAGGATTTCACTGTAAGACCCAATTAACCAAGAACATTTTCATACATAAGATGTATAGTGGTTCCAGCTTCAGTTAGGTTTCTAGAGTGAATGAAAATTACCTTATTAAGTTCATCTCCCCAGTTTTCTATTCTGCTTGCAGTCTACATTAACAATGATTACATAATTAGTATAGTGGTTGGATCAAAAGTAAATTTATACCATGTCCTTTTCAATGGGTGTTTGAGTAATATTTATGAAGATACTTAAAATACTTTATTTTGCTCACTTGCTTCCTATTCTCCAAATGTGATAGACGATTCAAATTACAAATTGAGGTATTCACATGATGCAATAGAATTAAGGACTAACAGGAAAGTTTAACTCTTTTGTTGTGTGTGCCCTTTTCAAAATATGTGCCTCACAGCCTGCTGAAAACTGTGCCATATATTTGGGGAATATAATGTTAATGGTGCTTGCATATAGTGTTGAACAGCAAGAAGGAATCAAGAAACTGTCCTGCTGGATTATTGAAATTGCATTCCATTTCAGTGCCAAAATATGGTGGCCCAAACCAGCCAGACCCCAGTTTCATCTTGATCTAGGCTAGATCTGAGGTTACAACTTAATTTATCTCCTTAGCCTCCTCACCTCATGGTCATCATTCATCATCCCTCATGTTCAGGATTAGATGTCTTGCTTAATTATATTTGTACTTGTCAACTGTTCTACTTTAAGGGTGCACTTTCCACAATTAGATAAACTAGAGCTGCTAAATGGACTGCTGCAGGATTTTTCCTGTTGCTGAAATGAAGGAAAAGTAGACCTCAGTAAAGAACTAATCAAAGAAAAACATAACTTAGCAGACAAAAACCAGCCTTGGATGTGTCTGGATCTTTGTGTATGTGTTTACAGGCTTTCATCTATGGAAACTTAGGTTTGTTGTCCATCAACAATTCTCTACCCACTGCAGACTGAAATGAAGGATCAGGATCTGTTGTTGCACTGTAATTCTGGCATTATATTCTGAGAATAAGACACTCTCCCTTTCAATGCTTGCTTTGATGACTTTCTTTGTACAACAAATTTATTTGGCACTTAGCTATAATGAACAACAATCAGATATTGTTTTAATGAAAAGGTGTCTGTTTTGTTTTGATAAATGACTGCAGCAAAATGCTGCTGTTATGAATTCTTGATAAACCTGTCCACCCTTACAAGTCATCATTTTAGTGGGGCAAGGATGAAATATTAACAAACACACTGTGTTCTTTAAAATTAGTGAGTCCAAAGGCTAGGTCCCTAGAAATATGAAACCTTCAAAAGGGCTATGCAGCTGCACAGACATAAAACTTTCAAATGAACAGTTGCTTCAGTTTAATAGCCCACTGAACGTAACCTTGCCTTTGATCACATGACAAGCCAAGAGGCAATGCAGTGGCAATTTTGGATTTGGGCCCTTTCCTACAGGGATATCACCCATAATGTATCAGCAAGATCGGGGCTGGAGCCCTCTGGGGGCACTAGGCAATCTGACAATTGGTGAAACTGTCTTGGAAACCACCACAAAATGACTGTCATGGGAGGTATAGCAAAGAACAAATAGAGGTGGGATCTGAGACCCAACATACTATACAAATCCTTTGAACCTGCATCCCAGCTGTCAGTAAGAAAATGTAAATTTACGTTTAACTGGGAAGGGTAGTTCACCTTGATGAACAAGAAAGATGTCCAGATGCACATTGGCTAACATAGCACCACACTATTCTCCCCCAACCTGTACACCACCTTGTAGTCATTCTTGGAGTGCCTAATTTTGGTGTGGGAGCAGACTCATGCAAGTGAACATGTACTGGTAGTTTCTGATTAAGCGCCTAATGAGGGCAAGAACAATATAGTTTTTACTCTGATTTCAGCAGCCAGATTTATAATCATGAGTGGACTTTTGTGAGAAAGGACTGAGTCCAGTTCTTAGGCTCAGAATGTGCTTAGAGGCACCTTTGTTAATTAATTCTGTTTGTCTCTTGCATCTGACTGATTGGTAGAGTGTGGGTTGTTAAAAACAAACAAAACAAAACAAAAGCAAGACCCAAAGTGGAACCTACAAACCTGAAGTCCTCCCCGCTCCCCTTGCACTGGGAAGTGTCTGTTCAAATGGTTGGTTTGGCCACAAAACCCACAAGATGACCTTGAACAACAATGGTCTTATCTGCAGCTCTCTACCAGCACTATGGGGATAACAGTCCTGACCGGACAAGGCTCTTGTAAGACTTGCTGAGGCACTGCAGTTGGAACTCTTTAAATAGTCTACAGTGCCATGTAAGTGTTAAAGAATTATCACAGTTGTTACTTCATTCTATGAGCAGATTGCATACTAAAACTATTACAGCAAAGATTCCTGCTCTTCCTTCATGCCTCTTGTCAGTATATAAGGGCTGGAAAGACCATTATTTCCTGCTTGATATATTTTGACCTATATGTGTTGTGACACATATAATTGCTTCCTGTTCCAGTGGTCATCTTCATCTTTGTGTATCCATCTCTTTTATCTTCAATTCTGTCAAATGCTGTCTTGGCAATTATACCTCTAGTTGGAGATAGGAATTTCCTATGTTGTGGAGCAAATTAAGTGAAAGAGTCTTATAGAAATCCAGTTTGGCCTGCATTTTCTTAGTTGCTCCTTCTGTTAACACACTACTTTTAGAAATGGGTTTCTATGTGAAACATCAAAGGAGTTGTTTCAGGAGCAGGATTAAAACATTCTGGTAGTGCAGGGGTTTTTTTTGTTTTAAAGAATACTTGTGGGGCTGATGATACTGTCTTGTGTTGTAGTGTTGTCCCCACTGGGCCATTCTGTTGTCAACAAAAAGTGGCATGAGCTTATTTATGTATTGCCGTTTCATGGCTGCTTGAAGGGGTGGCAAAATAAAAGAGAGTGGGAAGCCTTCAGCTACCTCTCTTAAGAAGGTAACCCCCCCCCCCAAAAAAAAATAGTAGAAGCTCTCTGGATCCATAATAGTATTTAAAAACAATATTCAGGGGTGTTTTTGTCCCCTCCATGACAAAATGGCTGTGAAGAATACTTGGTCTCAACACTATCACAAATACCACCTCACTGTTTGGCATGGCACACCAGACATTCCTTAAGTCCTGTCATGTCCTCCAGTACTCCTCAAGTATTACTGTGCTAATTTCTTTTTCCAAGTCTTAAAGTTCATAAAGGCTTATTTGGCTGGCTCTAGTGAGGAATGCAGAAAGATTCATGGTCTTTTGAAAAAAACTGCTAACTTCTAACCCCAGCCCTCACCGAGCTGACCTGCTCTTCCCCTACCCTTCCTCCCTCGAGTAAACCTACCATGTGGTTTTACTTTTTATAAATTTTCTGGAGGCTGCACACTCCCTTTCCTACAGATTAAAAAAAAAATCCAAATGGCTTTCCTACTTCTTGCTCATGAAGGTAACTGTTTCTTCTCACACTTGAATGGAAGGTTATGTTACTGGTGTAAAAAGGGACTTGCAAGAAGTATTGCTTTAATGTCTAAGAAATGCTTGTATTCTTAAATTGTTCATGAAGAGAAACTAGACATTAGGACAGAAGTCTCCAGCACCACTTTGCCATGCTGCTTAGTACACAGAAAAGTTATTACAGGATTTTACTGCCACCAAGTGGCACTGAATTGTTCAGTATCTCATTCAAAAATAGCATTTCATTCAGCCCCATGGACTGCAGTGCACTAGTGCATATGCATTTGAGAAGAATGAGTGCCAACTATTGGACTATGGGTTTGTTGAAGAAATTTCCTAGCTTAGCAACATCTGAAACAGGTGCAGATTCCCAGTGGAGGCTCCTGACCAATCTTGCTGGTGGAGGGGTGGAAAGGGCATCCTAGAATGGAGCCAAGGAACTTATTCTGCCTCACATGGTTTGCAATACAACCAGCAACCCTCCTCTCAGAAATTTCTCCAGAATAAGAGAAAGGAACATGTGGCACAACCCATTTATTGAAAGGAAAAGGTGTAGAAGATGAAGAAACCCATTTCACATGTGGGGAAACTGAGGTGGCAGGCAATTAGAGTCAAGAGAGTCTCCTTCACGTAATCACATTTTTTAAAAATGTGGTCAAGTTTAGTATTAAATGGAAAGTATTTAGCCAGGAATATGTGTTCTAAGGCACAAATTTGCACTGCCTTAAGGATTTTTAAACCAGACATTCAAAATGTAACTGAGATTCATTACATAGTAAAAGAGAATGGATTTCAAATATGGTCCTCCATGAGATTCATTAGTTAAGGCAATAAAGGTCCAAACTGACAAACAGTTCAACTTATCACTCTGTTAATTCAGGATAACAATGCAGAAAACACAATTGCTAACAGAAGCCCTTCTCCAGCACTGAAGGCAAACTTCCCCACTGTAGGCCAACTCACCTGCTCCTGTCTAGGTACCAGTGGTAGTTTCCAAATTTGAAAGGCAACCCTCAATATATTCCTTTTTCCACTGTACCCAAGTTATGAAACTGTCACTGAGGCACTGTCTTGGCATGCAAACGAGGGTGGTTGCAATGCTGTTTACCTGGCAGCCTTATCAGCTCTTACTGATCAGCAAAACAATAGCCCTGGCAGCCTTTATGCAAGCTATCAGTTCTCACTTCTTAAACCAATAGCAAATGCCAAACAGCAACCTGGCCTGGGCCCCCACCCAAGATAGGGGTGCAGATCTGACCTCAACACAAAGCCACATATAAACAACCCCCCTCCGCCAGGGTTTTATCTGAATTTTCCCAACAATCCTCCCCCTTCTTCACTAGCCATACAAGTGAGTCAGTTCAGATAAATGCTGTTCCATACTTCCTCTTTCTCAGAAAGCAGCTTCTATCTATGCAACCCCAGTGGTACTAGCTGTCTTAGAAAGTCCCTTGGTCCTCCCTCCCCCACACCCCTTTGGATGCAAGGAACTCAGTGCCAGCCAGCTCTCATCCTCACTCCCACTTCTCTGCAGTAATGCCACCCAAACTATTCTGAGGCCTAGTTTTCTGACTCCCTAGGCCTCTTCTGACCCATAGTAGCCTAAGAATTTCATCATCATCTGGGCTGAGGCCCTTACGATGATGAATATCCTGTCTGAGGCCACCATCCCTTCTGGTCAGCAAACTTGGGTTAGCCTGCTTTGCAAGATGGGGAGCAGTGTGAGATGAGGCAATTGCCTAATGTCCAGGTCAGTTATTTGGCTTGCTTTTGAGGCAATTCTTTGAGATTTCATTGTCTAGGTTTCACTCAATTTCTCCTGCTGTGGGTTTGGCTGTAGAACATCTTTGCCTCTCACAGTATGCCTGGTTTCAGTCCTTTGTTTCTTCTTGGACGATGCAAGGAGTAGGGCAGAACACAGAAATGTTTTCCATCACAGTCTCTGCAGTTCCTGGAGTCAGGGCTTGGCATGAGGACACAGAGGGCTTTTCTCCCAGGTCTGGAGGTAAAGAGTTTTCTCTGGAATGTCAGTGCACCTGTTTGGTCACTCAGCTGTAATAGGTGGCACAGTTCATCTGGTGTCTGGAAAAGTACAGCTCAAAAAAAGGGGGGGGGCAAATGGAAGAAAAAGGGCTTTTACATTACTTCACAGAACCTGGCTGTAGGCAGGAGCAGAAAGATTCATGTTAACTTGGAGAGAAGGCTGGGAAAGAAGGTGGAAAGTCTATGTTCTTTTTAAGCCTGGTCCCCACAAGTCTCTAGCACAGTCTCAAAAAAAAAAAAAAAAAATGTTGGTGAAATCAATCCAGCCAATGCCAAAAATGCACACAAAAGAAACCCTTTGTTGAACTTAGGTGTTTCACAAACCTTCTGCTTGCCTGGGCTAAAGAAAATGTGCTTTCTGATGGAGTATGGACAATGAGAACATAATTTCACACAATTTCTTATGTACAGAGATGCTACTCTCCAACATACATCAATACAAAATGCCCCAAATCCATTGTGAAGACATGCAAACCTGAAGTAGCACAGATTTCAACCAAATAATCCATGCTTGGGCATTTAGATGAACATGAGTGCTTATGCTCATGGGAAGAAAAATTCTAAGAAGAGGTGTTTTGCCCCTTTGTCTTTCTAGCTGCCCACATCCTTGGGCTAGCAAATGGGCTCAGCCTCCAGCAAACATTAGGCTACTGTAAGGGAATTTCTCTTTTAGTGCCATCAATTAAAAACTTTCCCCCTCTAATGTTGGTATAAAACACACCCTACAGATTCCTTTCCTGGTGAATTTTGGGGCCTGATCAGAAATATTTGGCAGCACTGCAAAAAAAAAAAAAAAAAAGGGGGGGGGAGGCAATGACAAACTTCTTATTGAACCCAAAGGGAAAAGTAGCCTCACTGGGATTTGGAAAAGAAAATTTCCCCCCATTCACACACACATGCATGTGCATGCACACACACACGCCCACATACATCCCAGCCCCAGAGTTTCATTCATTCCCTCCCAATCATTCAGCTGTAGCACAGCAATAACAAGATGGTGTACTCAGAATTCAGAATATGAGATTTTAGACCTAGATCCCTGTTATATAAGAGAAAGGAAGTTATCCAGTTCCTGAACAGAGAGGAAAACCCCGATGGTTGACACAAACAACCAATGCATGCCCACAACACTGCCCACAGAAGCACCCCCACCCCCAAAAATTCCCCTAGTCCCTTTTTCGGAGTGCTCAAGGGTCTTTTGTTTTAACCCAATTCTTTCCCCATGCAGTTGTTTCGCTGAGGTAATACAAGCTTTGAACACTCAAAGAGCCTCAAATGCTCTGATTCTCCCTCTGAGACTGCTTTGCCTCAATTGCACAACCTTTTTTGTTTGCTTGTTTTAGACAAACAAGAGTTTGTCCCAAAAGTTTTCTAGATGCCTCAGGACTTCTTTTTGAGAGCTAGTGCAATCCTGCCTCCAACCTGTGGCAAGAAGCAGAGACGCTCCAACTTCCCAAAGTACTTTGAAGTCTTCACATGCTCAGAGGCTCTTGTGTGTGTACTCCTTCTGCAGCACTCACAAGTTGGTGGTACCTTCCTGCTGGAGCATCCCCCCTTTTTGGCTCTATAGGATGGCCAATGCACACAGAGTCAAGAAATCCATAGTTTCCAGCCCACGTTTCCCTGAATTCAATTGGCCAGACCAAACCCAGGGAAGAGGCTGTTGTTGTTGTTGTTAGTCGCGAAGTCGTGTCCAACCCATCGTGACCCCATGGACAACATTCCTCCAGGCCCTCCCTGTCCTCCACCATTCCCCGGAGTCCACTCAAGCTCACACCAACCGCCTCTGTGACTCCATCCAGCCACCTCATCCTCTGCCTTCCCCTCCTTCTTTTGCCATCTATTGTTCCCAGCATTAGGCTCTTCTCCAGGCAGTCCTTCCTTCTCATTAGGTGGCCAAAGTATTTGAGTTTCATCTTCAGGATCTGGCCTTCTAATGAGCAGTCAGGGTTGATCTCCTCTAGGACTGACCGATTTGATCACCTTGCAGTCCAAGGGACTTGCAGGAGTCTCCTCCAGCACCACAACTCAAAGGCCTCAATCCTTCGGCACTCAGCCTTCCTTATGGTCCAGCTTTCACAGCCATACATTGCAACTGGGAAAAACATAGCCTTGACTATATGCACTTTTGTTGGCAGGGTGATGTCTCTGCTTTTTAGTATGTTATCTAGATTTGCCATAGCTTTCCTCCCCAGGAGCAAGCTTCTTTTAATTTCTTGGCTGCAGTCCCCATCTGCGGTGATCCTGGAGCCCAGGAAAATAACATCTGTCACTACCTCCATTTCTTCTCCATCTATTTGCCAGGAAGTGAGAGGACTGGATGCCATGATCTTAGTTTACTTAATGTTGAGTTTCAAGCCAACTTTTGCTTGAACTTTCTCCTCCTTCACCTGCATCAAGAGGCTCTTTAGTTCCTCTTCACTTTCTGCCATGAGAGTGGTATCATTTGCATATCTAAGGTTGTTGATATTTCTCCCAGCAATCTTGATTCTAACTGGTGATTCATCTAGCCCTGCCTTTCTCATGATGTGCTCTGCATATAAGTTAAATAGGCAGGGCGACAGTATACAGCCTTGCCGAACTCCTTTCTCAATTTTGACCCAATCAGTGGTTCCGTGTCCAGTTCTCACTGTTGCTTCTTGACCTGCATACAGGTTTCTCAAGAACCAAATAAGATGGTCTGGTACTCCCATCTCTTTAAGAACTTGCCGCAATTTGTTGTGATCCACACAATCAAAGGCTTTAGCATAGTCAATGAAGCAGAAGTAGATGTTTTTCTGGAACTCCCTAGCTTTCTCCATGTTCCAGCGTATGTTGGCAATTTGATCTCTAGTCCCTCTCCCTCTTCGAAATCCTGCCTGTACTTCTGGTAGTTCTCGGTCCACATACTGCTGGAGCCTAGCTTGTAGGATTTTGAGCATCACTTTGCTAGCATGTGAAATGAGTGCAATGGTGCGGTAGTTTGAACATTCTTTGGCATTGCCCTTCTTGGGGATCGGAATGTAAACTGACCTTTTCCAGTCCTGTGGCCACTGTTGAGTTTTCCAAATTTGCTGGCATATTGAGTGTAGCACTTTAACTGCATCATCTTTCAGGATTTTGAATAGCTCAGCTGGAATACTGTCACCTCCACTAGCTTTGTTGTTGCTCAGACTTCCTAAGGCCCATTTGACTTCACATTCCAGGATGTCTGGCTTGAGGTCAGTGACTACCCCATCGTGGTTATCAGGGATGTTAAGCTCTTTCTTGTATAGTTCTTCTGTGTAATCTTGCCACCTCTTCTTAATCTCTTCTGCCTCTGTTAGGTCCCTGCCATTTTGGTCTTTTATTATGCCCATCTTTGCATGAAATGTTCCCTTCATATCTCTAATTTTCTTGAAGAGATCTCTGGTCCTCCCTATTCTATTGTTTTCTTCTATTTCTTTGCACTGTTCATTTAGGAAGGCATTCTTATCTGTTCTTGCTGTTCTCTGGAATTCTGCATTCAATTGTTTGTATCTTCCTCCTTCTCCCTTTCCTTTCGCTTCCCTTCTTTCCTCAGCTATTTGTAAAGCTTCCTCAGACAGCCATTTTGCTTTCTTGCATTCCTTTTTCTTTGGGATGGTTTTAGTTGCTGCCTCTTGTACAATGTTGCGAGCCTCTGTCCATAGTTCTTCAGGCACTCTGTCAATCAGATCTAATTCCTTAAATGTATTTGTCACCACTACTGCATATTCATCAGGGATATGATTTATGTCATACCTGAGTGGCCTAGTGCTTTTCCCTACTTTCTTCAACTTAAGTCTAAATTTTGCCACCAAAAGCTCATGATCTGAGCCACAGTCAGCTCCTGGTCTAGTTTTTACTGACTGTATAGAACTTCTCCATCTTTGGCTGCATTGCACATAGTCAATCTGATTTCTGTGTTGACCATCTGGTGATGTCCATGTGTAGAGTCGTCTCTTGGGTTGTTGGAAAAGAGTGTTTGCTATGACCATTGTATTCTCTTGACAAAATTCTACCAGCCTGTGTCCTGCTTCATTTTGTATGCCAAGACCAAACTGGCCTGTTATTCCAGTTATCTTTTGGCTTCCTACTTTAGCATTCCAATCCCCCATGATGATAAGGACATCATTTTTTGGAGTGAATTCTAGAAGGTGTTGTAGGCCTTCATAGAACTGGTCAACTTCAGCCTCCTCAGCACCAGTGGTTGGGGCATAAACTTGGACTATTGTGATGTTGAATGGTTTGCCTTGGATTCGAACTGAGATCATTCTGTCATTTTGGAGATTGTATCCCAGTACTGCTTTTCCTACTCTTTTATTGACTATGAAGGCTACTCCATTTCTTCTGAGGGATTCTTGCCCGCAGTAGTATACCTGATGGTCACCTGAACTAAATTCACCCATGCCTGTCCATTTTAGTTCACTGATTCCTAAGATGTCGATGTTCAGTCTTGTCATCTCTTGTTTGATCACATCCAGCTTGCCTTGATTCATGGATCTTACATTCCAGGTTCCTATGGAGTATAGATCTTTGCAGCATCGGACTTTCCTTTCACCTCCAGATACATCGGCAACTGAGTGTCCTTTCGGCTTTGACCCAGTCGCTTCATTCTTACTGGCGCTACTAGTACTAGCCCTCCGTTCTTCCCCAGTAGCATATTGGACACCTTCCGACCTGAGGGGCTCATCTTCCGGTGTCATATCTTTTTGCCTTTTGGTACTGTCCATGGGGTTTTCATGGCAGAGATACTGGAGTGGGTTGCTATTTCCTTCTCCAGTGGATCACGTTTTGTCAGAGCTCTCTGCTACGACCTGTCCGTCTTGGGTGACCCTGCACGGCATAGCTCATAGCTTCATTGAGCTACGCAAGCCCCTTCGCCACGACAAGGCAGTGATCCATGAAGGAGAGGCTGCAGTTGCTATCTCTAAATAACAGGGTGCTCTTAGCTAACAAAATAGACCAACCCTCTCTCACACACACACTTGTTTCCCTGATTGTTTTCCTTTTCTTTACCCAAAAGTTTCAGCAGCTGCATTCTTTACCCATTTCTTTCATTATTTCTCCATTCTGTACAAAGCATTCAATCACTATTTACCAAAACTCTTAAAAATCTCTGTCATACAGCAAGCACCATGCACCCCTTAAATCAAGGAATTCCTGCCAAGTGCATCACCTTACGTACTCTCATTCTCATATGGCACATGCACACAACATCCAGCAAAACATTCCTATTGTGTTTCAGTCTAACCCCACATTCCAAACAGTTGCATGTTCAACCTGGGGAGAAAATAAACCAGTCAAGGGAGACAAAGTATATTAACTACCTGCCTAACAACAGCAGCCAGTCTCTCCACACTCCCCCAGCCTCTGCTGCTCTGCCATGGCTGCTGCCACAGAGAATCAAGATCCATTTGATTGGCTGCCTGCCCATGTTTCCTTAAACAGAGCATGCCCCTCTTTTTTCAAGCCTTGTAAACCAACAGCTCCCTTCTTGGATGCATAGCTTAAAGTAGGAAAAGTATCTGAGAATGTCATAGAAGCTGAGAGTGATGCCAATAGGAGGCCAGCCTGTCTCTCTAGGCTAAGAGATAGTCACCCTCCTCAGAAGTAATGATTACATCAGCAGAAGAGAATGGACACCTCTAATGGTGATGGGAGTGGAGAAACTCCTCAAGGACAGCTATTGGGCAAGGTGACCCTGGTAAAGGTTCTTTCACCAACAGTGGTAGTGATGCTCAAGCTAACTCTGGTTAGTACTGCACAGAAGGCGGCAATGGTAAACCACTTGTGCATCTTTTTACTTTGAAACCTTTATGATAAACCAATCCAAAACAAAACACAAGATAGTGTCAGAAGACGAGATGCCCAGGTCTCATCTGAATGAGCTGCTGGGGAAGAACAAAGGTCAAGTACAAATAGCACTGTTGCTAATGATGCAACTAGATCAAAGCTGAAAGAAAGTCTAGTGGTTGTGAAGCACAGACATCAAAGCAAAGTCCAGTGCTGTGCAACACATACCATTGGAACATAAGTATGAATCAAGGCAAACTGGAAACCACAAAGCAGGAAATTAAGTGGCTAAACACTGTGAACTGCAGTGGGCTAGAATGGGACATTTTCAGTCAGACAAACACAAAGTGTTATACTCTGTAAATGAAAAACTTAGAAGAAATTGTGTGACTCTAATAGTAAGGCAAGATATAGCACGGGCAATAAGAGGGTATAATGCAAAATTCAACCAAATAATCTGTCAGAATCTGTGGAAAACCTATCAACATCATTCAAGTCTATGCTTCAACAACAAATGCTGAAGAAGAAGAAACTGAACATTTTTGTGTAGATGTTCAAGAGGAAATTAATAAGCCACCAAAACAAGAGAGGCTGATAATCCTAGGAGACTGGAGTGCAAAAGTAGGGAATAAATCAGGCAGGAAGAAAAGTAATGCATTCAAAATAACAGATCAAGTCAAGAATATTGTCATTTTACCTCCTTGATCAAAGCTGGAGAATAGCTTTGAGAATAACAACAGAAAGACAAACAACTTGATCAAATTGAGCCAGAGCTTTCCCTTGAAACAAAACAGACAAAACTGGGGCTACCATACTTTGGGCACATCATGAGAAGGCAAAACTCCTTGAAGATGAAAACAGAAGGTGGAAGAAGAAAAGCAAGACCAAATATGAAATGGTGTGTTTCCGCAAAGGAAGCCACAGCCTTGAATTTACAAGAACTGAGCAAGGCTGTCACAAATAGAACACTTTGATGGGCTGTCATTCACAGGACTGTCATAACTCAGAGACAACTTGACAATACAAACAACAGCAAATGTACAGTGGTGTTGGTCTATCGCATAAGGCTGCAAGCTTCAGTCTGTACAGTTGCCAAGAGAATCATACTCTAGGCAGCAGCATCTGCTCCAAGCAAGTACCAGAAAGGGTTGTACATGCTCAGAATGTTTCTTCCTGACAGTGTCTCCCAGAAAAAGTATGATGAAGTTAGGTGGTTAGTGTCCCCCCTCCCCGCGCAGCAGTCTTTGTGAATTGCACAGTGAGACCCACCAAATGAGAGGAGAAATGAATGCAGGCTCCAGAGTCTGTGGAAAGAACAAGTAATTTGGTATTGTCTGGCATTGTGTTCTCCAACCAGGTGCCCTGCACATATGTCTAAAGCTCTCATAAGGTTCTTCCCAGCCAACATATCTGGAAGGTGCCAGGTTGAGGAAGGCTGATCTAGTGGGAATAGTGTGATTTCTAAATTTCATCACAAGGAGTCAGCAGTTTGCTCCATGGTTTGACCAACTTGCTTCTTCCTCTGTCACTGTGTGACCCACATTCAGTATTGTGCTTATTCCCTGGTCATACTAGGTGACCAAGAGGCAGAGAAGGATGGACTCCTTTAAGTAGCTGTGTCAAAGACTTTTAAGCTGTGTCAATTTGCAACATATTGTGCAAATTGAAAAAACACCCTCCTTCCATTCCTTCATGTATAAAGCTGTTAAAGCTGAAATATACCATCTTGTTTTCCACATGATGATCCAATTGGTCTACTTGGTCCAAATTTAATTAGTTTTTTTCTTTAACACTACATAAATACACTTCTGCAGAGATACATCCTACAGAAATCAGTAGATTCAAAATTGTGTTCCGGACCTGGTTACTAAGAAAATGTGAAACCAAAGCAAATAAGTACAGTCACTGAAACTAGAAATCACTAAAGCAGTGTGCACTGCACAGGCTGCATGAGCCCACAAACTGGCACTACCAAGGTGAATCAAGATATGATAACATTGCTTACACATCATCAATAAATAAAAAGAAATTAGGTATCAGAAGTTTTGATCACTCTTTCAGCCTCACCCTCAGCTGTCATCAGAAGGTGTAAGTTTCATTCAAAGTTTATTAGAATCATAGAATCACAGAACAGTAGAGTTGGAAGGGGCTAGAAGGCCGTTGAGTTCAACCCTGGCTCAGTGCAGGACTCCAAGTTCAACCTGTTAACTGAGAGTTTTCTTGTTCAACATGAAAAAGCTTTTTAAAGAATCTTCAAAAATGGATTCACATGCCTCAGGACTTCTCTTATTGGCCAAGGATACCATTCATAGTATAGAGCAAGTTTATGTTGGTCTTACATGCCATCTGACTTATGGCAATGCTGTGAATGAATGCTCTTCAAAATGTCCTGTCCTTCACAGTCCTGCCTAGCTCTTGTTAACTCAAGGCTATGGCTTCCTTTATGGAATCAATCCATCACATTTTTGGTCTTACTCTTTTATATCTGCTTTCAACTTTCCCAAATATTGTTGTCTCCTACAGTGATTTTTGATGGTGGGAATGAGAAGGATGGCAGTCTTGGCCAATCATTCTCATGGATGATTCTGCTGGCTGCATCCCAGGTGATTCAGAATCAGAAAGTGAAACAAATTACAGTGGGACTGTGGAGGATGGGCTGGGTCAAGATTCTGCGGTGAAGGAGGCAGAGGCAATTATCTCAAGGCCAGACACTTCACTGAGCCAGGCAGTTTCTGGGAATGACCAAGAAGTACAGCCAGTGGGAGGCGTCTCCGAGAATAAGCCCCCCACCACCACCTTTGACCCAATAGCGAGGCATCAGCAGAGGAGGGAAACCCAAGTGAATGAGCAGCTCACTTCATATTTGCCTTTATTTATTTTATTTATTTATTTAAAAATTTATATGCCGCCCCTTGCAACAGCCTCGGGGCGGCTTACAACATAAAACACATATATTGTTAAAACATGTACCAAATTTAAAAACTGGCCCATCTCAGGTTATCAATAAAAACATACAACAAAAATCAAAACAAGTTTAAATTAAACTTAAATTAAACATAAATTAAACATAAATTAATTAAACATAACCTAAACCAAAACATAAACATAAATTAACAATAATATTAATTAAAATATTGTCTAAATAAAAAGGTCTTCACCTGGCGCCGAAAAGCAGATAACGACGGCGCCAGGCGAGCCTCTCTGGGGAGCGCATTCCATAAATGGGGCGCCACCGCTGAGAAAGCCCTCCTCCGGGTACTCACCCTCCTAATATCACGCACGGAGGGTTCCCGGAGGAGAGCCTCTGCCGCTGATCGTAAGGGGCGGGAGGGCATATATGGTCGCAGGCGCTCCTTTAGGTAGCCAGGGCCCAAGCCGTTTAGGGCCTTATAGGTAAGAACCAACACCTTGAATTGGGCCCGGACTTCAATGGGGAGCCAGTGGAGCTGACGGAGAACTGGGGTGATATGAGAACCACGCCCAGTCCCCGTCAGCAACCTGGCAGCTCTATTTTGCACCAATTGAAGTATCCGGACCGTCTTCAAGGGAAGCCCCGCCTTCAGAAAGCTTCTTCCAATGGGATGGAGCCTAGGCATGATCTTAAGCAGAGTTCAACAAACTGCTCTGAACATGCTCAGAGATCCATTCTGGATGATTTGTACTTGGGAGCAATAAAAAAAGTTTTGCAAAGAAAATGGTTTATGGCTTTTGACTGCTCAAAGGAGGAACCTTGGCTCACGACACTTGCTTTTTTATGATGTGCCCAAAGTAGGATAGCTTCAGTTTTGTCATTTTTGCTTCCAGGGCAAATTCTGGTTTGCTTCAGTTGAGGAGCCATTTATTCAACTTTCTGTCAGTCCAGGGTATTCACAAAGGTCTCCTCCAGCACCATGTTTTGAATGCATCAATTTTCTTCCTGTCAGCTTTCTTCATTGTCCAGTGTTCACACTCATACCTAGTGATTGGGAATACAATAGTGTGAATTATCTTGACCTTGGTCTTCAGTGAAACATCCCTGCACCTAAGGATCTTTTCAACTTCCTTCATTGCTGCCCTTGCAAGTCTGAGACTTTTCTGAATTTCTTGGCTGCAGTTTCCATTTGAGTTACTGAGCCAAGGTATGAAAATATTTTCACAATTTTAAGGAGCAACTTTATAGCAAGGCTTAATTCTAGTTATGTAGGATCTCATGTAAGCTCTCTAACAGTGAACACATATAGGTAGCCAATGACCTCAAATATCTCATATTCCAAGTAGCTTAGTTATCCATCTTTCTGCCAGGTGATTGGGAGATTTGACTGTATAGCAGTCATAGATGTGAGTAGAATGCTTCATAAAGACCATCCCAAGACTATAGTAGTTGGATGGTATATAAAAGCTTTAAATAAATAATGATTATTGGCATGGGATTAATCTATATGAGGAATTATGTGTGTTTTCTCCACAGCGGAAGAAAACATATGGTAAAATGAGTATTGCAAAATTGCCTTCATATTAATAAACATGTTCTGAAAATACTGTGACTGCCAATGGTCTTCATTGCAGTATTAGAATTTAAAATACAGGATTCTTATCTCCACTGAGTTCAACTGATCATCTGAGGAAGCCAGTGCCATTTTGTTTTTGAAAAGCTGTATTTAATAGTTTACCTTAATGGGTGTCATGTACTGGGTAACAGATTAAATTATGAATCAGGACAACTATGAGTTAAATCTCACCTTTGCCTTGAAGTTAATGCATGGCCTTAAGCAAACCACCACCTCTTAGTCAATACCCCCCATCTACAATATGGCATTGTGATAATATGTATTTTGCATAATATGTGTGAAGCTAAATACATGCTAACAACGATTCTACTCTGGATTTTAAGTAATCTCAACTGAGTGGGAAGATATTTTGCTTAGGTCATAAATCAGCTGTTGGATATGTTCAACTTAAATTGCAGAAAATCTGCATAGGCCACCTTCACTGGGGTTAACCTTCAGGTAAGTGAGTATAGAATTGCAGGCCAAGAGGGTTAATGGCTGAATTCCAAATACAAATATAACCAAGCAAGAGTCTTGCAGGAATGAAAAATCACCACAGCAATTCTGAAACTTCCACAAAACTTCTACCATAATCTATCCCTTTTCTAGTTCAGGTGACTTATCTTTATATTAGAGAGGAAGATAAGATTCTCATGCTAGTTAATCACTCCAATATGAACATTTTCCCCATAAAGCATCAGAAAGTGAAACTTATTCTTGTTCATATTGTCTAGGGTTTTTTTTTAGCTGCTACTGTTTAAAAATTAAATTATTTAAAAAAATTTAAATTAAATTAAAATACTATATGGCAGATTATTTTTGATATGTGGGATTGAATACTGTTGTATGCCAATTTTAAAAATTAAAAAATTAATTTTAAAAATTTAAACTGTTTTAAAATTAAACCATTTCATTGCTTTTTTTGCTTGTAGAACATCCCCTCCCACCCCACTGTGAGATTCATAAAAACATAGAAACAAAGAGAGTCAGAAGGGGCTCTTGGGTCATCTAGTCTGACCCTCAGCTCCAGCCAGTTCTGCTCATGTAATCCCCAACATATGCTTGTTCAGTCTTTCCTTGAGCACCCTCACTGATGGGGCCTCAACCACCTCTCTTGGAAGCCCATACAATATCCTCGGGATCCTAACCATCAAAAAGTACTTCCTGACATCCAACCACAAGCCTGTTTCCTTGAGCTTTGCCCCATTGGAACACATCCTGCCCTCCACTGAAGGGGAGAATGAGTCACTACCTTCTACCATGTCACACCCCTTCACATACCTGCATGTCACTATAAGATCCCCTCTGATTCTCCTTTACTCCAGGCTGAAAAGACCCAGTTCCCTCAATCTCCCCTCATATGTCATCCCTCCCAACCTGGCTAGCATTCTTGTTACCCTGTGCTGTACTGATTCTAACCTAATGAACCAATTCTAACTTGTGAAGGAGGCAGGGCAACTGTACAGTAAACATCTCATCTGGAAGCACTCCAAGAGTACAGAATCTTCCACTAGAGCTTTATCCCCTATTCTGATTAAATCTTCCCTATTCTTGTGAGGGAATGTTTGTCACCAGTTCCATCATGGAAGAAGGGTACCATCTTCTTTCACTGATCCTGTAATAAACCTGAATTGAATAGCATTTCCTAAGATTCTTAAAAATTGGCTATATGGCAGATTATTTTTGATATGTGGGATTGAATACTGTTGTATGCCAAATATTACTTTTTGTCCATTCATTTTTATACATCAGTGTGTGAAGTGTATTGCAGGTCTTCTCTAATGTAATATTGCAAATATGTATAATGCTTTCATCTCTCTGCATTTTGGTGTGGTGGTTAGAGAGTTTTCCTGGGGACCTGGGAGATCCAGGTTCTAGTCTCTGATCAACCATGAAGATCACTGGGTGACTTGGGCCAGTCACTCACTCTCAGCCTAACATATCGCACAGGTTTATTGTTGTGGAGATAAACTGAGCTATGCTAGCCACCTTGGGTTCCTCCTGAGAGAAAAGAGATGGGATGATGGTGAAAGCTTTATGCTAATAGGTGGCTTTTATACAAATTTAATAAACAGACAGACAGACAACAGTTAAGCTATAGAAAAATCTGAAATAGAATCATTGAGCCAATCCAAAGCATAAAATTATCATTGAAGTACCTCCATCATTAGATAATGCTGGCCCTCCAAAGGTCCCCTCTCTAAAATTGGTTATCACAAGAAAATGATAGATTTAATGAGTGGACAAGGGCTATGAGAAATTAAAAACTGTACTGCACATGATGGCATCACTAAGAAACGTAAGAATTATCCACAAGTATTGGTATTTAGTAGATGATTTGCTGACCTCGTCTAATGAACTACACATTACTTTTAATTAACAGGAACAAGAATTAAAGAATTGGCTGGTCACAGCAGCATTCAAGAGATCTTGACCTTCCTCTTTGTGATAGCTTATAAATGCCTCAAAGGCTTTCACAAAGAGGAAGGTCAAGAGCGCTTCTTGCTGATACCAGAATGTAGGTCACAGAATAATCAATTCAAGGTGAGATAGATAGATAGATAGATAGATAAACTTTATTGCAGTCAAAGACCAGCTCCATTCAATAAATACATAGATTTAAAAAAGTAAATACATAAAACATTATCTATATTAAAACCCCACTTGGATGAATAAATACTTCAAGACAATATCCATCTTAAATCGGTGACATTCCCAGACTTTGTCCTTGTCCAGCTAGGTAGGGCCACACTCCCTCAGGATCTGTCTTTGGACACCCATTGCAGCCATGAAGAATTTAGCAACATTGTATGTTATTGCTGGGTTAGTGTCAGACAGCAATATATAAATATACTGTTGTTCCGTACGGCTCGGGAAGGGATTCATCAGTGCAGAAATTAGTGCAGTGCAAATATCCCTGTTGAATGTGCACCTCAACAGGACATCTTCTGTGGTTTCTCTCTGTAATCAATTCAAGGTGCAACAGCCCAGATTCAGGCTGGACATCAGGAAAAGCTTCCCCACTTTCAGAGCAAGATGACAGTGGAACCTGCTGCCTAGAGAGTTTGTGGGCTCTCTCACACTAGAGACATTCAAGGTGAAACTGACAGCCATCTGAGTGGGATGGTGTAACATGATCCTGCAACAGCAGGGAGTTGGATCTGATGGCCTTCATACACCTTCCAACTCTTCTATAATTCTATGATTGAGGTCAGTGCAGCTGTCCTTTCAGAAACAACTGTATTCAGAAGGCATCATTCATGTGGACACTAGATACACTGCAAACACACAAAAAATGTCGGGAAAATATATGAGATAAATAATGTTCCACTTGCATCTGAGGTCTATGCAATTAAATGCACTTGAGATAAAATAGATGTGGACCAGACATAAAGGCCATTTAAGAAATTTATAACTGAACATTTCAGCAATATATATAAGTGCATCTTTACTTAACCATTTTCTACAAGTACGCCAATCTGTAGAGGAGTTTTCCTTTTGGATCATAAAAAATTGTGTGTCCCTAATACCAGATTGTTCTTCAGAAGAGAACTATTTTGAATTCTAAATCTGAATGGTGTCAGAGAAATTCAATGGTCCAAATAAATCTTGTTGAAGGTAAATAAAAATGGGTTCTTGTGTTTCTTCATGTTTTGTGGGAGTGAGGGTCTTTGGCATCCATTTTTGGTGGCGGTTACAGAAGCTGCTAGAAGTAGCCCATTGAATATTCAGGAAGGGGTTAAACAGGGAAGGAAAACCTATAGAAAGGAAGATTCCTGCAGCTCCACACTGTTCTAGGCAATGCATACAAATTGTATCCATTTGTTTAAGCACAGATGGCAGCGGCTATGAGATATACATTTTATTCTGAATGTGCCCACTTAAGCTAGTCGGGATTTATGGCTCTTGCAAGAAAATATCCAGCTGATCCCACTAGTGGTTCCAGCCAGTCCAGAGTGCTGGATTTTAACCCTAACTGAGGAAGTGCCCTTTGGCAGGCATGAAGTAACTGTCAAAAAATCTCAAGAATGGTTTTTTGAAGACCGATTTGCATGTCCAAAGCTCTGATGGCTTTAATTACCAATACTTTATGCAATTGAAATGTCAATGAAGTGCAATTTGTAATATTTTCCTTTTTATTGTCACTTGTATTTCTGACTGATTTTGGGTATTGTCTTTTGCATGGGGTGATCAAAATGTCATTGTACTGTCATTATTTAGCAACCTAACATTCTGTATTTGGCATACCTGACGGGAAGGCTATAAAAATGTGCTGTGTATGATTTGGAACTTTGTAGGTGCTTGTCATTCTACCCAGTAGGGCACTGTTGTAAGTAACTGCAGGGTCCTGGTTGTTCTATTAATAAATTCCAGAGGCTCAAGAAAATTCAACCTTTCTTACAAACCTTGCATTTTTTTTCTCTTGCTATTGATATCAAGTCCTTCTCAATAGCATTTCTCCAAAGATATTGAACAAGGATGTGGAATATTTGCCACTGTGGTAAACTCATTAGGAATCCTCTGAGTCTTTTTGATTTCAGGAAATGTGCAGAAGAGATCTCTCCCTTCATTTAGTGCCACCAGTAGCCAATTAGTAGTTGGCTACTCCAGATAAGATAAACCACACCAACTAGCTATAGCACAGAATAGGGTTTATTAAACAACTCCATCATTGTCCATGTCATCTGAACTCACAGTCAAGCCAAAAAGCTAGAGAGTTCCTTGATAAGAACTGCAAAAAAGTTACTATTCTGGCCAAGGCGCTCTAGCTGATGGCAGTTAGGAAGGTGCCCAAGCAGCACTTTGTGTGGCTGTCATCAGCTTCTCCCCTCAACCCCCATCCATGTTCATGCCAATGCTGGGAAAACAGGATTGCTCACACCCTCGTCCCCAGCAATTGCAGAGTAAGTAGGGAAGCCACCTGTTTGTGGGCTGTGAGAGGCAGCATGTGGTGGGGGAAGAGACTGCATGGTTCTGCTTCCTCTTGAGGAAGTAAGGTCAAGAGGCTGGACCCTGCCCACTGCTGCAATTCTTTTGACGAACCACTGTGCTTTTCTTCCTCTCAAGGAAGGCAAGCAAAGCAATTCAACACCCCCACCAATTTGTCCCTTCAAGGCTGTCATTTGTAGTGGTGCCAAGAAGAGGGTGCAATGGGTCAAAGGCCCAACAGAGCACCCCTCCTCAGCTCAGTTCCCCTTTGGCCAGTGTGACCACCTCATAATTACACTGTCACTGAGGCAGGGGTGATTTTCTCAGCCCTCTGCCAGGATGACTAGGGAAAGCACCTCCTCTCCTTCCCTCATGACTGCAAGACAATTGCATTGACTGGTATGGGGGCGAGGAAGTTTTCTTTCTTCTTCCTGACAAGCAGCCAACAGAGGAACAGGGCTTGGAAAAGAGGTGGCACATGAGGTCAGTGGTGGCACCACTAGTGTCTGCTTCATGCTGCTTTCCCAAATCTCACTTGGAATTTGGGGAAGGGTGCATGGCAGACACTAGCTCCCCCTGCCCCAGCTACTTCAGTGCCCATGGGTGCCATGCCAGTCAAGGGTGGGAGCAGCATATTTGACTAGGCACCCTACTAGGGAAATGCAGCCAAAGACCCCCTTGTCACAGCCACCGGCTGCTTGCACAGTAAGGTGATCATGGCTGCAGGTGGGGAATCAGGTGGGCCTACTTGGGAGAAAGCCCAGCTGAACTAACCTTCTCCCCTCACTCCAGCTTCCTTGCCACATGCTTCTGCATACATATATATGTATACATATACATACATACATACACACACACACACACACACACACACACATATATGCTGGTAGAGTGGGATTCCTCCCAAGCAATTTGCTTTCCTGGCATTGGCAGGAGAACCAACCGTGGAAGTGGATGGCAACTGCTAGAATGCCTCCATCCACCTGTGGCTCTCCTGGGACACCAGAGGGAGGACTGAGGCAGGAAGAGGTCTCCTGGGAGCTAGATGTTAACTGTCAGAGAACAGAAGTGACAACTATAGTGACAAGCTATTGTAGATGAGTGTGTCCAGCTTGGTCGGGGAAGAGGCTTACAACAGATTGGGGCCAAGGTGGAGCTTGGTGAAGATAGGTAGGAAAAGCTCTTACCAAGTCAAGTGGAAATCTGAGTGGCTGTTAATCCCAGTCCCCCAACCTGAGATTTTAGTTCTTCTGTCTAGGGAGTAAACCCATGAAACCCCAGCTTTCAGCTGTGACAAAATTAGACAGGAGACTGGGACCTCACTTACTTCAGTAAAGTGAATAACTGGCAAGTCCTGTTGCAACAGAGCTGACTCTTCCTGTTCACCTCTCTTGAATCTGTTTTGTCAGCTGGAAGCCAGGAAAGGTTCCTAAGACAGTCTTTTTCTTTCCATGAGGCCTATAGTTGTTTTTTAGTTTTACCCTAAAAGTAACTGTTGTCAGATTCTTCATAGAAAATCTGGGATAAAAAAAGACTACCATGAAAGTTGGCATTTTGGAATGGCAAGCACCTCCCAAAGGAGGTTCCAGTCTGGGAAGCCTGAGACATAATTAGCAGATTAGATACATATAGCTGTAATATTAATGACAGGGATGTCTGTGGAGAAGGGAGCAGTTGGTGATATCTGAGCTATCTCTACAACAGTTGCGTATTAATCTGGTATTCCAACTGACTGCTGTGGGTAAACCTTAAAGAAGGACTAGTAAGGAGAAATGGTGTTGGAAAGTCTTGTTAAAGAGTGCTAGTCAGTAAGATACAGTGTGGTGGCAGACTTCCACCTTTAAGTACCTGGAAATCCTTCTGGAGAAGGCCAACACATCTTATCCTTGGCAAGGGTGACTGATCTTCATGGCTTTATGAGAACATCTAAGGTGTTTATCACAAGGTGAGAATCTCCTCATCTTCTTCATGCTCACAGCTGTCATTTTGACTTGTTCCTTGTCTTATCCATATTTTGCATATCCACATACAATTGGGTGTTGTTCCACAGATATCCCAATGAAGGAACTTCCATTGACAATCTATCCTGCCTGTCACAGTAGGCAGTGTGAGAACTGTGCATGTCAGCAACATTCTCAGGGTGTTCATGATTTCATCCAAACTGGATCTGGAACCCACATTGGCTACCGGAACTATCATCATCATGGGCCTTGGAGCCTTCAGAGGTAGGTCATTTGAACTCAATTTTATTTGTGGATTGTTTTAATGAATATTGGTTGAAAAGACATTGGGATTCCAACATCTGAGTAGATCTTTCAGAGATGTTGCCAGTCACCCTCTTTCCTCTGCTCCCAAATGATTCTGGCTCAGAGTTATCAGTTCCTCAGAAGAGTATTTCCCTAACTTTTCTTTTTTAAATACCTCTAACAGCATCCATTTACAAAAGCTGAGCAGAGCTGTCAAGGGCAGAACATTTTGGAGGGCATTCATTAATAATATATTAATAAGTCAGAGGTATTTTGATGGCACATAACAGCATCGTGTCAAACAGGAGTTCAGTAGGTAATCTTTTCCTTTCAGTGCAATAATGTAATGGAAGAATTAACATGTTCCCTGATGTATTACTAATTACTTTTGTAAAGTATAAAGTCCTTTGTTGGGATTAGGATTTGGCTTCTTTAATGGTAGAATAGTCTGTACATATGCACTTTGGTTTTGTCAAGACATCACTTACATCTTGTGCATTATATACTGATCTGGAATTTAACAGGAGGAAATAAATTATTAACAAGATCAACAAATGGAAAGGGATAGATGGATCTTCATCTAATAGAAAAGGCTTCTGGGCTAAAGAAGGAACCAAGATTTAGGATGAAATCATATGGATTTCATCCCCCCTACCCCGCCTCCCCACTTAAAAGGAAGCCTCTGAATTTTCAGTGCTACAGTAGGGTAAGAGAAGTGTTAATGCTGATTTTTGCCTTTCTGTTTTCCTGTTTATTTTCCCTGTACATGCGTTCACTAGAATACCCCCTTTCAGATCCTGGAACAGGGTCTGACAGTCTTGCAGCCTTGGAAAGCAGACTTCATGATTTTTTTCACAAGAGCTGCAAAGAGGAGGGATCTGATTTTGGAGTTCTGACAGGAGGGGGACTTTGAAAAATCCTACACTGCCTGCAACACTCTCTAGAAAGCATAGGATAGCTTTTCCAGGTTCTGCTTTGGCGAGTGTATGAAAAGTGGTCATCTGCTAATACCCTGGCTAGCACAACAAACCTTTCTGCCACTCTTGCCAAGGTGGGCTTTCTGCTTTTTCACTTGACCATGGATCATTTTGTTGTCTGGGTGTGGGCAACACCGTAAGCCTTGCTTGGTTTATTAAACCCTACTACAAACCATGACTCGTTGGACTGGTTTGTAAACTACCTCAGGATGAATTAAATGTCACCCTGCAGGAAGAATTCTGCCTTCAGGCAACAAGCTAAACCAACATGGTTTATAATCTACAGAGACTTAATGTATTGTGCAAACCCAGTAATTGTGTGATTTTCCCAGTAATTGTGTGATACAAGCAAGCTACAGCCAGACCAGCCAGTGAACCAGCTACCAGTGTGAGAGGTGCCCAAGAACATGCTGTGTCTCCTGCCTAGTTTATCCAGTAAACAAAAACTACTGTATATACTGGCATATAAGATGAACCTTGAAACTAAAAATAGCTAAGCAAAAATTGGGGGTCATCTTATAAGCCCAACACCAGAAAAGCAGCCCAAAATATTGATTCATCTGGTATGTGAGTTACCTTATACACCAATACATCCAGTATTTTTCTGAAATATACTTCCTCATCACTTGTTCCACATTATTACCAGTATATCACTGTATAAGATGACCCTTGAAACCTAAAATAGCAAAGTAAAAATTGGGGGTTGTTCTTTATGCCTGACATATGACAAATATGAGAAAAACAACCCAAAATATTGATCCTGTCTTATACATGAAACACTGTATTATGCTGATATATATGGTGCCAAAAATAGCCTGGCTGGGTTGTTTTTGTTTGGTTTTGCTTTCTGGCCAGTTACAGAAAAGAAAGGGGGAAAGGCTGGTTTCTCTTGCACTCTTTCCTTGCTCCCCTTTTTCATTTGTTAGGGGTAGACAGCTGTGCCCCTCCAAATGTATTGGGTCACTCCCATGAAAGCAAACCAGCATAGTGAATGGTGAATATGTTACCTTTGTTCTGGCCTTTGCCCCTCCCTCTCAAAGCTCTGACACTGCTGGGCTCCTTTTCCAGATCAGCAAGAAGCTGCTGGGACCACCCAACTACCCCATCCCTTGAGCAACAGGTTCTGCCCCCAGAGCCCATCCAATACTGGGATTTTGGTTTGAACCCTACAGTTCTTATCTCCTTGGAGGGATTTGTGCTACAATCCTGAAAATTCAAGAGCAGCCAGGAACTTCTGCTGTCAAGTTTCTTGTTTCTGGAAAAAAGTTTTCTATGTCTTTAAGGGCTGCAATAAATACATCAGGAACACAATAAATAGATCAAAGTACTTTTCATTCCTGAATGAAAGTTTTCATCAGCTGAATTTTTTCTTGTTATGAAGCTGAAAAAGTCAGCAAAATCTGAGAGAGATAGGATGTTGGCAACAGTAAAGAGGATGATTTAATTGAACAACACACATCAACTCAATTGTTTTTCTGAGAACAGAGAATGACATGCAGCTTATTGAGAAAAAGAAGTATAATTCAGGTGATGGACTAAGTGTCAGAAACGGGACCACTGCACTTTGCTAAGGAGAATGCTAGAATCCACCCAGCCCATGGGTGTAGTCAGTAAAGCAACTTATACCAATGTGGCATTTAGTGGGTGGGTGAAAAAATGAGTGTAAATTGCGGCAGCAGGTAAGGGTTGTATAGCAGGAAAGGTGGCTAACAGGAAGATGGCATGGAGAACTGGCCCCCACACCCTTCTCTCACTTACCTTGTGCAGTTCCAGAGCACTTGCTTAAAGTTACAAGACTTTATGATGAAATATGAAAAACATGCATCAGCTTGCTTGAGTTTTGTTTTGTTTTTAAAGATGACTCTGGTACTTGTATTTTCAAGAGAATCAGAGGGGACTGATTCCCCTATATTAAAGGACACTGTCAAATGTAGGGGGTTGAGAGGAACACCTTAATCCCCTACTTTTGAACGTTCCTTAATTTCCAAAATACTGGAAAATGTTACTTAGAAGTTTGCTACTTGAACATTTCCATCATAATCATTAATATTAAACAGGCAGTATTCCCCCCTTTTTTGTAAAAATCAAAACATTGCCAAAAAAAAGTTTGGGGGTTAGGGGGAAGAGGATTAAAAGAAAAACAAAATTGGCAGTTCTTAAACACTTCTACAATTGTATTTGAACATTGTGTTTGTGGAAATGGTTCTGATATTTCTTACTGAAAAAATGAAGAAGATTCTTTTAAAGTTCTAGTTATTTTCCATAGACCTGACCAATTTCTAACCCTGGCTGAAATTCCTATTAATTTTGGTGGGGCCCAAAAATCTAATTCAAAATTAATACAAGTCATAATTGCTAGTTTCTCTCTTACGTTTCTCACAGGTTTCAAAAAATGTTTAATTTTGCTATTTTCTATATTTATATCCCACTTTTTTGTTGTCTCACATAACTTTCCTCCTTTCAATCTTACCCTCATAACAACAAGCCTGTGAGGTAGGTTGGGCTGAGAGTTTATGGCTGGCCCAGAGTGACCCAGTGAACTTCATGACTGAATAGGGATTAGAACAAGGACTATCTCTTGCATCCTAGTTCTGCACACTTAGTCAGTACAGTACACTACACTGGCTCTCACAAATTGCCTTAGTTTCCTTCAGAGTCTGTTGTAAATTTTAGGTGTGTAAATGCACTGAGAATGTTAGCATTAACTGACCTTTTAAATGCATGGTGCATGGGTTAGTCACGACTCCATCACTGTGTTACATCACTGTCACATCCCTCTCCCTCCACCTCAGTGGCAGAAATGCTTCTTTGGTTCTGTGTTTTTGGCTGGTGTGAAAAAGGGCTCTACGTGTGCATATACTTTCATCACATAGTGGGGATACCCCAACTGGGTAAACCACCCCTCATGGCAAGAACTCTTAGCATATATGTGAGTTTCCTGCCATCCTACCCTGGTTGGAGGCATTGATGGCAAGGAAGGATGTGGAAGTGGAATTAGGACTCAGACAGTTGAACTGCTGGGACCTTCTAATTGGCTGGGATGTTGCCATCTGCTAGCCCTTAGACTTCCCCATTCCTTGGAGCTAAGTTGCAATCTTCACAGTATGATGGGAGTGGGAAGAAAAATGGATTTTCTTAGTGACATTATATTGCTGTAAGTATCGCATATGCACATTTGATACACATGCACATAGATGATCAGTGCAACTACCTACATTTTATAGTCTCATGGGGGCATGGCTGCAGTATCTGTCATGCTCAGCACCTGCAATTCAACACTTATTTCCACTACCACTACCACTAGCAGTGAGCTGCCTCCACTATGGATGCTGGGCTTGGAGCAGGGCTAGTCTGTGTGGCCTCCCTCATGCGCCCTCAACTTTCTAGGGAGAGGGGCAGCGATAGGTGATGCAATGTGTTCTCTTTACAGAAGGACAGTACTTCTGGGGGTGAGACATCAAGCTGGAGTTAGAGCATAATGCCCCCCCTGTTAGAAGGCATCCTGAATTTGGTGGGTTCTGTGTATCCAGTGCCATACCAGATTGCTCCCAGCAAGGCAAGGGAACAAACAGAAGTGACTGTTGCTTCCAGCCTTTCATTTTGCTTTTCTCTAGGTGGGCTTCTGGGAGCACTGCCAGGGGTGGGACTAAGACTAGAGAGGCCATAGGAGTTTTCATATCCTGTCCTTTCTTCTTCCCTGTCTTCTGGAACATGGCCTTTCTGATCTCTATGGGGTTCTCAAGAGCTGCATGTGAAACCTCAGAAATCAGGTACTGTGGCTCTTTCCATGATGGCTATGAAGGGAAGGGATTAGATTTCAGAATGCTCCCCGACATTATAGGAATTTCTACAGCTGGGGGAATAGGAACCCTGAAGATCCTATGGGCCTCTCCAGTTACTACAAGATTGAGATCCCCATTCCCTTTACCCTAAAGGATGAAAATCCTCAGGCCAAGATGAACAATCCATTTTGTTCAACAATATGTACATTGTAAATCTGAGTTTACAATGCAATACATTTGTAAATTTATTAACTGAATTATGAGTTTTGTGAGGTTATTTGTCTTTTCTTTCCCTGTGTTGTTGGTTTTTCTTGCTTTGGGGGGCAGGTTCTAAAACCTAGAACAAGTACCTTTCTGAGAAATTACCATTGGAATTTCTTATGGACTGCAGTTCTATAGCTGCTAGATGCTGTCTTGATGGCCACAGGAGAAACTGAAATCCCAGTTCTGACACTGGAAGCACACACTGAGTTCAGAGCTGCAACTTTTACCGTGGAGTGCCCTCCATCTGCCCTCAAAGTGGGCACAGTTCTTTCAGTGCCAACTTGGCTCTGAAACAGGAGGCAAACTCAGAGCCACTAATAGGGATGGGGAGGGGAGGAATGTGGTTCCACCAGGATACAAGGTGTTTCGCAGCACCTCAGCCTGTCCTTTTCATGAGCAGAAGCAAAAGGCAGAGCTGAAAGTTCATGTAACAATTTTGCAGGACAGGAGAAGAGTGGAAGCAATTTTCACCTTCGGCTCCTGTGCCCTTGATGTTGTTGTTGTTAGTCGCGAAGTCGTGTCCGACCCATCGCGACCCCATGGAAAACATTCCTCCAGGCCTTCCTGTCCTCCACCATCCCCCGGAGTCCACTCAAGCTCACACCGACTGCCTCAGTGACTCCATCCAGCCACCTCATCCTCTGCCGTCCCCTTCTTCTTTTGCCATCTATTGTTCCCAGCATTAGACTCTTCTCCAGGGAGTCCTTCCTTCTCATTAGCTTGCCAAAGTATTTGAGTTTCATCTTCATTATCTGGCCTTCTAAAGAGCAGTCAGGGTTGATCTCCTCTAGGACTGACCGGTTTGATCGCCTTGCAGTCCAAGGGACTCACAGGAGTCTTCTCCAGCACCACAGCCTCAGTCCTTTTGCGTTCAGCCTTCCTTATGGTCCAGCTTTCACAGCCATACATTGCAACTGGGAAAACCATAGCCTTGACTATACGCACTTTTATTGGCAGGGTGATGTCTCTGCTTTTTAGTATGCTGTCTAGATTTGCCATAGCTTTCCTCCCAAGGAGCAAGCGTCTTTTAATTTCTTGGCTGCAGTCCCCATCTGCGGTGATCCTGGAGCCCAGGAAAATAAAATCTGTCACTACCTCCATTTCTTCCCCATCTATTTGCTAGGAAGTGAGAGGACTGGATGCCCTGTTGAGTTTCGAGCCAACTTTTGCGCTCTCCTCCTTCACCCGCATCAAGGGGCTCTTTAGTTCCTCTTCACTTTCTGCCATGAGAGTGGTATCATCTGCATATCTGAGGTTGTTGATATTTCTCCCAGCAATCTTGATTCCAACTGGTGATTCATCAAGCCCCGCCTTTCTCATGATGTGCTCTGCATATAAGTTAAATAGGCAGGGCGACAGTATACAGCCTTGCCAAACTCCTTTCTCAATTTTCAACCAATCAGTGGTTCCGTGTCCGGTTCTCACTGTTGCTTCTTGACCTGCATACAGGTTTCTCAAGAACCAAATAAGATGGTCTGGTACTCCCATCTCTTTAAGAACTTGCCACAGTTTGTTGTGATCCACACAATCAAAGGCTTTAGCATAGTCAATGAAGCAGAAGTAGATGTTTTTCTGGAACTCCCTAGCTTTCTCCATGATCCAGCGTATGTTGGCAATTTGATCTCTAGTTCCTCTCCCTCTTCGAAATTCTGCATATACTTCTGGTAGTTCTCGGTCCACATACTGCTGGAGCCTAGCTTGTAGGATTTTGAGCATCACTTTGCTAGCATGTGAAATGAGTGCACTGGTGTGGTAGTTTCAACATTCTTTGGCATTGCCCTTCTTTGGAATCGGAATGTAAACTGACCTTTTCCAATCCTGTGGCCACTGTTGAGTTTTCCAAATTTGCTGGCATATTGAGTGTAGCGCTTTTACTGCATCGTCTTTCAGGATTTTGAATAGCTCAGCTGGAATACTGTCACCTCCACTAGCTTTGTTGTTGCTCAGACTTCCTAAGGCCCATTTGACTTCACATTCCAGGATGTCTGGCTCGAGGTCAGTGACCACCCCATCATGGTTATCAGGGATGTTAAGCTCTTTCTTGTATAGTTCTTCTGTGTAATCTTGCCACCTCTTCTTAATCTCTTCTGCCTCTGTTAGGTCCCTGCCATTTTGGTCCTTTATTATGCCCATCTTTGCATGAAATGTTCCCTTCATATCTCTAATTTTCTTGAAGAGATCTCTGGTCCTCCCTATTCTATTGTTTTCTTCTATTTCTTTGCACTGTTCATTTAGGAAGGCATTCTTATCTCTTCTTGCTGTTCTCTGGAATTCTGCATTCAATTGTTTGTATCTTTCCCTTTCTCCCTTGCCCTTTGCTTCCCTTCTTTCCTCAGCTATTTGTAAAGCTTCCTCAGCCATTTTGCTTTCTTGCATTTCTTTTTCTTTGGGATGGTTTTAGTTGTTGCCTCTTCTACAATGTTGCAAACCACCGTCCATAGTTCTTCAGGCATTCTGTCTATCAGATCTAATTCCTTAAATCTGTTTGTCACCTCTACTGTATATTCATCAGGGATATGATTTAGGTCATACCTGAGTGACCTAGTGCTTTTCCCTACTTTCTTCAACTTAAGCCTAAATTTTACAACCAGAAGCTCATAATCTGAGCCACAGTCAGCTCCTGGTCTAGTTTTTACTGACTGTATAGAACTTCTCCATCTTTGGCTGCAGAGCACATAGTCAATCTGATTTCTGTGTTGACCGTCTGGTGATGTCCATGTGTAGAGTCGTCTCTTGGGTTGTTAGAAAAGAGTGTTTGCTATGACCATCGTATTCTCTTGACAAAATTCTACCAGCCTGTGCCCTGCTTCATTTTGTATGCCAAGACCAAACTGGCCTGTTATTCCAGTTATCTTTTGGCTTCCTACTTTAACATTCCAATTCCCCATTGATGATAAGGACAACATTTTTTGGAGTTAATTCTAGAAGGTGTTGTAGGCCTTCATAGAACTGGTCAACTTCAGGCTCTTTGGCACCAGTGGTTGGGGCATCGACTTGGACTATTGTGATGTTGAATGGTTTGCCTTGGATTCGAACTGAGATAATTCTGTCATTTTGGAGATTGCATCCCAGTACTGCTTTTCCTACTCTTTTATTGACTATGAAGGCTACTCCATTTCTTCTGAGGGATTCTTGCCCACAGTAGTATACCTGATGGTCATCTGAACTAAATTCACCCATGCCTGTCCATTTTAGTTCACTGATTCCTAAGATGATGATGTTCAGTCTTGTCATCTCTTGTTTGACCATGTCCAGCTTGCCTTGATTCATGGATCTTACATTCCATGTTCCTATGGAGTATAGATCTTTGCAGCATCCGACTCTCCTTTCACCACCAGATACATCGGCAACTGAGTGTCCTTTCGGCTTTGACCCAGTCGCTTCATTCTTTCTGGCGCTACTAGTACTAGCCCTCCGCTCTTCCCCAGTAGCATATTGGACACCTTCCGACCTGAGGGGCTCATCTTCCAGTGTCATATCTTTTTGCCTTTTGGTACTGTCCATGGGGTTTTCATGGCAAAGATAGTGGAGTGGGTTGCCATTTCCTTCTCCAGTGGATCACGTTTTGTCAGAGCTCTCTGCTATGACCTGTCTGTCTTGGGTGTCCCTGCATGGCATAGCTCATAGCTTCATTGAGCTACACAAGCCCCTTCGCCACGACAAGGCAGTGATCCATGAAGGAGGTGCCCTTGATAGGATGCCATAAACTTCCAAGTTCAGAAGGTTATTGGCAGCCACAGTGGATCAGTCCATCAGAAAATTCAAAGAAGGCAATTCTCAGCTTTAGCAGGCAGAACTCAAAAAAATATGTTTCTTGCAGTTGTTAAAGTACATAACCTCTATTCCATATCCAGATATATGGAAAATTCTAGTGTTAAGGATCTTTAAATAACATTATACTGGAATACATCAAAACTCAACAAAATTTTATTGGCAAAATTAAGAATACTACTGAGATTGCTGCAAGAAGAATTGACCTTTTGCTATCCTGTTAAGCATGACAGCTTCTTTAGCCTTTTGCTTGAAACAATTATTTTCAATTGGCAGATAAATGCTATGCATTATTTTAGATGTATTTGTAATGTTGCTAAGAATCTCATTAGTTGTGTGTGTGCCTGATCTGTAGCAAAGTCTTTGTTGCACCTCAAGGAACAATGCTTGAATATGATGAAAATATACTTATGGAAGGGGAAGTCTGAAATTTGCAACATTTAAAAAGTGTTCATGTGTTGCATCCCCTAATCTCTCTCTTGAAAATGTGGCATGAGGCAGGGAAGGAATGTATTGCCAGCACACTAACTGGAATCTGAAATGTGGTACTCTTGTAGCACTGGACACCTTGATTTTTAGACCTACTTTTACATCTAATGGGGCATGGTGGCATGTTGGTTTAAACTGCTGAACCACTGGGCTTGCCAATCAAAAGGTTAACAGTTTGAATTCACGTGATGGAGTGATCACCTGCTGCTTTGTCCCAGCTTCTGCCAACTTTGCAATTTGAAAGCATACAAATGCAAGTAGATAAATAGGTACCAACTTTGGCCAGAAGGTAACACTGTTCTGTGCGCCTTGGCATTTAGTCATGCCAACCACGTGACCATGGAAACTGTCTTAGGACAAATGCTCCCTTGGCTAAGAAATGGAGATAAGCACCACCCTCTAGAGTCAGATACAACTGGACTTAATGTCATCATGAAACTTTTACCATTACTTACATCTAGTAGGCAAAACTAATGCATCTAATATGCAGTGCTTACCATGTATGGAATAGAACCTTGGGTTGTTGGAATTCTGCAACAGGGTTCAGTCTCTGTTCAGGGTTCATTCTTACCAGGGTTCAGTCCTGGGCCCAGTGCTCTTCAACGTTTTTATTAATGACTTGGACAAGGAAGTGCAGAGAACAATTTTCAGATTGGCAGATGCCAGAAAAACTGGGTGAGACGACTAATATCCTGGAAGACTGAAAGAAGATTCAAGGCAATATTGATGAGTTGGAACAATGGGCTGAAAACAACAGAATGAAATTCTGTAGGGATAAATGTCAAGTTCTGCACCTAGGAAAAAGAAACCAAATGCATTGTTGCAAGATGAGGAATATTTGGCTCAACAATACTGTAAGAGTGGAGGATCTTGGAATTGTTGTAGATCATAAGATGGATATAAGTCAACAATGTGATGTGGCTGCAAAAGGGATAAATACTATTTTGGACTGCATTAATAAAAGTATCACTTCCCAATCACATGGAGTACTAGTTCCACTTTATGCACCAATGGTTAAGTCTCATCTGGAGTACTGTGTCCAGTTCTGGGCACCACAGTTTAAGAAAGATGCAGACAAGTTGGAAAGTGTTCAGAGGAAGGCATCAAGAATAATCCAGGGGCTGGAAGCAAAGCCCTATGAGGAGAGATTGAAAGAACTGGGCATGTTTAGCCCTGAGAATAGGAAATACAGTAGCACTCCACAAGTACTTGAAAGGCTGCCACAAAGAAGAAGGACAGGATCTCTTCTTGATCATCTCATAGTGCAGGGCAAAGAATAACAGGCTCAAGTTAGATATCCAGCTAGATGTCAGGAAAAATTTCCTGACCATGAAAGCAGTACAACAATGGTACAGATTACCCTGGGATGTTGTGGGCTCTAGAGTCATTCAAGATGCAACTGGATCACCATCTGAGAGGGATGGTTTAACTTGTTCTTCACTGAGCTGGAGGTTGGATCCTCTGCCCCTTTCCAGTTCTACTATTCTATGAGTCTATGATTGTTGTTGTTGTTGTTAGTCGCGAAGTCGTGTCCGACCCATCGCAACCCCATGGACAACATTCCTCCAGGCCCTCCTGTCCTCCACCATCCCCCGGAGTCCACTCAAGCTCACACCAACCGCCTC
>JAIXND010000774.1:4428471-4445951 GCA_023646645.1 Varanus salvator macromaculatus | reverse complement strand
GGGGGGGTCATGCGCACAGTATGCTAGAGGCACATGAGACTAAAGCAACTGGGATTAAGACATCCCAACACATCCCATTCTGTTATAGTTTATTAAATAGTTTAGTAAACCATTTGATTCAGAATATTTTTTTTCTTGTTTTCCTCCTCTAAAAACTAGGTGCGTCTTATGGTCAGGTGCGTCTTATAGAGCGAAAAATACGGTACTTCAGTAATTTCCCAGGAATTGATGTTAGACTGACTGGTCTATAGTTCTCTGGTTCATCTTTCTTCCCTTTCTTTAGATGTTGTTTTGAAGTAGAACTGGATGACTTTGGGCCAGTTCTAGTCCCACAGTCCAATTTATTCTGAGGATTAATAGAAAGGTGGGGAGAAGATCTATGCATTCTGGGAAGAAGAACTATGCAGAATGGATTCATGCAATCAGAATGCATTCTGATTTCCTTAGAGAGAGGTTGGCTTGATTTGCTAGATTTGTACATATTACTTGGAAAATTGCAACTATTTTGATTAGCATTTATCTTTCATTGTATACTGTACTTTGTGAGCATTATATTGATTTCCTGGGTTGTATTCATACTTTGCAAAGTGCTTGTTAGATTCACTCTGATCTGGGAGCACTGCTCTAAACAACATGCTACACTTCATTATCAAGCTACAATTCAGATTCTTGTGTAGTTCATTTTCATGACTTAAAACATTGATTTATCTTTCTATATGCACAATATTTGAGATTGACAGCTGAGATAAAATTATCAAAGGGGGAAAAAGGAAGTTGGGGCTTTTGCTGATTTTGCTCTCTTAACTTTTGCAGACCACAACAATCAATTACAAAACTAAGGCACTTTGAACCATGGAAGATCATTCTCATCATCTTGGGTGTCATACTGGCAGCAGCAATCACCATTGGCCTTCTGGTTTCTTTTTTTCCATATGGTAAATATTGTTTGCATGTTCAGATTGTAAAACTAGAAATCTGTGAGCTCCATCCCACCTCATCATTTAAGAACGTGGAAGTAACTTGGCTTATTTTCCCCAGTAGATCAGTGCTTAACAATACAGCAGAATCACTTCTAGACAAAACTTTTATTATGAAATTGCTTTTTTTCATTCACAGAATTCATTCCCAATAAAGCTGCATTTCATTTGTAACCTTAATGTTGTTATGATTGCTTTCCCCATCTTTTTCTTACCAAAGAAAATTCTTTAAAGAGGCAGGGACCTACCTCCCTTTTCCTGTATTCTGGTTGTTGTTGATAAATCAGGGGCAGGCAGCAGAAGGGCAACTTGTAGGTCAAAATATCTGAAGGGAATCTCCCATTGTCCCTCACTGTCGGCTTGGCTATGCTGACTAGGGCTCATGGGACTTGTGGCCCTCCAAATGTTTTGGCTGACAGTTTACCAATCCCTGTCAAAAGTCTTTAATGTGAGTGGGGAGGGAGCCTGGGGCTGACCGCGGCATCCAGAAAGGCTGACAGAGCAGTGAGGCCAGTCCTCCTGTGAAGCTCAGTGAAGTGCTTGCCCCAAGCAGCGGAATAGAATTGTGCTGCTCCCCTTCCCCCGCAACTAGGAGGGACCACTGCCATGCCACCTCTAGCAATGCCCTGGAGAGCCCTGCCAGTTGCTCTTCTGCTGTGGCACATGCTGTACTGAGGGAGTGGCTGGTAGAGCATTCCAGAGCTACCTCCTGTGTCATCGCATGCCTCCATTATTTTTGCCACATTTGCAACGGCTCTGTGAAAAGCTGCACATCTAGAAAATGTGGCAGTGGGGCTCTTGCCAGTCAGTTGAATTCCCCTGCTCTAAAACATGTACCTGATCCTGAGCTTTGCTGACATCTCTAATTTGTTTATCTTCCAACATTTCATAGATAAAATGATACCATTCTGAGAGTATTTACAATAGAATGGTATATAAAAACTTTAAATGAATAAATATACTTGTAGGATAGGTGCAGTTCAGACGCAGTTAGTAACATTGACTAGCAGGTGGTTATCAGGGGAAAGTGAAAAGGAAACACTGCACTGGAATTTTGTATCCATGAGAATGGGGTTTACTCTGTGTGGATGTCTATTAGATTGCACTGTAAATAAAGTAAAATGTTAGGAAATGGATTAAGAGAACTGTCATGTGCTCACTTACCTGAGAGCAAACTTCACTCTGAGAGTAACACGGTGGGGTAATATCTGAGTTGGCAGAGCTAGGATTGCACAGTAAGAGACTAGTCTTCTTATTTGGATTTCTTCTGCAATTTACCTTTTTACAGGACATTTTTCCTTACCCATGCTTAGAACTGTTTTAGTGACCTGCCATCCCTTTCCTTAAATCAGCAGCCCATGGGCCAAATCCAGCCTGCCTGGGTTTCACCAGGTGGTCACACTCTTTCTTTAGCAAGACCCCATTTCCCTAACTTTTGTGGAACCACCACATTCAAAAGGTTGAAATACCTTTTTAAAGATTTACCAATCAGCTAAAATATTCTTTGCCTTCAATCCTCGTGTGGTGCCTGGAGGTTCTTTGAAACAGAAATTTGGCTAAAGGAAGTTTTTGTTTGGCTAAAGGAAATTTTGTGCTCTTGCCTTTCATAAAACATATTTGCGTTAAAACTTCAAATTAAAACTTCTTTACAATATCTAGAGGGAGAAATATCTGTAAGGCCAAAGAAATTGAAATTATTTATAACTATGTACTTTATTATACCATTTCTACTGGACAGGAACAAATATTAAAGATTTTACCGTAGATTCAGAATCCAATTCATGCTTACTCAGAAGTTTTATTGTGTTTAATAGGATTTGCACCTCTGCAAATGGGATTAGGATTGCAGCCTTGATTTTAATAAACTTGTAACATTTGTTTTTCGGCTTTTATATCAAGAGAAATTTATTATATACAAAATTTGCTACAATTTCTGAACTGCTAACAGCAAAGTTTCCTTGCAATGTACCATAATTATGTGCATTTAAACTAGGCCATTTCCTCTGTTTATCTTTGAGTGATGTTGTGACCTTTTTCTTAAACAATAAACTACATTTGGCTTTAGTTGACTTGAAAGCAATGCTTGCGCAATAAGATATTATCTGTGTTTGTGGAGAGGAAAAGGTTGTCTTGCTGATATTTGCCCTATTTGTTTTGTTTACTTTCAAAGGGCATATTCCCAAATTCAGATGATTCAAGTATTGAGCCTCTAAAGATTCAATCATATCTGTGTTTAGACAAAGAACATTCCTCCAGCTCTTAGCATTTCCTGATTAGGAGTTCTTCTACCCTATATATATATATTTGTGTGTATATATATATATATAGAGAGAGAGAGAGAGGGAGAGAGAGAGAGAGAGAGGGAGAGCAAGAGGGAGGGAGGGAGGGAAAAAGTAGCTGAGGCAAGATGGGAGAGTGTTTTGTCAAGCTCTTTTTGATACAAAAACTAGACCAACTGCTTCACATTAGGGACCAAAAGACACACATCTAGTATGACCTTCAAGTCCCTGCATATAAAAAGTGTGTAGGATATTCAAGGCATATTTACCAGTGACCCTGGATGAACAGAAGTCTTAACTTTAGTTTTTTTCTTTCTTTTACAGATCAGAGGTTATTCTATTACAGTGGCAAATTCAAAATCAAAAGTGTCCAGTATGGCAGTGATTTGGCCCACGAGTCCTCAGGCAGGTTTAGAAATGTAGGAAACTGGATTGAAAAACTGGTATGTGTATATGGTTTTCCTTCTATCTTCATTGTAGTAGTATGCAAATGCTAGGAAATAAGAATGACAGTTGTTATTTCCCTCTGTACAGACTTCCCTATCATGCATTGCTCTGCTTATGATAAAGACTGGAGGATGCAATCAAATAGGTTTCCTGTCTATTCTTGACCTGCAGTGCTCAGCTGGAGGAAGGGATTGAAGGAATATTATTATTTATCTGGACTGCTTATGGCAAAGATCACCATCCCTTCATATGTGCTTGGGGGTTTTCTCTAAAAAGGAAAATACTCTCTTATTTCCTGGTCCCATATGTGTTACATCTGATGACAAAATAGATATGTGTATGTTGTAGTTACATGTTAACAACATTCACACACAATATATATCTATTGTTTGCCTCTTAGAGAGCCCTGTTGGGTTATTCAGTGGTCTATACGTTTATAAATAATTAAACAAACAAACAAACAAACAAGAGGAATCTTTACACTACATGCATAGCTCCTCCTCCTATCTAAGGGATAGTCTTTTTATTACTAATGCACACTTTTGATCAAAATACTCTACAGAGAGATATTTCACTGACCTTGGATGCTCAGAATGTCCTCCTCTGTCCCCTGAACATGCATTCATTTTTCTGAAGAGAATAATTGGAACCTGCCTTATCTATATATACTTGATCATTTTAAAAACCACACTGTCGGGCTTGCCCAGTGTATTTTAAGGGGTCTGAGGGCGGAACATCAGACTGAAATGGATGTGCTTACACAACAATTTAAGCTGTTGAACCACATTAAATCTGTAGAAATATCATATTGTGGAAATATCATAAGAATGGGTAAACAGTTTAACAAAAAATGAAAAGAGAAGGGAAAAAAGGAAAAGAAAAAGAATGATATTTTTACTGCAGAAAATATTCATGAAAATTGTGTGTGATTTTTTTTTTTTTTTGCCTAGCTCTACATTTTCATATATTAGTATACATCAATGAACATAATATATGTGGACAATATTGCTTTTTCCATTTGTTTGTGAAAAAGTAATATAGCTATGACAGAAGTGCAGTCTTCTGAAAAGACATGCAAACTTTTCAAAGAAATTTAGGAAAGGGCATTCAACTTTATTGTATCCAAAATCAATAGTGTGCTGGTACAGGGTTTAAAAAAAAAAAAAAAACTGTTCTGGTGCAACTGGATTGCCTTCTGTGGAGCTTAGTTGTTTTTGAGCCTTGATGTATGTATTGCCATGACTGTAGATCATGGTGATAAAGGTTAATTGACTAAGCTTTAAGACTCTGATGGTATCACTGTGACATATAATAAGGGTGCCATCTTTACCTAAGATCTTTTAGAGGCATGCATACCTGTTTAGTCATTGCAAAGAGGCAAATATTCAATTTCCTACTCTTCTATACATATTACTTGTTCTGTTTAATTAGCTTTTCAAATGTGTGGACTAGGGTGTTTGACCAGAGTGTCAAAGGGCTAGGTTTACTTTCTGATTTTACAAAGTTATGGAATTGCTGTAAGAGGAGTCAGTGAGGCAGACAAGATGGAATGCTGGGCTTGCACTGGAAGAATTTAGTTATAAGCTTAGCTTACAGCAGTAAAAATCACTAGCTTCTGAGGGAAGGTCTATGTCTCAGTCCTTGACCACGCCTTTTAAAAGTGTGTGGCATTTTTAAGACCTTTATGAAATCAAACAAGGCAGTTTACAAAAAATTCAAGAACTAGAACAATATCTGAATCAAAACAAGAACGGTGAACAAGATGCCTTCACTCTAGAGTGCTCTTAAGCACACCAGAGTGCTCTACCAATCCCACACTTTTATACTGGTCAGCAGATGAGATGAAATTCAGGTTTAATTGGTCATCATATGGAACACAGATGATGCAAGAAATTACAATATCAAAAGGAGCTATTGAAGCACTTGATAGCAATACAGGAGGAGGACAAATGACACTCTTCTAAAGGGCCCTCCTGCCAAACTTAATAACTGGGTAGGTTCATAATGACATAAGGAGTCCCTCAGACACCCAAGGCCTTTGCTTTTTCATGCTTTATATGTTAAAAGCAACTTCTTGAACTTAGGTATCGCATGTACCTTGAACCCAAGGTTTCCATATTTTAATATTTGTGCAGAAGAGAAGTTTGGAAAGTGTGGTAGTGATTAAGGATTAAAAGAAACTATTGAAGTCCCCAGCTGCAGACAATTTTTACTAGTATTTAATCCTTCTTTTCATCTTATTATCTCACTATCAGCATATCTTGTGGCAATTAATTAAATAAGTTAATTACATGTGGTAGAAGAAAGACTTCTGTTTGTGGTTGGAGACTGCTAGCAATTAATTTTTCTGGCTGACCCCCAAGTATGTGCCACTGCTCTCAGTTAGTTGCTGAAGCTCACACAGGCAGAAATGCAAAAGCCCTGGAGAAAGGAGGAAACTTTTTCAAGAATATTCCTCTGCCAAAGGTTGGTACAGAGGACATTGCCAGCATTGCTGTTGTCTCGTTTGGATGAACAGGGAGCTGTGGTGGGCTGAAGCTTCTGAGCCTACATTTTTAGGAATTGATTGATTCCCTTGAATAAGTACAATTATACATGTTGGTGGTTTTAGTAGCAGGGAAGGTTCTTGCTAAGCACTCATGGAATAAAAGTAGGTGGGGAGGGGATCACTAACTGGTTAAAGAACAGAAGACAAAGGATGGGAATAAATGACAATTTTTCCCAATGGAGAGATGCCACCACTGGAATCCCACAGGGATTTCTATGCTTTTCAATCAGTGCTTTTCAACCTATCCATAACCTATTCCCTCCTGGAATTAGGAGTGGATAGTGAAGTGGCCAAGTTTGCTGATGACATTAAACTTTTTAGGGTGATTGAAACCAAAAGAAAATTTGAGGAACTTCAAAGGGATCTCTCCAAGCTGTGAAAATGGGCATCAAAATGGCAAACATGGAAAAATAAGCAAGTGTAGAGTCATGCATGTTAGGGCAAAATTTTCCAAATTCAAGTATATGCTTGATGGGATCTGAGCTGACTGAACAAGAAAAGGATCTTGTGGCAGTGGTGCACAGTTCATTCAAAATGTTGGCCCAGTTTACTTTACATTTTTCTTCCTTTCTGTACTTTATTTCTTTTAAGAAAATAATAATAATAATAATAATAATAATAATAATAATAATAGGAGGAGGAGAACATGACAGCCCAGTGTACAGCTGCTGTGAAGAAGGCAAACTCCAAGCTAGGCATAGTTAGGAACAGCATAGAAAATGGAACTGCCAAAATCTTACTCTTCTTACACATATCATTGGTGGCCCACACTTGGAAAATTGTGTTCAGTTCTGTTAGCCTTACCTGAAAAAATAGCATTATTGAGTTGGAAAATTACCTAGAAGGACAACAAAAATTATCAGGGGACAGGAGCAGTTCCCCTAAGAGGGGCGACTATGACAACTGAGACTGTTCAGCTTAGAAAAAAGGCAAGTAAGGGGAGACATGATAGAGATGTTTAAAATAAAGGAAAAAGTGGAAAGGGAGATTTTTCTCTCTCTCCCATAGCACTCAATCCTGGGGTCATCCCATGAAGTTGATTGGTGGGAGGTTTAGGAGAGATAAAAGGAAGTACTCCTTCACATGGTGTATAGTTAAACTATGGAATTCCCTGTCACAGAAAGTGGTGATCAGTGGCTCTAATCTGGAAGGCTTTAAAAAGGGATTGGACAGATTCATGAGGGAGGAGGCTGTCAGTGGCTACTAGCTTTACTGGCCATGTGCTACCTCCTTCACCAGCGTGGCATGCCTGCATACCCTGGCTGCTGAGGAGCTTGGGAAGGAGGAGGTCTGGCACCCATCCTGCTTGAGAGATCCTATGGGCGGCTGGTTTGGCACCGTGTGGAGTGCTGGACTAGATGGACCTTTGTCTGATCTAGCATGGCTTATCTTATGTTCTTATATTCTATTCATGACACAGCAAATGTGGAAAATCTACAGCTATCTTCATTACTGAACTAAGCTGATCCATGAGGACACTGCCTCCTAGTCCTCTCTGTTCCTGATGCATTTCCTCATTCCTAACAATCAACAGGAACTTATGTAGGCTTCTTGAGGTTCTGGAAAGGAGGTCTCTCCCTTTCTTTTGGGATTTATATAGTGTAATTCAAGTGTTCAAAAACTGCCGCGCACTTTATCTCAGTAGTCATTAGAACAGCCTTTAAAGGGTGCAGGACTGGGACTCAGGTGATCTGGGTTCTAGTTCCTGTTCAGCCATGGAGATAACTGAATGACTTTGGGACTATTGAAGACTCTTAGTCCAACCTATTTCACAGGACTGTTGTTGTACGGATAAGATTGAGAGCAGCAGGAGGGGAATTATGTAAGTCATTTTGAATTCCTTTTTAGAAAAAGGCAGGATATAAATCAAATCAATGAATAAATAACCCTGTAGTACAGCTGGTGGAGTGTGACTAATGTTGAGAGAATATTGGTTTAGGGTGCCTACTGAATTCCAATTGTACCAGAAGGGAGGGTGGAGTAAAATAGTAACTTTGTGGCACAACAGGATGTGTGTGTGCATGTACATTGCAAAGTTTACTATTAGTTATATGCAGGATAAGAGTTTTTTTTAAGGTTATGTATTATGTGCTTGCAGTCAGTCTAGGTTGCAGTCTTCCAGGAATCCCTGGTAACTCAGTGCCTCTGATCACAAAGTAATTCAGGATTTTGCCTTCCCTCTCACTCTGTAGCTCTTGAATTGGCAGCTTTTGTTCTGTTAGGCCTAAGGGGTAGCAGGAAATCAGATGGGAGAGTGTCAGTAGAAAAGAGAGCAAACAACCGGCTTAGGATCTGAAGAAGAGAAATCATTAGGCAGCTGAGGAGGAGCCAGAGGTTTATTAGACTGGGAATGCTGTGGGCCCTCAATCTGAATGGAGTGTAAATAAGCCTTCCATCACAAACTTCTGGCATCCTAGTCCTTGGGAAATTGGAGTCTGAGTAAGCGCTAGAACCCCTCAGACTCCTTATTTCTCACAAGCAGGGTGTAGGAGTGTAACAACATTTTAAGATCATTTGCTGTGGCTATTTTAGCATTTTATACAGCATAATCTAACAGCCTATCAAATGCAGACTCTTTTTATAAAAAGCAAAGGGAATTCTGCATGTCTTGTTACATTTAATTATTTTATAGCAATAATCCATGCCAGTGACTAGAGCTATAAGGAAGCCTGAGCAAGAATCAGTAATTTGAAACATGCTCCACCTTTTGTCCTCCTCTAAATGATGCCCCAATGGGGGACTTCTGACTCAGACAAAAGCCCGTTAAGTTGCAGCCCTGTACCCACTTACTTGGGAATGTCCCACTGGACTCAGAGGGGCTTGTGTGTTGATTTGTGGATCAGATTGCACTGTTAGTCAGTATTCTACACTTGCTTTAAGCACATATTTAAAAAAAAAATCCAGATCTTTGCTTCTTCTTAAATAAGTTAATGCTGTCGGGCATAATCCCTTTGCCCACATGCCACAAAGTTCCCTCTAATTGGCTGTTCCATGTGGGTAATGCCACTCGTTTATAGCATGTCACAATCAGAAATGGCATACATTTTCTGTGGTATCATGCTGATCCAAGCCTTACTATGCTTCTTGAAGATCCTTTGGGGACATTATTTGATGATAATCAGCAGTGGCACATGCAGGAATTGTGTTTTTTAATCCATATAGAACAGAACCACAGTCGCTTGCTTATGGGAGCACAAGAGCACATGCTTTCTTAGTAAACACCAAAACAAAGAGTGTGAATAATACTTTTGGTTTCCTTATCATGCCAAAGGTGTGCAGGAATGTCAGGATTCTTGTTAGAAGTATGATTAGCCATGTGTACCAATCAGCTTCCAAGGACTTACTGGAAAATCAGGAAGACAGACATGTAAGGTGGAGCTGGGACAACAGGAGTCAGTGATGAAAATATTTCCATTTCCTAATCTTTAGAATGTCATTAAAATTAACAGTGGCAATCTCCTTGTATTCTTACTTAGGTAGCACTGTATCATCAAAAGACAACCTTTTCTTCTCATGTTGTGATCTTGAGGAATGATCATCTTCTGAAGTTGATATTTTTGTTGGGGGAAGTCTCCCACTGATGTCAGTCAAAAGTATTTGAGCATAATTAAAAGGCTTCTGGACAACTTTCTGAACTTTCTTAGTTGCTTCCAAGGCTCTTCTCTACGAAGAATTGTGTAACACTCTTCCAGTTAACTAGATTTGCAATTTGAGAGAGAATTTTGTGCTTCCATATGTTACATATTCATTCAAGAACTACTAGTCTCCAGAGTTCCTTGTGCATCAGCAGCAAGAAGGAGCACTTGGTGTGTGGACAAAGTATCACAAAAATCATGGATCACAGGGATAGCGTGATCCAGGTCTGCTGCCAGCCAAATGTTAACCCCAAAAGTCAACAAAATTTGTAGAACAAAAGATGCTTTTGATCTTGGTACACAATCCCCAGTATGGCCACTGAACTTGTCCATTGACAGCACCTGAACAACAGGTGTACAGGTCACCTGGTCTCAGTAAATGACTGTAATTTATAGGTATTGGAATGGTATCACTGAGAGATATATCCAGAATACATGCACTTTTCAATTAAACCAGTATGATGTAGTGGTTAAAATATCAAACCAGACTTTCCAGCTTTATGAAAAATCCACACTCAGTTTACTGGATAACCAGGTACAACTTACAGCCTGCTTGTGAGAAAAATATGTAGAGGAGGGAGAAGGCTTAAGCTCCTTAGAGAAAGGACAGCATAGAAATGAAACAAATAACTGTGTCAATTGTCATGTGTGACTTTTGGTCTGGAAAGTTACTGGATGATTTAGGAAAACTGGCATTAAATAAATGTGATGAAAAGTACCTGGGTTGGCTGAAGCATAAGCACTGCTAGCTTGAAAATAAAGGGAGAAACACAGATTGTATTTAAAACTCTTGAGATCTGAAGGAAGCTCTGAGATTTAGATACTATTTATGTGGCTTATAATTCACTCACTGTTACTGTGAGGAGCGTAGTGATGGGAAATATGCTTACAACAGCTGTCAAAGGGGCACAAAAAAGCTTGTCTTTATATTTAGGCTCTTATTCACTGATAACAAATTTCTTCCCATTCTTGATAGTTTGTACTGGCCCAGAGAAATAATGCCTGGGCAGTGATGATGCCAGATTTCTACAACCTGCTGTCTTTTTCTTCAAATGCACAATAATGAAAAATAGTGCTACATTGATCATCTTTAACAATTGTGTCTCAGCCTGTACTAAATAAATCCTTTTCCTACTACCATTGTCTCAGAGATCATAGAATCACAGAATAGAAGAGCTGGAATGGGCCAGAAGGCCAGAGGGTCCAACCCCAAACTCAGTGCAGGACTGCAAGTTAAACCATCCATCTCAGATGGCTGTCCAATTGCATCTTGAATGACTCTAGTGTGGAAGAGACCACAACCACAATGGTACTTGGTTTCATTGTCATAATGCTTTAACAGTCAGGAAATTATTCCAGATATCTGGCCAGAATCAGGCTTTCCCTAACTTAAGCCAGATATTTTGTGGCCTGGTAGAGAAGAGATCTTGGCCTTCCTCTTTGTGACGGCTTTCAGGTAGAATGTATCATATCTCCCTTCAGTCTTCTCTCATTGAGGCTAAACTTGTCCAGTTCTCTCAAAATCTCTGCATAGGGCTTTGTTTCCAGTCCTTGGATCATCCTTGAAACCTTCCTATAAACACTTTCCAGTTTATCTGCATCTTCCTTAAACTGTGGTGCCCAGAACTGGACACAATACTCCAGATGAGACTTAACCAGTGCTATATAAATAGGAATGAGTATGCCATGTGAAATGGAAATGATACTTTTATTAATGCAGTCCAAAATAGTATTTATCCCTTTTGCAGCCACATCACATTGTTGACTCATATTCATCTTATGATCTTCAACAATACCAAGATCCTCCACTCTTGCAGTATTGTTGAGCCAAATATTCCTCATCTTGTAACAGTGCATTTGGTTTCTTTTTCCTAGGTGCAGAACTTGACATTTATCCCTATAGAATTTCATTCTCTCCCCAATTTGAGAAGGTGCCATTGATGGGAATGCTTTGAGTCCAATTCTGTTGCTAACTGTGGATCCACCTGATGGTTATTCCATCTAGTCCACTTTTAGCTAGTTTGCTAATCAGGATATCATGGGGCAGTTTTGTCAAAGTTATGAATGCAGCATTCCCACAGTCCACAGGGAGGTTACCCAATGAAAAAATGAATTAGATTAGTTTGCTAGAATTTGTTCTTAAGAAATCCATGTTGGCTTCTAATAATCACTGTCTTGTTTTCAAGGTGTTTGCAGACTTGCTGCTGTATAATCTGCTCCAGAAATTTCCTAGAGATTGATATCAGACTGACCAGTCTGTAGTTCCCAGGGGATGGTGGTCCTCCTCCTCTTCCTCCTCTCCTTTCTTGAAGGTAGGGACAACATTAGCCCTTCTCCGGTCATCTGGCACTTCCCTTCCTCCATGGTTTCTCAAAGATAATAGACAGTGGTTCTGAGAGCTCTTGCACCAGCTCTTTTATTACTCTAGGATGAAGTTCATTGGGCCGTGGAGATTGAACTCATTCAACCCAGTTAGATGATCCTTGACCTAGATTATTCTAACAATCTTGGGCTGCCATTCTGCTCCTTCAGCTTGCACATCCACTTCATTGGGATGGTCATATATCTTATTTTGGGAGAAGACTGAACCAAAATAGGAATTGAGCACTTCTGCCTTTTCTTTGTTATCTGTTTTCATTTTACCATCCTCATGAAGTAGTTGAACCATCACTTTTCCTCTCTGTCTTTTACTCTAGATGTATCTCAGGAAGGCTTTTCCTTGCTTTTAGCATCCGTTAGCCTCAGTTCATTCCAAGCTTTAGTCTTCCTGACACCATCCTTGAAATTCTGTGCTACCTGCATGTATTCTTCCTTTGTAGCCTGCCCTTCCTTCTTCTTCCAAGACATACCCTTTTTTGGTTTGTTTGTTTTTGTTTTCAGATCATCTCTAAGGTTTTTAAAGTCACATGGGCTTTTCCTGTTGTCTTCTGCCCTCTTTTTCTTGTTGGAATTATTAGTAGCTGTGCCTTTAGAATGCCCTTTTAAAAACATTCCTACCCATCTTGGACTCCTTTTTTCATTAGAGTTACTTGCATAGGACTTTACTTATCATTGTTCTGAGTTCATTAAAGTTGGATTTCTTGAAATCCAGGGTACCTGTTTGGCTACATTTGACTTTTGCTTCCTTTAGAATCAAGAATTCAAATATGGCATGGTCACATTCCACTTGAGTTGCTGAAGACACCACTTTGTCCACTAGGTCTTCCCTGTTGGTTGGTACCAAATCAAGGATAGCCATTCCTCTTGTTCCTTCCTCCACTTTCTGTTGAAGGAAGTTATCAGCAGCACATGTTAGGGATCTCTTGGAAGGGCTGTATTTAGCAGAATTTGTCTCCCAACAGGTATTGGGGAAACTGAAGTCCCCTATAATGACAACATCATGCCTCCTTGAAACACTGGCAAAATTTCACCTTCATCTACTCCTTGACTGGGTGGTCAGTAATAGACTGCAACCACTGTGTTTCTTTTAAAGCTTGCTCCATTTATATTAATTCAGTTGTTCTCTTTTTTTAAAAATAAATTTTCTTGGAGTTTTTAAACTACAGATCACACATATCCATCATCACACACACACATCAGATCTACTGGATCAGCCCCTACAACATGTCTTTTAACATACTATAATCTTATTATACTCCTTTTTATAACAATATAAAAACTTCTTTAGAACCCAGTCCCGTCTTTCCAGCCAATTCATGGTATATTTTCAAATTTGATAGAAGTCACAATCTTCCTTCTTCCATAGCATCAATCCCATCTTTCTCTCTTGAAAAGTTCTGCTTCTCTTGTCCATTATTCAAGGGGAGCTTCTCCAAGTTGGGTGAAATTACATCTTTTTTCTCCTTCAATAATAAGTTTCCTCTAGACATTTCTAAACATTTCAAAAACTTATCTTATTATTTTTATTTTTATACAAAATAACTTTCTCGCTACCAAAATTAGTAGTAACCTCAAAAAAATCTATTTAACATCTCAATGAGCACCCTAACTACTCTGCTTGGTGATATCTTTAAACCAATCCTCTTTAAACTCACAAATATTTCATCATAGCTTAAACTCCATTTAAACAAATATAGTTAACTCCATATAGTTTTTAATTATAAAATAGGTTCTCCTATTTTCAATTTCAGATATAGTTAACACTGTTTAACTATAAACCATTTAACACTGTTTCATTAAGCTAAGTTATTAAGTCAGCCTTTCTTTATCTCGTATCTACATACCAGTCTATTTAAATCATCTCTTTTTAAAATAGAAAGAGGAAAAAAGAGAAAGAGAAAAATAACTCCTTACGATTACAAATAACATCCAAAACATCCATTTTTCCTCTCTAATAACAGCTTAACAACTCTATTTGGTCACTATACCCTGTTTGGTAATAGCTTTATATTTCATCTTAGCTTAAAAACTACATAGCAGTCTATTTCAATCATCCCTTAAAAAAAAATAATAATAGAAAGAGAAACAAAGAAAAAGAGAGATAACTCCTTACAGTTAGGAATAGCCTCGAGAGCATCCTCTATTTAGTGACCATTAATACCTATAATAAATTCCCTTATTTTCAAATACAGATGAAATCAAAAGTATAATGCTTCACCAAAAACAATAGCACGGTTTTTCTATGTTACATATGAGCACGCCAACCTCAATGCATCACCCCTTTTTGAAACAACAAGAACAGAGTTCTCCTATCTCCGCTTTAAATTTCTTCTTTACACCTCTACCAAATATATCTGTCTTCAGGTTATAAAATTGCCTTAAATGGTTAACTGTTTTCTTTTTCTCCAGCATAACAAGCACGTTTAACTCCTCTGATTGTGCCAGCTTCTCCAGTTGCATAAAAAGACATGCCTGTAATAAATCATGTGTTAGATTGTATCCGCTCATTATTTCTTTTTTTATACAACTTTTTATTAATTTTCAAACAGTACTAAAACATCCATTATCACAAACATCGAAACTACTGAATCAGCCACTTACTACACATCTTTTAACATTCTGTGATCATTTCAAATTCATTGGAAAAGAAAAAAGAAAAAAACCTTTTTAGATCTAAGCCAGGTCCCGTTTCTCCAGCCAATAATAAACAAAAGTCCGAAATTTGATAGAAGTCACTATCTTCTTTCTCCTTCTGTGATAGAATCAGTTCATTCATTTCTTACAAAGTCCTTCATATTAGAAGCGAGACTCTCCAAGTTTTGTAAAGGTCAGTATCTTCTTTCTTTTTTAATAAACATTTCAGCCTAATCAACTCTACAGTTCCAAATCTTTTCATTTTTCTAGTAATCAACAAATAGACTTCTCCTTATAATTACAAATATGATCAAATGCATTCTTTGCTTACAAATATTCTAATCTAATATCCACTAAAAAAGCAAGAAAAATAAAAGGGAGGTTCGTGTTCACATGTCTAAAATCCATTCATCTTTAAAGACATCTTATCTACCCAATTTAACAACAGCAATTTTCTATTATGTTCTTTAAACAGGTTTTCTTTAAGCTAATTTAACAGAAAATAATAATTACAAATACAATCAAATAGATTTTTTGCTTACCAGTATTCCCATCTACTGTCTACTAAGAAATGAAAGTAAAATAGAAAGAAATCTCATGTTCATGCTTAATTCTGTTTAACACAGCTCACCTTACTCCCGTAATAGTCATTTATATTCTAACATTTCACAAACTGAAAAGTCGCCACGAGTTTAGCTCATAGTCATTCATCTAAGATAAGAAAGAGAAAGCAAGAGATGAGACAGAAAGAAGCAGAGGAGAGGAGGAAAAGAATCCTTCATCTTCCCTTAAAACCTACATCGCTTCATAATTCCACACACTTAAAAATAAGTGAACTTCACCCATTAAAATCATATATCTTAGCCATTCCATACCACAGTGAACATATCAGGCCATTAAAAATAAAAGGGAAGTTCATGTTCTTAGTCCTTCATCTTAAGCTTTAAGATGAAGTGTGAAAGAGAAAGCAAAATAAGAGACAAAAAAAGAAAAAAGAAGGGAGGAAAGGAATCCTTCATCTTCCCTTAAAATCTACATCGCTTCATAGTTCCACACACTTAAAAATAGATGTGCTTCCACCATTAAAATCATATATGTTAGCCATTCCATACCACAATAAACATATCAGGCCATTTATATCATTAAGTCAGACATGTCTTCTGTTTCACAGCTCTACCAGACCATCTCAGTAACCGTGGCATCATTCGCAATGACTGGATTAATTGCAATAAGACCTTCACCTCTTTCTTCATTCTCTGGAAATCGTTAGTCATTCGTAGTATCTGTATCTTTTGCAGAAAAACTCCCATTTTCAAAATCTCAAGTTCCATCATAATTGCTTGAAATTTCAAAAGCTGCCGCTCCTTCACCATAACAAGCAGGCTTGATGGGAGGTTATTTATTGATTCTGTTAATTTTATTTCATTATCTGTGATCCCACATACTTGTTGCGTTTCCTGCAAACTCTGTTCTGCTTTGCTTATTCCCAGCGGCCTGAAAAGACCCTTGAGTCTGTCAAGTCCCTTTTCGTGAAGATTTTGCAAAACTTGAATTTTATCCAAAAATATTTCTTGAGAAGATCTTATAGCTGATAAGAGTTGATTAATTGTCGAAAGTGATTCCTGTACAGAATTCATGGTTCCAGCAGCACGAACAGACAAAGGATTGGCAAGTTGCCAGATATTTTGGCAATGGTCCCAGAAACGCAGACGAACAAATGAATATTCCTTCCTCCACGTCTCCCTTCCCCCTCTTTTCTTCCTTTCCAGTCAAATCTTCCTACTTCTATCAATGCACTGTATATTTTCAATAAAGTTAAACCCTAGAGACATTCATAAAAAAAACCTTAAGTTTAACTCACGCACAAGTTCCGAAGTCTCTATATTTTCATTCACCGCTGTAGTAATTAAGAGGGTCCTTCAGCTCTTTGTGCCAAAACTGCTTTCCCACGGGTGATTGTTGCAAAGAAAAGATAGCCTGATAAAAATATTTACTCAGCAGTTCCGATGTTTATCCAGCTTATAAGAGTTTCTACGCTAATCTACTAAGATGCCGTGAACTTGCAGAGGCTAAGAAAACCTCCTGTATTGTCCAGCTGAGACACCTGAATTGTTCTTGACTGATATGGGATCACCACCCCACATCCAGCCAAAACATGCCCAGGTAATCTATCTTCACCCCTACAGGGCTTAATTGGGTCTCTCGACCCTACCGCTGGAAAAATACCAGAGTAATTAGCAGAGATAGCTAATCACATCCGTCTCGTTCCAATGCCATCTTGGAATCCTCGCTCATTATTTCTTGTACTCCAATTGTCTTCTTCTCCAACTTAAGTTGTCTATTTATAGTCCCGTACTGTAATAGTTCATTTGTTGTCTTCTCAGCTTCAAATTTCCCTTCTGTTTGCTGGATATTTTGCTTATTCTGCTCAGATACGAATTGTTTGGTCAGAGTTTGATTAATGTTGTTGTTGTTGTTAGTCGCGAAGTCGAGTCCGACCCATCGCGACCCCATGCACAACATTCCTCCAGGCTCTCCTGTCCTCCACCATCCCCAGGAGTCCACTCAAGCTCACACCAAC
>JAIXND010000774.1:4384863-4428185 GCA_023646645.1 Varanus salvator macromaculatus | reverse complement strand
GGGATCGGAATGTAAACTGACCTTTTCCAATCCTGTGGCCACTGTTGAGTTTTCCAAATTTGCTGGCATATTGAGTGTAGCACTTTAACTGCATCATCTTTCAGGATTTTGAATAGCTCAGCTGGAATGCTGTCACCTCCACTAGCTTTGTTGTTGCTCAGACTTCCTAAGGCCCATTAAGTTTGATTAATAGAAAAGTCAATCTTGTTAAAGCCAGCTTTTGATTCCATTAGTAAACAGTCAAGTTGCTTAATTAAGACATTCTCCTGGAAATTTTGTATGGCTTTTAAGGAATTATGTAATTCCAAAATTATCTTTGAAAAGTTTTTGGTTTCTGTATTAAACGCTTCCATATTAGCAGTGATTTTACAGCCTTGGCAGAGGTCCAAACATTTCAAGAGACAAAGAAGAAAAATGGCCGGTATCTGGCACCCGTCCAATAAACTAGAAGATTGCATCTGTCATATAATTAAGCATTAATTTATTAGTTCAAGTCTTGCCCTTGGAGAGATTAAAGAAAAGAGAAACTTTTAATTACTTACAAACAATTTTATCTCTCTCTCATGTAAGATGTTGCCTTCCAATTCCGTGGAGTGGGGGAAGAATTCTTTCCCATCCTTCACCCAAAGGGCTTTCAGTTTCTTCTTTTTAAACCAGTTGGCAAACAATGTGGCTTTTTCCATGGGTATTATTGCAAAAAAAAAGAAATAAAAATAGTTGCCAGTAGATCTGATGGTAATAACTAAGATAGTCTATTTCTGCATGTCGAGGACTTGTAGAGGGCAAACTCCCTCCTGTATTCTTCCGGCTGAGAAAAGCTTGAATTTTCTCCAGTAAGCGCAGAATTGCTGTTCAGACACCCACTGGGAATTTGCCAAGCAATCTATCTTCACCCCTACAGGGCTTAGACTGGGCCCCCTGCCCACGACCAGGAAGATACCAGCATGCTAACGGAGCCCCGTTAGGCACGTCTGTCTTGTCCCGACGCCATGTTTCTTCTCCTAATTCAGTTGTTCTCAGTGGGGCTACTAAACTCAGCCTACTGCATTTCTGTGCAGAGATATGTATCTTTAACATGCAGTACAATTCTGTCTCCCTTTTTGTTTATATCATTCAATTGTTTAATTCCCGTCATAGGAGTCATCCCACCAAGTTTCAGTTTTACCTATCAGGTTGCATTCACCATCCTGTATTAAAAGTTCATGGTCATGCTGTTTGTTTCCCATACTCTGGGCTAATGTATATAGACATTAAAGATGATGGGCTTTATACGTCAACTTTCTTCTTACTTCTTTTGGAAGACTATTACCAGGCACTGTTAAAGCTGCTTTCTCTGTTGTGGTACATAAGCCTTTGTCAGTTGTTACAACCAAGTGTACATCATTCAGTTTAAGGATTCAGTTTAAAGCCTTCCTGATAAACTTCTTCATGCTGTAGCCAAACACCCTTTTTTCCAGTCCTTGTAAGGTGCAGCCCATCCCTTGCCAGCAGTCCATCTCCCAGGAAATGTTGCCCATAGTCCTGGAATCCAAATCTCTCAAAGAGGCACCACCTTTGTAGCCAGGCATTCCTCCAGAGTATTTTTCTTTCCTTTTGTATTCCTATTCCAAGAACTGGAAGGATTAAAGAGAAAACTATTTGGGCCCTAATGTTCTTGACTTTCCTTCTTAAAGCTTCAAAGTCTGACATGATCTCTTCAAAACTCCATTTGGCAGTGTCATTTGTTCCTGCATGTATAAGAAGGAAGGGATACTGTCAGTGGGCTGAATGACCTTTGGAAATCTTTCAATTATATCACTAATCTGTCCTCCTGAAAGACAGCATACCTGACAAGTCAATGGGTCTATGATGAGTCCACCATAACTGACAAGTCCCATGCAAGAGGGAGCCTCCCATAATAAACACTCTTCTCTTCTTGTTCTTGCCAGCCTTGGTATCATTGTCCCTACTTGGTTGACCTTCAGCCTTTTGTTCAGGGTTCCACGGGGATGTCTTGCATTTCCTCCACTGTGGGCTGCCTCCAGTCTCATCCTCAAATAACTGAAAGTGGTTCTGTGGTTCCACTCGTCTCACTGGTGCAGAGTGTCTTATAGTTCTTTTGCACCCCACTGTCACTTTTTCTAGGGAGTTTCCTCCTCATGTTGACCTCAAGCAGGAAAACAAACAGCATAGACATTGCAAGTCACAACCGCAATCTTGGTCCATTCTTTCTGCTGTCTTTTTGATTCTAGTTTGCTGGGCCTTTTGTAACAAGTGTTCCCCCCTGTCTTCACTAAAGGTTAGCAACACAATCCTACCAGTAAATGGTTGCATGTTATGAGGAAGAAAACAAAGTGAGGAAAACCAAATGGGAAAAGAATAAGGAAGAAAGAGACTATATGCATGACTGTAGTTTTCATTAGCTTAAGGCAGAGGTCCTCAAACTTTTTCAACAGGGGGCCAATTGAAAGGAGCTGGCAGGGGTGGCGGGCGTGCACTCACCACATATTAAGCGTACTGGTAAACCAGTCTCATCAGCAGTGAAAGCAAATGACTCTGCCCATGTACCATTAAACATTCTGTTTTCTTCTGAAACTTTTCTTTTCTTGGATTTATCCATGGTTGGCCTACCAGGGGTTGAAAAGCTCAATAAATCGCATCCTGGCAGGTGTCACACATTGGCAGTTGTGACACATATTTTGAGCAATAGGGAGCAGCAGCAGAGGGATGAAAGAGCCACATGTGACCCTGGAGTCGCAGGTTGCCAACCCCTGGCATTGGGGGAAGAACCAGAAGACAGCAGTCAGACATCTGACCCCTCTTCTTCTTCATTGCTAGTTATTCCCCCTGTTATACCTTCCCCTGCCCATGACCACCTTAATAGGAGTGCCCCATTGCTCCCCAGAAAACCCCAGAGACATGTTAAAATAGTTTAAAACAAGTACTGTTAAAGGCACTATAGGGGGGAAAAAAACCCTCACACCATACAAATACGCAGCTCAGCCCACGCCTCTACCACCTTCTCTTCCCTCCCTCCCCTGAAAAAAAGGAAATAAATAAATAAATATAAAAGAAGAAAGGAAGAGGGGCTGCCCAAATGGGCTTCCAAGTGGGCCTCCAATGGGCATCACCCTTTTGCAGCTGTCCAAATGCACCACCCAAGGGTGATGACCCTGGGGGGTGGGGGGGGCAGACTGCTAAACAGGTTGTGTGGAAGCCTCCTGGGAATCCCACCTCTGCCTCTCTGGAGCGCAGCCCTGGCTCTCCTCAGGCCCAGACTGGCAGCTGCCACCAGATGTGTTGTGCCTATCATGAGGCACTCAGACTTTTGAACATGGTTACGTGTGGCTCAGAGGGCCTGAACGTTGGCCCTCCCAGCAACTGACAGACCAACCCAAGACTTTCAGAATCAACTCTGAAGCAAACAAAAGCAAAGTAGAGTAGCTCCTGATATTGTGAAAGCATTCGAATCATAGAAGAGGCCATGAAAGCCATCAGCGGCAACCCCCTGCTATTGCATGACACTAAATTACACCATCACGAGAAGTGGTAATTCCCTTATACTCTTCATTAATCAGACCTCAGCTAGAATACTATGTCCAGTTCAGATACAGAAAAATTAGAAAGGTTCCAGAGGAAGGCAACAAAAATGATCCAGGGTTTAAAAACACTGCTCTGTGAGAAGAGACTGAGAGAACTTGGGTATGTTCAGCCTTGAGAAGACATGGAATAATCAATTCAAGTTGTGACAACTCAGATTCAAGCTACAAATCAGGAAAAGCTTCCTCACTGTCAGAGCAAGAGGACAGTGGAACCAGCTGCCTAGAGAGGTAGTGGGCTCTCCCACACTAGAGACATTTAGAAATAAACTGGACAGCCATCTGAGTGGGATGGTGTAACATGGTGTCCTGCAACAACAGGGAGTTGGACCCGAAGGCCTTCATGCCCCTTCCAACTCTACTATTGTATGATTCTAAGACAAGACTGAGCAGGGGACATGATATCATTCTATAAGTACCTCAAAGGCTGTCACAAAGAGGAAGATCAACTTCTCTTCTTGCGGATAGCAGAATGTAGGACACAGAATAATCAGCTCAAGCTGTGACAAACCAGATTCAGCCTAGATATCAGGAAAAGCTTCCTCACTGTTAGAGCAATACAGCCATGGAACCAGTTGCCTAGAGTTGCCATGGGCCCTCACACACAGGAGACATTAAAAAAACAAAACACTAGACAGTCCTCTGAGTGGAATGGTGTAAATTGGTGACCTGCACCAGCATGGGGTTGGATCTGATGCCCTTCTTGATCCCTTCCAGCCCCACTATTCTATGATTCTGTGAGTCAGATGACTGTCCAGATGCTTTTAAATGTCTTCAGTGAGGGGGAGCCCACAACTTCCCCAGGTAATAGGTTCCATTGTCATACTGCTCTGACAGTGAGGTGATTCTTCCTGGTGTCTAGTCTAAATCTTAAGTCCTGGAATGAATGAGAAGCGATCTTGTTCTTCCTCTTTGTGGCAGCCTTTCAGGAACTTGTAGAGCACTATCATATCACCCCTCAGTCTTATCTATTCTGCACATTCAGTCCATTCTGCAAATACTTGTACCTGCCAAGGCAAGACAACATCTTGAAGTTTAAAAAAAATAATAATTTCTGATTTTTCCTATTGCATGCAGAATTCAGTGATCAAGGAATGGTGTGAAACAATCAGATATCCTCCTATTCATGTTTCCTAGCAAATTGTAGTCAGGTGCATGGTTCCATGAATTTGTCTAATCCCCTTTTAAAGCCATCCAAGTTGGTGATCCTTACTGCATATTATAGTAGCAAATTTCATAGTTTAATTATGAGCTGCTTGAAGTATTCAATCTTATCTATTCTGGATGGCATCTCATTAAGGCGGGGGTGGGGTGCTGTATTCCCCTTGTACAATGAAGTCTACAGCTAGCATAGCCATTTATGAATCCTCAAAAAAGAGAACAAAAGAGAATGACAATTTGCACAAGTTTTTCATATGCTAATTTATATGTATAGGTGCAAATTCAGAAAAATAATAAAGTAGAAGTGCAATAACATCTCATAAAGAAAAGTTAAAGTGAAGTGTCTGTGTGTGTTAACTGGTCCTTGAGTCGTAATAGGGGAACAGCCAGGAATTAGTGGGTGCTTATGACTGCTTGAGTGGCAGCACCGAGTTCCCAGGAAGAAAAGGCCTCTTCCCTTGACTACAGGGAAGAGAAAAAATTGTTCCAACTGATGTGGAACTGCCATTCCAAGCTCCCTAGGTCTGCTTAGACACACATGGAGTGATTCAGTCATAATTCTTTCCTGTGAGCAGCAGCACCTGTAGCCCAACAAACCAAGGAGCAAAGTGGCAGTCCCAGAAAACCAGATTTAGGCAAACTGAAAAACTAGTTCCATGTAAATGGAGCCTACTTTTTGGAGTGGAACAGATCATTAATTTATGAAAAGCATTGTCATGGAAAGTAAGAATGCAAAGAGTTAAAAGGTACAGCTGTCCTCATGAGGTCAATTATACAGAGCCAGTAATCCTGAGAAGAGAAGCATGGAGAGTTATGTTTTGCCACTTGAAGAGTTTGCAACCCCTTTGCAGAATTATTTTGCCCCTCTGTATGTAAGAAATTATTTCAAGAAGAAATAAAGGTAGAAAAAACAGAAGGAAGTTATAGTGGCTTCACAAAAAGAAATGATCTGAAACAAAAAAGGACAGGTATACCAAGTAGAAGGGAGGCCAAACTACAAAGGAATAATACTGGCAGGTAGCACAGAATTTCAGGAATGGCATTAGGAAAGCTAAAGCTGAGAAGGAACTGAGGATAGAGAGGGACGCTAAAAGCAATGTGTGCATGCATGCATGTAAGCATGCATAGTAAGACAGAGAAAAAATGGTGGCTCAGCCACACATTGAGGACAACAAAATGCTACCAAATAACAAAGAAATATCAAAAGTGCTCAATTCCTACTTTGGCTCAGTCTTCTCCCAGAAGAGAGTCTATGACCTCAATGACAAAAGTGAAATACAAGCTGAAGGGGCAGGAATGCACTTGAAATTGATAGGAAAATAGTCAAAGAACACATAATTACTTTGAATGATTTCAAATCCCCAGGGCATGATCAATTGCATTCTAGAGTAACAAAGTAACTTGCAGATGAACTCTCAGGGTCATTGTCTACTATCTTTGAGGAATCATGGAGTGAAGTGCCAGATGACCAGCTGTGAGCTAAAGTTGTTAATCTCTTAAAAAGGGGAAAAGGAGGAATCTGGGAATTACAGGCCAGTCAGTCTGACATCAATCTCTGGGAAAATTCTGGAGCAGATTATACAGCAATCAGTCTGCAAACACCTTGAAAACAAGGCAATGATTACTAGAAGCCAACATGGATTTCTCATGAACATATCCTGCCAGACTAAACTGATTTGATTTTTTGATTGGGTAACCTCCCTGTGGACTGTAGAATGCTGTGGACATAATTCATCTTGACTTTATCAAAGCTTTTGACAAAGTGCCCCATGATATTAGCAAACTAGCTAAAAGTGGGCTAGATGGAAAAACTATCAGATGGATCCACAGTTGGCTACAGACTCAAAGAGTGCTCATCAATGGCGCCTTCTCAAACTAGGCCCTCTAGTCTGACCTCCGGCTTTAGCTGGCTCTGCTCATGACATGCCTACCACATTGACTTAGGGTTAATAGGGTATTTCAGATCCAAGCCTGGAGATAGTGCTCTAACATCAGAGCTGGGATTCTAAGCTCCACCCCTCTCCCAGCTGGTTCTGAAAGAAGATCCATGCCAGCAGTTCTCCAAGGCTGGAAAAGCAATCTCAGAGAGAGGGAAATGGGCGCATTTTGGAAGGCTTGGAGGTGAATGGAGAGACTAGGATATGAACTATCCTGACACCTCTCTAGTGTCATTCTCTCCCACTCTGAGGCATAGCAGTCAGATAGGCAAAAAAGTCTTTCTAGTGAAATACAAAGTGGAACGGTGGGGAGGTAAAGATGATCTCCATTACTCTTCCTGCTATGTATAGGATGCTGTATATAAGATGAGTTCAGGGGCTTCTGGATATCATAATAAGACTGTACTCTTTATGTTGCTGAAAGAATATGGAAATGCTTTCTTGCAAAGGCAACATTTGACAAGCATGCATAAGCTTTCTTCAGAGAAGTCTACAACGTGGACTTGTTCCATTTTGTTTCATGCTCCAAAGATTTACTACACCAGTAGAAGGTCAAATGCATCTGATGGGAGTAAAATAGCTGGTGAACATTCATTCATTCATTTTGAACTTTTCTATATTGTCCCATCATAGACGTCTCGGGACATTTTACAACAGATGAATACAATAAAATAAAAACAGAAATAAGAGTAACAGTTGCACAGCATCCAATGTTAAAATATAAAACCACTAAATAAAACAGGTGAACAATTAAAATACTGGGAGCATAGAAAGGTATCCGCCTGATGCCAAAAGGAAAGAAGTGTCGGTGCCAGGCGAACCTCTCTGGGGAGTGTGTTCCACAATTGGGGTGCCACTGCAGAGAATGTCCTCCTCCAGGTAGTCACCCTCTTGATCTCTTTCAAGGATGGTTCCCGGAGGAGGGCCTCTGACTCAAATCTCAAGGGGTGGGAGGGTACAAAAGGCAGAAGGTGCTCCTTCAGGTATCCAGGACCCAAGCCATTTAGGGCTGTATAGGTCATCACCAGCACCTTAAATTGGGCCCAGACTTCAATTGGTAGCCAGTGTAGGCAATACAGGACTGGTGTTATATGTGAATACCTGCCGGTCCCCGTTAGTATCCTGGCAGCTCTGTTCTGAACAAATTGAACTATCCGGACTGTCTTCAAGGGCAGCCCCACATAGAGTGTGTTACAACAATTCAGTTGGGGAGTTACCATAGAGTGGGTCACTGTTGCAAGGCATCATTCCTTCAGGTAAGGGCGCAGTTGGTAGACCAGCTGGAGCTGCAAAAAGGCACTCCTCACCACTGTTGCCAACTGGGATTCCAGGGACAGCTCCAAATTGAGGAGCACTACCAAACTGCACACCCTGTCCTTTAGGGGGAGTGCAACCCCATCCAGAACAGGGCAGATGCCACTCACCTGTAGGGCTGAACCACCTACTAGCAGGACCTCTGTCTTATCTGGATTGAGCCTCAATTTATTGGCCCTCATCCAACCCATTATCCTGGCCAGGCGCTGGTTAAGGATGGCCACTACCTCACCTGGACTAGATTTAAAAGAGAGGTAGAGCTGGTTGTCATCACTCTGCAGCCCAAACCTCTGGATGAGCTCTTCCAGAGGTTTCACGTAGATGTTAAAAAGCATGGGGGATAAAATGGAACACTGCAGAACTCCTTGACAAATCTGCCATGGTGCAGACCCATAATCCCCCAGCACCACCTTCTGGAATCGGCCAGATAGGTAGAAGTGGAACCACTACAGAGCAGTGCCTCCAACTCCTAACCTGGCCAGCCTATTCAGAAGGATACCATGGTCAATGGTATCAAAAGCTGCTGAGAGGTCCAGGAGAACCAACAGGGACACACTCCCCCATCCCTCTCCCTGCACAGAGCGACCAAGGCAGTTTCAGTTCCATAGCCAGGCCTGAAGCCAGATTGAAATGGTTTGAGAGGATCTGTTGAGAGGAAGAGCACCCGGAGTTGTCCAGCCACCACCCACTTGAGCACCTTGCCCAAGAACAGGATATTAGCCACCGGTCTGTAATTGGCAGCTATCTCTGGGTCCAGGGACACTCTCTTCAGGACAGGCCTGATCACTGCCTCCTTCAAAGGGGCAAGGACCTGACCCTCCCTCAGAGAAGCATTGATCCAGGTACATATCCCGATCTTGGCTCTGATGAGCAGCCACAAAGGGCAAGGATTGAGTAAACAAGTGGTAGACTGCTAGTCCAAGCACCTTGTCATATCCTCAGGGTGCAACAATTGAAACTCATCCAACAAAGATGGACCAGATGGTGCTCTGGACACTTCCCACTCTAGAGTTTCAACATCTGTGGAATCCATCTTGTGGCAAATTGAGTGATTTTATCCTTAAAGTGCTGGGTAAAGTTGTCACAGCGAGCTACAGATGGTACGATCAAATTCTTTTTGAGCTCAGATTGTAAAGAGCTCCATACCACTCAAAAAGCTCTGCTGGACAACACTGTGAGGATGCAATGGAAGCAGAGAAGAAATCTTTCTTCACTACCACAGCATAGGCTCAATAATGAGCTCAAAGATGCGCTCGGTCGGATTTGTCCCTGGAATTTCTCCACCTGCACTCTAAAAACCTCCCAGCCTGTTTCATTGCCCACAGCTCAGGCATATACCATGGTGCCAAATGGGCTCTACAAGACAGGAGAGGGTGCTTAGAAACAATGTGTCAATTGCCCTGGTCATTTCCCTATTACACAAATCAACCAAGGCATCAACAGAAGTGCCAGCTTTATCAGCTGGAAAATCCCCCAGAGTCCACTGGAATCCATCTGGATCCATTAGGCTCTGGGGGGCAGACCATCTTGATAGGGTCCACACCCTTACAGAGAGAGAAACTGACCCCGAGTTCAAACTTTACAAGGAGGTGATCTGACCATGACAAAGGAATTAAAGTCAAATCCCTCACTTCCAGATCACCCTCTTCCTGCCCTGTTGAAAAAATCAGGTCTAGAGTGTGGCCTTTTTCATGCATTGGGCTGGTGAGATGTTGAGACAGCCCCATGGTTGTCATGGCAGCCATGATGTCCTGAGCCGCCCCAGTCAGAATGGCCTCAACATGGAAATTGAAGTCCCCCAGGACCAACATCCTGGGGGTCCTCAACACCAGGTCCGAGAGGATCTCTGTCAGCTTAGGCAGGGAATATGTTGGGCAGAAGGGTGCACGATACACCAACAGAATTCCTAATCTGTCTCAATTGCCCAGCACCAAGAACAAACACTCCAGACCTGGTCTCAAAGGGACAGAAAGCCCTGCAAGGGAGATTGAATTTTGGTGAATTAGCGCCATGCCCCATCCCCTCCTCCCAAGGTGGGACTGGTGCTACACCTGATACCCAGGCAGCCACAGCTGAGTGAGTGACACATCCCCTGCTTCTCCCACCCAGGCCTCCATAATGCATGCCAAGTCAGCCCTCTTATCCATGATTAAATCATGGACTGATGTTTTATTCTGGACCAACCTGGCATTTACCAGCACCAGACCCGAGGGCCAGCTGATGTCACTGCCTGGAACCTTCTGGTTGGAGGAATAACAAGAAGAGGGGGAAGATATGAGGCATTTCATTGGAACATTGCCATGCACTATACCATTAGCTACTAAAGAAAGGGCAAGATCTTTCCTGTTCCAGGAAAATAAAATAGTTGGATATATATCATGTAGGTTTACAATAACCCAGAATTTAAATTACAAAAATGTATACAGGTAGTCCTCAGATTATGGATGAGTTCCATTTCTGAGAACATCCCTAAGGCAAATTTGTATGTAAGTTGGAACTTGCATATAAAAAGCATATAAAACACTTAAGAAATACTTCCATATACACTAAAACATCTGAAACACAATACATTTTAATAATGGTAACAATACAGTAATAATAAAGTAACTACAGAGACAGAGAAGGGGTGGGAGAGAGCATCTGTTTGTATGTGTATAGGTATGCAGTACAGTTCTTAAAACAGTTTAGACAGAAAGATAGATTATTAAAGGTTAAGATTTCTTGAGCTAACATTAAGCCTAACATTAACTGGGTGATGATGGAGATGGAACTGGTGTTGGAGAGTCAGGGTTTCATTGTGCTGCTGGAGGTGTGGGGGTTGCCACTGAAATCACTTTCTACTTCTGACTTCACAGCTCACCAGTGCTGCTCTTTCTCTCCTCCTCCCTCCCTTCCTATTCTTCCCCTCCTTCTTCTTTCCTCTCCCCACCTCCTGGTGCGAGTTCTGACTTTGTAGTTTGCCCAGCAGTGCACAGCAGTCAGCAAGGGGGCACCCATGGGCACCTGCTTGCTGTTCAAAGATGAGGTGGAACTTCCAGGTGCTCACTTATAAATACAGGTTGTTTGTAGCCCAGACATTTGTAAACCAAAGATTACTTGTTCAGTTTGTGTGCGTGTGTGGTGGGTGGGGTGGGGGTTGTGTCTAATAGACCCTATAGTTTTATGACCAGCAAAGAAAATGCACTGTGCCATTAACACTCCCAGAGACTAGTTGCATGAGGGCAATGGTGTAATAATCCTGAATTGTGAATTGGCACTCACAAAACTCACAGCATGGCCAGTCATAGAGTATGCACTTCTGGGCACAATCACATTTCACAAGTGCCGAAATGAGAATGTAGCACTGTTATACATTGAAGGAAGGAGAATTGCAGCCATTTACTCAGTAAACAACTGTCCTTTTTTTTTAAAAAAAGGTACCAAACATTCCTGCTTACATGTCTGGATTTGAGTATAAGACATGCTGAAGGCATTTTTCGTGTTTTGCTTTGTTTCAATTTGCCAAAATACCTGCAGAATTCCTTCCCCATAATTACCACACTTTATCTGGGCCTGTAAATGTGTTAGCTAATTAACCAGTCTGGCCTAGTTTTTGAGATGCTGGGACATCCTTATACATATCTACACCACAGGCTTATGTTTTAGAACTCCAGCACAGCTAGAATTGTACTCCATACTTCGTGGGTTTGGGTGACATAGCTGTATTATTGAACATTTTCCACTGAATGTCACTAATTGTTCAACAATTGTATCATTTATTTATTTATTTATATTTAAATATTTATATGCCGCCCCTTGCAACAGCCTCGGGGCGGCTCACAATACTAAAAACATATACAATATTAAAAACTGGCCCATCTCCAGGTTAAATATAAAAACATACAACGTAAATAAATAAACCAATAAATTAATCTTAAATTAAAAATAATATTAACATTTAAAATACCGTCTAAATAAAAAGGTCTTCGCCTGGCGCCGAAAAGCAAATAATGATACAAGGCACTGTGAGAAGGTCTTGCCAAAATCATTCCTAAAGCTGGATTATTATATTTTGTGCAAAATTAAACCCTGTGATGAAAGAAAACAGGTTTGCTGGGATGCAAGGATAGTTATAATTGGGGGGACATGTTTTTAAAAATCAGGCAGGGGTGATGTTGACTCCCTAATATGGTTTTGTGGCATTATTAAAGAATGTGAATGATTTGTCTATTATGCAAAAAGGCAAAATATACTTCTTTTAGGTTTGTTGCATACAAAATGGACAGAACAGGCTCTGTACTAAGTGTTTCTAGGCATGATAATATACTAAAATACACCTGAACAGAATCTGGAAATGTTAGTTTGTCATTATGTGTACAGCTTCTCAGTTGTCCCACTCATTCCAATAGAGGCAGAAAGAGTAGACCCATTTTATTTAAATTTAAATGGCCCCCCTGAAATGTCATATAGCATTTCAAACTTTGCAGTTGTGGAGGAGGACCTGGAACATGGAATACCTGATGAGTGACAAGTTTTTAATGAGTTTCTTTTAGCACTGAAAGGGGGAAATTGTTAATGTAGGGTTAATGCCATCTTTTTGGCAGTCTGGAAACCACCGAATGACAGGATACAAAAATGGATATGCATACTTCAGAAAGATTTATTGTGCAGATATGATGCAAGAGGATTTTTCCATGTAGAAAATATAATGTGTTCAATTTGGGAAAACTGGGTGTAAGTTCTTTCTCAGATAGATGGCCTTTTGACCAGTGGTTGATTTAAATAAGTGTTTCAAACCACATATTCCACTGAAGCCATTAAAACGACCTCAAAGCAAGAAAGCTAAGACCTATATTTTTATGTAAGCAAAGAGTCCTTTTTGACTTTAGTATATGAAGATCTGCGATTCTTGGAGAAGAATGAAGAAGAGCTGGGCATCTATTTGTGGTACAAGTGCCAACTTTGCACACTGCAGCTACATAGGAACCAGGAGGAACTGGCCATAGGAAAATTATTTATTCATAGGAATATTTATAAGTTACATACAGTACATGCCACTTTCCAACAGCCTAGCGTTGCCATAGATTTAACACAAACAGGTGTTCATTGGTTGATTCCAAGTTTTCTTGCTAAATAGATTTTTCTTCTCTTTCAACAGATGTATGAGACATTTCACAATTCCATTTTAAGACATAAATATAGAGGCTCACGGCTTGTCAGAGTGAGGTATGTAAACTAGTCCAAAGAAATGGCAAAATTTCCCCTCTCCTTGTGTAAAACAGACAATGGATAGAATTTCCACCCATCTGTGTAAGCAGATGTAAAGTTCATAGTCTGACAGGCTTTGCCACATGTTCTATCTCAGATCTGAACCAGATGCTTAAATGTCATTTTGCAGGATGGTAAGGATGGCCAAAGTATACAGAGTATTTTGGTTATCTATGTTGGCTCTGAATCATCCGGCCACAAGGCAAAGAAACATTTATCAGGTGCATGGTTCATTAAGAGGAACCAACCATCAGTAACTATATCCTATATCAATGAAGTTTATTTTTTAACATTGCCTTTGTGTGTGATCCCACAGCTGCAGGAGGCTCATAATATCCTCATGTTGTACAACAAGCAGCTTTGAGGACTTTGAGAACAGAATACTTTGTTCAGGAAATAAATATCTCCATTTTATTTACTGAATGACTAGAAGAATTACACTGTTCTCCTTAATAATCTGTGAAGACCAGATCTTGTGAGCTTTTGAGTTAAACAGTAAAACAAGACAGGAAAGACAGATCTACAAACTAGCTATAAGGATGAACAGGCAAGACTGATTCTTAAAAGTGCATTTCCACAGTGTCTTAGTGTGCTGATTCAAGTACTCGTTATTCAGGCATGTTATCTTCACTGAACATGCTTCCCATAAATCATGCCAACTAGTCACAGTTTGTAGTAGGGTTTAATAAACTCACCATAGCTTATTCTGTTGTTTAGACCCAATCAAAAAATAAGCCATGGTCAAGTAAAACAAAAACAGAGTGAACTTTGGCAAAAGAAGCAGAAAGGCTTACAGCTCTAGTCAAGGGGCTAGTAGGAGACTGCCTTTCCCAGACACCACGAAGTCCCAAAGGAGCACCTGGGTGCAGCTGGGAAAAGTGGTAGCTAGCAGCAAGTGGTAGGGGAAATTAAAAACTTGCAGACAGGTATCCATGCCAGATTGCAACTCTCTAGCCCCCCACCATTTTTAAGGGTGTGGGTGTGTGTGTGTGTAGCACACTTTTTGGGGGGTGCTCAAGCAGTCCAGGGCTGCCTTTGGGTTCCCAACTGCAGATAACACAAAGGTGCAAGCCCTCCTTTCCCACCCCAAAACCTGTCAATAGAGGATTTTATGGGCACATCCTTAATTTTCCCCCTTCCAAGCAGGATCCTCAGGATTTTGGGGGATTCTAAAAAGCCCAAACTGTTTTGTGATTTTTTCCTGAGTGGATAGCATCTCAGGAAGCAGCAAAGCTCAAGGGAAATTTTTGTGGCTGGGGCATGACACTTATGATTTAAAAGGACAAGTCTGCCTGCCATTTTAGGCCTCACCTCTGCTTTTTGAAACTGTCCCTAAAATGCTGCTTTAGCATCTTGGGGTACCTAGGAGGGGGACTTGTCCCCTAGACCTTCAGCTAGGACAGCAATCCTTTCCACCACTCTAGCCAAGGGGCTCTCTGTTTTGTTTTGTTTTTGATGCACTTAAGTACTCTTAACAATGGCCATTTTCCTAGTATTCTAGCACAATTATTCAGTGGGTGGGGTAGGGGGCTAAGACTGACTGAACCTTCAGTAGTCATATTATTATTTTTTATCTGTTGTGAAAAATCAGAATGGTCCTCTGCTTTTGTATTTCCTTTTGCTTTGGATCTTATGGGGTTACTTTTTGTGCATGTGTGGTAGTAAGTTTCAAAAGCTGAATTAGGGTGCAGTAAGGTATCAAAAGTTGAATCAGGGTGTAGAAGTCAGATTCAACTGACTGTGACTGTTCAGAAACTAGGAGATTATACAGCAACACAAGTCAGAAGAAGGGAAAAAAGGAAAATGCTTTTAACTCAGGAAATCTAAACTTAGTAGGGGGAGTGAATCTAATTTCGAGAGAGAAAAGCCTATGGCAAAATAGCAACAAAGCATAAGATTGGAGAAGCAGAGAGAGAGTGATTGAGAGGGAGGGAGGGAGAGAAGAAAGGCAGGAAGGCAAGCAAGACCTAGAGGAACCAGAGCTGCTCAAACTGGAAAACCGATTAAGAAACTTAAACCAATGACAAAATAGTGCTTGAAACAGACCTGGACAGAATAAGACACAATCCAGTTAGGTTAGCTAGATGTGTTTATCTCCAATTGCTCATAGGGCTCTATCTCTGGAGGATTATCCAGTCATCCCAACACTTCAAGGGAGACTGCTGTGACTGAGAGTGTTTGGAGGCTAGAGGAGACAATCAGAGAAATAAAGATTTCCACTTGTTGGCTGCAGAAAGGGTCAAAGGAATGAAAAGCAATAAGGAATGTGGGCACACTATTTTCTGTTCCATTTGTGGAGCAGAGTTTCTCCAGTTCATGACACACATCTACCCTGTTCATATAACATACTGTGTGAGTGAAGGGAGATGAGCTTTTTCCCTTCATGCTTACCCATGATCTATTGCTTCAGGCACTTTTATCCCCATCTTGCTTGCTTGCTCCTGGTATTGGAGCCAAGTTGTGAGAAAGGAGAGTAGAACAATGGATGCAAGAGAAGTAAGAAAATGTGGGGGCAGCTCTCTTCACCATGCAACTCTTTGATGTAAACACCTCTCTCTTGGTTAAAATGTGTGTTGACCAGAGACATGGCAAAACAACCATGGATTCCACCATCAGATCTAATTTGACCCTAAGACCACCTAACAAGATAACATTAAATAAATGAAATTTGAGTTGGGGATTGCCCATACTGAAAATTGCTATGCAATGCCTGTTCTCAATTCAAACCTTATAAGCCAAATCAATTCATTTGAAATAGAATCATAGAATAGTAGAGTTGGAAGGACCCAGAGGGCCATCAGGTCCAATCCCTGCTCAGTGCAGGACTTCAAGTTAAACCATCCCTTTCAGATGACTGCCCAGTTGCACCTTACGTAGTTGTCCTGTGTTCTATACAGAGTATTGCCATAAGGTATGTAATCCTTCCAGAGTATGCAATAACTTAAACAAAGATGTGTTATTTCCCAGACGGAGTATTTCCCAAAGTTCCTAAACCAGCCAGTTATGCAGCATTGGGAAAGTTGTTTGTTACTGTTTTAAAACCTATTCAAGTTGGGGTTGTTTGTTTGTTTGTTTTTTGGTTTAATCGATGAACACTTGTCTGTAAGTTTCTGCACTATAAAGACTTACTCTCTAGAAAGCTAGATTTCTTTGAATCTTCTCAAATGGACTGTCATGATATTATGACTTTGCCTTTGTGTAATGTATAAAACAGTTATTATGTGTTGATATGGAATATACTTAAGGAATTGATGCAGCCGAGTGTACAATCTCTCTTAATTTATAAATCTGAATATTATTTTTATTTGCAACTCTGTTTAAGGTCAGTATTGTTTTCAGTTACTAATTGCCAGTGTTCTTTGTATTAGCAGTACCATTTCCCTTGCTCAAATGAATATGAAGTTGCTTTGTTTTCTCACTTTCTTCAAATACCTAGCCCAGGGGCTACTGACACAGCACTTCCCATAAACCCTTAGCAACCATATGTGACAGGTCATTTTCATGTCACCCTCAGGTGACACAATCCCAGTTGCTACTTGCATTACCTTTATTCTAGAAGTGAGCACAATTCCTGAGCAATAGAAATAGCTATGGATATTAGGGGTTTTAACAGGGGCATGCATAGGTAATGTCTGCTGCCCTTGGAGGTCACAGCATTACTTTGATAATTGCCATTTTTGATAGCATAAAGGCAAAGGCCAGAATAGCTGATTATACATTGGGGTTGGAGCAGGGGTGGGGGGGGGGAGAATCCTTCAAGAAAGAGGAAAAAAGTGGGTGAAGTTAGTATGCCAACTGTGCCAAGTCTGAAAGAAGTTTGATCTGGCCACAGCCATGCATGCCTTAGCTAACATCCTGTCTAGACTACTGTAATGTGCTGTACATGGGGATGCCTTTGAAAACTGTTAAGAAATGTCAGCTGGTCCAGAATGCTGCAGCCAGACTGTTGTCTGGGTCTGCTTATTACAAGGCAGACATAACTCCCTTACTGTTTCACTGGCTACTGGTCTGTTTCCAGGCACAATCCAAAATACTTGTTCTGAGCGGCAAAGTCCTGTACAGCTCAGAACCAGACTACCTGAAGGCCTCCTTCTTGTATATGAACCTATCCTGGTCTTAAGATCTTGTGTGACCCTTCTGTCAATACTGTCACATTCAGAGATGTGTTTGGTGATAACACGAGAAAGCCTCTTCTTGGTGACTACTCCTAAACTGTAGAACTGTCTCCTATGAAAGGCTAGGCTGCCCTTCTACTGGCAAGCAAAGTAGGCCTTGTGTGTGGAAGTGCATCTGTTGGGCACAAACTGAACCAATCAATCAGCAAATAAATATCTGCATAAAGTATGCATATGGTACTGAAAAATAACTACTAGAATTTAGATAAACAATGATAGCCATGCTGCTCCATGAAGGGCAAAATCCAAATTCTGCAATTGGATAATACCAACCAAAACAACAAAAAATGTATATTTTTAAACAAAATATATGCACAAAAAGTCTAATTAGAATGCCTTTCACCATAGGAAGACTATGTGATTGGTGTGCCTGGTGACCTGTGTACTGGTTCAGGTATAACCTGTTCTTTCATGTGATTTGCATGTTTGAAAGTAGCTGTGTCTTGAACAAGTAGTAGTTTGATACTGTTTCTCACATTGATGAGTTCTATAACTGTAGAAGAATCATGGTGACATTTAACCCTATGATCTGCTGCATGATCTGGTGAAATAATTGCCCAATGGCAAAGGAACTAAATACAGTTTTCTGAAATCATGCAAGTAAGGATTACCAAGGATTATTACTTCTCATTGCTTTTTCTTCAAATAATTTCATAAGATCAGTTTATTACATTAATATGGACAGCTCCTTCACCTCAAAAAAGAATGGGGCAAAATTAGAGATTTTTTTAAAAATTACTAATTTGCGTATAAAGTCATCCCTCTACCCATTCTGTAACATGTATTCTTGGTGTCATGATTAGATTGTTGTCATTCAACATATATTTATATGTTTGATTTGCACAATATTATTCCTTGAGATGCAGCTACTTTCAAATCATATTAGGAATGAAGAACTAGTCTTTCTGTTCCATTTTTCATCTTCTTTCCAAAATTGTTTTTACCTAATGCAAGTTACATTCTGCAGTAGCACATACCATAGAAATGGAGTCTTAGTTCAGTGACTAACCTTACTGTGAAACACTAACAACATAACTCTGTGGGCTGCATACTTTCTAATAGTTTTTTCATCTACATTTTAGGGTGATTTATTACAGTGTTACAGGATGAATTGAGCTGTTCAAATAGGTGTGCCTGTAAGAATTGGTTTAACCTGTGTGTGGTATAGTACAGGAAGAACAGGTTGGATATGGATGAGAAGAGGGAACGCCTTGAAAAGTGTGGAATAACACCCATAATAAAGCCAGCCAATGACTTTTATGTAGATTCAGTTGCAATATTTATTTCTTTTAATAACAGTGATCACTGATGGTGTAGTTAACAGCCTTTGGAACTATTTTTTTTTTTTTTTTTACAATCAAGGCTGTGCTTTATGTTAGACTGGTTCACTGAGTGCTTAATTACTTAACATTTGAGGACTTTCAGCAGAATGTGCATAATCTCCATGTGAAGGGATTCTGTTTCAGCTGATGTAAGGTGCCATGGATGTTCTTTTCAAGGTGCACAATGGATGCATAAACTAGTCTCACACCAATAGGACATTCTGCATGCTATTTGGATGACAAAGCTATCATTCACCAGAAATATGCAGAGAACACAGCAGAAAGATATTTGACGTTTTAAAAATGATGTGATTGTTATAGCTTTCCCTTTCCCCTCAGTCCTTCAGCTGGACCTGGGATATATCTCAGGGGACTCAGCAGAAGTTAGAATAAGGTTTTTTCTCTTTTTCCCAGCCCCATCCCTGCTCTGATCATTGTCCTTTTTTATTCTTCAGCTACTTTTCATCATCATGAGCCTCAAAAATGGGGCTGTAATTCTTTTTATTGGTTTTCTGCAAGAGGACTTTTACAACTATCCAATATGTGTAGTCTTGTCTGGTCAATTTCCTTGTATGCTTTCCTCATCAAAAGAAGGGATGAAGTTTGCCAACATACAAAGAAATTGACAGACAGGAAAAGGATGCTATCAGCTAATTTGTGCACAATTGCAAAGAACTGGGGAGTGGAAGGAAGAAACCCATTAACACAGGCCAGATGAATAGTTTGGTCCCAAGTTTTTGCCTCAGCACAATTCAGTCTCTTGCTGAACTGAGTGAGTAAATATGGTGCCTACTGATTCCCAAGGCTGTACTTTTGTTTCCCTCTAAATAACATTTGTTGTTGTATGATGTCAAGTCATCCCTGACTTTGTTGACCCTATGAATGTAAGCCCTCCAAAATGTCCTAGTCATGACAGTCTTGCTCAGCTTTTCCAAAATCAAGTCTGTGGCTTCTCTAATGGAGTCAATCCATCTCATATTTGGTCCTCCTTTTCTTCTTCTGCATACCATGACATTAGAGATATATTTGGCAATTAAGAAGCAAACAATTTGCCATCCCATCAGTCCTATACTCTGCTATTACTTTGTTCCAGAGATTCCAGAGTCCTACAGATCAGATTCACTCTTCATCAGAACCTGAACTTACAGCTTTGAGGGAGCTCCTAGAAAAAAAAATTGAAGAGGGGATTCAACAATTCCTTTTCAAACATTCCTTCTTTAGACACTGCTACAGTATTATCTGTTAAAAAAAGAAATGTGGAGAGTTGCATTTGTACACTTGGCCTCAGATTGCTTTGTTATCATTTATCTGAATGACATCTTAATTTAACAACAAGCTTTTCATCTGTTAGACATACCACGGGTGGGTCAACACATAAACCACACTATGAGCTTGTTTGTAGGAATGGCTTAGTCTTAAGCATAAACTTGCCCTCTGAGTGTGGTTCCAAACTAGGTTCACTGAATACACTAGGTATGTGACCAACTTCTTGGAGAATATTTATTTATTTATTTATTTATTTAATCCCATTTCTATGCTGCCCCATAACCCGAAGTTTCTCTGGGCAGCTTAGAGTGATAGAGCATAAAAACATACATAAATTACAATAAAACAGTTACTAATCAGATAAAAAGATAAAGAAGTACAATGATAGTACCTCATATAAAATATACTCACACACACCAGTAAACACAACCAACAAATTAGCCACAATAACATTAAGATTAAAAAATCAATTACAAAATATAAAATATTATATTAAATTAATTTAAATCAACCAAAAACTTGTTAAATAAAGAAGTTTTCACTGGCGCCTAAAAGTCTGTGATCCAGACTAGACCAGCTGCATAATAATATAGTTTAATGTTTGGTTCTGCAAAGCCTCCTTTCTTTCTTTCTTTTTTCATCCTGTAAAACTTTAAATGTAAGTCTTGGCTTTATTCCATTCCAGATAAAAGCATTCAATTGTCTTTGCCAAATTTGTAAAGTTTTTCCCTATATTGAAATTGGTAACATCTGATATAAAAAAATTAATCTCAAGGGCACATTCATCTTCATGATAGAAATTCTTCCCAACCATCATGCTTTTAATTTAACTCATCTCTGTAAATACTTTCGGATCTTTTCCAGGTTGTTTTATAATTATCTTGAAATTATCATTCTCCTTCATGGATCACTGCCTTGTCGTGGTGAAGAGGCTTGCGCAGTTCAATGAAGCTATGAGCTATGCCATACAGGGCCACCCAAGATTGACAGGTCATAGCATAGAGCTCTGACAAAATGTGATCCACTGCAGAAGGAAATGGCAACCCACTCCAGTATCCTTGCCATGAAAACCCCATGGACAGTTCTAAAGAGCAAAGAGATATGACACCGGAAGATGAGCCTCTCAGGTCAGAAGGTGTCCAATGTGCTACTGGGGAAGAGCAAAGAGCTAGTACTAGTAGTGCCAGAAGGAATGAAGCAACTGGGTAGGACACTCAGTTGCAGATGTATCTGGTGGTGAAAGGAGAGTCCGATGCTGCAACGATCTATACTCCATAGGAACCTGGAATGTAAGATCCATGAATCAAGGCAAGCTGGATGTGGTCAAACAAGAGATGACAAGACTGAACATCGACATCTTAGGAATCAGTGAACTAAAATGGACAGGCATGGGTGAATTTAATTCAGATGACCATCAGGTATACTACTGTGGACAAGAATTCCACAGAAGAAATGGAGCAGCCTTCATAGTCAATAAAAGAGTAGGAAAAGCAGTACTGGGATACAATCTCCAGAATGACAGAATGACAGAATGATTTCAGTTCGAATCCAAGGCAAACCATTCAACATCACAATAGTCCAAATCTATGCCCCAACCATAGGGCTGGTACTGAAGAGGCTGAAGTTGACCGGTTCTGTGAAGGCCTACAACACCTTCTAGAATTAACACCAAAAAATGATGTCCTTATCATCATGGGGGATTGGAATGCTAAAGTAGGAAGCCAAAAGATAACCGGAATAACAGGCAAGTTTCTCCTTGGAGTACAAAATGAAGCAGGGCACAGTCTGGTAAAATTTTGTCAAGAGAATATGATGGTCGTAGCAAGCACTCTTTTCCAACAACCCAGGAGACGACTCTACGCATGGATATCACCCAACGGTAGCACAGAAATCGGATTGACTATGTGCTCTGCAGCCAAAGATGGAGAAGCTCTATACAGTCAGTAAAAATTATACCAGGAGCTGACTGTGGCTCAGATCATGAGCTTCTTGTTGCAAAATTTAGGCTTAAATTGAAGAAAGTAGGGAAAAGCACTAGGCCACTCAGGTATGACCTAAATCATATTCCTGATGAATATACAGTAGAGGTGACCAAGAGATTTAAGGAATTAGATCTGATAGGCAGAGTGCTTGAAGAACTATGGATGGAGGTTCACAACATTGTACAAGAGGTAGCACCTAAAGCCATCCCAAAGAAAAAGAAATGCAAGAAAGCAAAATGGCTGACTGAGGAAGCTTTACAAATAGCTGAGGAAAGAAGGGAAGCAAAAAGCAAGGGAGAAAGAGAAAGACACACCCAATTGAATGCAGAATTCCAGAGAATAGCTAGAAGAGATAAGAATGCCTTCCAGTGCAAAGAAATAGAAGAAAACAGTGCAAAGAAATAGAAGAAAACAATAGGGAGGACCAGAGATCTCTTCAAGAAAATTGGAGATATGAAAGGAATGTTTCATGCAAAGATGGGCATGATAAAGGACCAAAATGGCAGGGACCTAACAGAGGCAGAAGAGATTAAGAAGAGGTGGCAAGATTACACAGAAGAACTATACAAGAAAGAGCTTAACGTCCCTGATAACCACGATGGGGTGGTCACTGACCTCAAGCCAGACATCCTGGAATGTGAAGTCAAATGGGCCTTAGGAAGTCTGAGCAACAACAAAGCTAGTGGAGGTGACAGCATTCCAGCTGAGCTATTCAAAATCCTGAAAGACGATGCAGTAAAAGTGCTACACTCAATATGCCAGCAAATTTGGAAAACTCAACAGTGGCCACAGGATTGGAAAAGGTCAGTTTACATTCCAATCCCAAAGAAGGGCAATGCCAAAGAATGTTCAAACTACCACACTATTGCACTCATTTCACATGCTAGCAAAGTGATGCTCAAAATCCTACAAGCTAGGCTCCTGAAGTATGTGGACCTAGAACTACCAGAAGTACAGGCAGGATTTCGAAGAGGGAGAGGAACTAGAGATCAAATTGCCAACATACGCTGGATCATGGAGAAAGCTAGGGAGTTCCAGAAAAACATCTACTTCTGCTTCATTGACTACGCTAAAGCCTTTGATTGTGTGGATCACAACAAATTGTGGCAAGTTCTTAAAGAGATGGGAGTACCAGACCATCTTATTTGTCTCTTGAGAAACCTATATGCGGGTCAAGAAGCAACAGTGGGAACTGGACACAGAACCACTGATTGGTTCAAAATTGAGAAAGGAGTTCGGCAAGGATGTATACTGTCACCCTACCTGTTTAACTTATATGCAGAGCACATCATGAGAAAAGCGGGGCTAGATGAATCACCAGTTGGAATCAAGATTGCTGGGAGAAATATCAACAACCTCAGATATGCAAATGATACCACTCTAATGGCAGAAAGTGAAGAGGAACTAAAGAGCCTCTTGATGAGGGTGAAGAAGGAGAGCGCAAAATGCTGGGAACAATAGATGACAAAAGAAGAAGGGGACGGCAGAGGATGAGGTGGCTAGATGGAGTCACTGAGGCAGTTAGTCTGAGCTTAAGCGGAGATGGTGGAGGACAGGAAGGCTTGGAGGAATGTTGTCCATGGGGTCGCGATGGGTTGGACACGACTTTGCAACTAACAACAACAACAACAAATGTGTCATTATGACCTGTCAGATTTATTCCCAAGTATTTAACTTGATTAGAGGTTACTTTGCATCGTGAAATGTTCCATTAAAAACTTCAATATGATTTTTTATTTTTTCTTATTTTATAACCAGAGTAAAGTTAAAATTTTTCAATTTTTTCTATTATTGTCTTGATAAATGTGGTTAGATGGTCAACAGTTCATCATCTGCATAACTTTTCATTTTGTATTCTTCTCCATCTATTTTTAGGCCATTTATGTCTGAGTTTTTTCTAATTTTTCTAGCTAGAACTTCCAATATAAAGATAAATTGTGATAAAGAAGTGGAGATAATGGGCATCCTTGACTGGTCCTCTTTTCAATTTGGAAGCTATGAGTTAGCATTCTGTTTATCTTAACATGTTGCATGGTATAAATTGCCTGGATCCAGTTCATAAATCTAATCTACAATCTAAATACTTAAGAATTACTTAATAAAATGGACAAAGACTTTTTTAATTTTCTTTTTCCATATTTAAGAAAATAATGCTGCTTTCTTGTTCTTCTTTTTAAAATATTCAGTAGCATTAATAACAAAGAGGACACTATCTTTCATTAATCTTTTTGGTACAAATTCGGTCTGGTCTGTATGGATTTTTCTATACAATTTCTTAATCTTTCAGCCAGTATAAAAGTGAAGGGTTCGAAGTTCAATTTAATAGTGATACAATACCATGGCAGAACAGGATCATTGACTTCTTTAGATATCAATATTATGTGAGCTCCTTGCCATGATGTGGAGTAATGATCTCCCATCTTTAATTTCATTCATTACTTTTTGAAGTGGTAGTATTAATTTTTCTTCTAGGCACTTATAATGCATTGCAGAAAAACCATGCAGTCCAAGTGTTTTATCTTTTTTAATCTTTTTTTATAGCTTGCAAGATTTCTCGAATGGTGACTGTAATATTTAGTGTTTTTCTTTAATCCTATGTGAACTTGTCAATATGAGCTTCTTCTATGTATTACTCCTTTCCATCTTCTGAAGTTAAGACTGCATTCACATGCTGCGAGTAATCTATGATCCCAGGAAAGTGAATTTATGTATTATTTAAAACATTTGTATGCTGCCTATTGTGTCATAGCCTCTCTAAGCGGCTCACAATCAAATTAAAAACCATTATAAAAAGTAGTCACACACCTAAAAAACCCTAAAATCTGTAAATAACATCAGTTAAAATACAGATCCCACACATTCAATTTCCACATTATCAACTGCTATTTTGATGGCTTCGTTCTGTGCAGTCATCAAGATCTTTGTCTTTTTGATGTTCAGAAGGAGGCCATCCTTCTCACTCTCTTCTTTGATTCTTTGAATGAATTGCTTTAGACCTCCCTGGGTTTCTGAGAGAAGGGTTGTTTCATCAGCATATTAAAAACATAGAAACAGAGCGAGTCAGAAGGGGTCTCCTGGGCCATCTAGTCTGACCCCTGGCTCCAGCTGGCTCTGCTCACGACATGCCCACCATGTGCATGTCCACCCTATCTTTGAACGCCCTCACTGATGGGGCCTCAACCTTCTCCCGTGGAAGTCCATTCCACACCCTCGGGGTCCTGACTGTCAGAAAGTGCTTCCTGGCATCTAAATGGAACCTTGGTTCCCTGAGCTTTGCTCCATTGGAGCGTGTCCTGCCTTCAAATATTGGAAGTTGTTGATGGTTTCAAATATTGAAAGTTGATGATTTCAAATATTGAAAGTTGTTGATGGTTCTTCCCCTGATCTTTATCCCAACTTTTGATTCTTCAGGATCCATCTTCTTTGTGATTACTTCAGCATACAAGTTGAACAGAAAAGAGGAGAGAATATATAATTGTTGGACGCTTTCTCAACACTGAACCAATCAGTGGCCCCATATGGTGTTCTTACAGCTGCTTGCTGGTTTGTACATAGTGATTGCAGCAACCTGAGCAGATGTTTTGGTAATTCAAGGTCATTTAGTGCTTTCCACAACTTGTCATGATCAATGCAGTCAAAGGCTTTCTTGTACAATAATACTACTTGTCAAATGTCTCTCTGTATATCCTCCCCATCATATTATTTCTACCAAAAGTAAAAAAGGGGCAGGGTCTCTCCTGCCAGCTAACCTGTGCCATCTGACGCTGTGTGCTCCTAGCTTCTTTGCAGGCCTGGGCCACCTGGACACTGCCAGAGAACTGCACCTGCCAGCCAGATCTTCCATCTCCCAAGGGAGGGGTGAGAGCCAGCACACACATGTGCAGATACAGAACCAACAGCAAGCAAGGCCACATGCCACCAGGGCTAGTCAGTCATGCATTGCCCATTGGTATCCATTCGATGGCCATTGGGGCAGTGAGGCAGGGGTTTATGTGTGGGGGAGGGCTTGGGGGTTTTTTTCTTCCTTCCCTTCCACCCACCTTTCCCTTCTCTTTTCTTTTTCCTTTTTGGTTGAAGAATAGAGGAAGGTATCATAAGTGCAGAAGGTTTCTGTAGTTTTGGATTAGTTTGGATTAATAGAGAGTTGTTGGGGAATGTTCAACTTGGAGTGGGGTTGAAAGACTCTTTTGGTTGGTAAGTTGAGAATGTTAAGATGTGGTTGGTCACTCAAGGATGATGATAGGATTGGGCAGGAGTAGGAAAGTTGTGTGTAGAGTTTTTTCTTTTTTTCTTTCTCTCCCCCTCACCCCACTTTTGAAGTCTTTGTTATTGTTGTTGTTTTCTCCCCTTCTCCATTTTGGTCTTATTCTATTTGGCTCTGTTTAGTTTTGTTTGATGCTTTTATTTTGGTTGGTAATCCCTGGGGTTTACGGGGGGTGCATGCATCACAGTGGTTATGGGTAGGATATGATGATGGCGGTTGGATTGGCCAAAAAAGGAGAAGAGGGGCCAGGTGGCCTACTGCTGTCCCCTTTTCTGGTCCTTCCCCCAACCAGATGGTCCCTTGTAACTATGCCAAGTTTGCCCTTGGGCCTGGCAGTGCTGTTGCTCAATGCTAGGTCAGCACATATTAAAATCTCACTGATCTATGATTTAATCATGGATGAGGGTGCCGACCAGACCTGTATCACCAAAACCTGGCTGGGAAAGTTGCAGGGAGGTTACTCTCTCCCAGCTATGCCCACCTTGGTTCGGTAGAGCATCAACATCACCTTGATGTGAGGGGAGGGAGGTGGTTTTTATAGTTCATAGGGATTCTATCCCCCTCTCCAGGGTTCCTGTACACTCAGGTCCAGGCCTTGAGTGACTACCTGGCATTGGGTGATTGTGACAGATTAGGGATTCTGCTGGTTTCTTGTCCATCCTGCTATCCAGCAGACTCCCTGCCTGAGGTGACAGAGGTCATCTCGGACCTGGTGTTGAGGACCCCAAGGATGTTGATGCTGGGTGACCTCAACTTCCATGCTGAGGTTGCCTTATCTGGAGCAGCTCAGGACTTCATGGGAGCCGTGACAACCATGGGGCTGTCTCAACATGTCATCAGGCTGATGCATGGGAAGGGACACAATCTGGACCTGGTTTTCTTGACTGGACAGGATAATGGTGATCTGATGGTTGGGAATTTGACAACTACCCCTTTGTCATAGTCAGATCACTTCCTCTTGAGGTTTGAACTTTCAGCTTCCTCTTTCCTCTGCAGGGTGGAGGACCTATTAAGTTGGTCTGCCCTCAAAATCTAATGGATCCTATGGGTTTCCAGAAGGCTTTGGGGGTCTCTCTGTGGAAAACAGAAATAACCCAACACAATTGGCCCCAAGGGTCCTTTCCCCCCTCATACAGTCCAACCTTCTCCTTGGGTCTGAGCTGAGGGTGATGAAGCAGGAGGGAAGATGGCTAGAGCATGGGTAGAGGAAAACTTGGGCTGAATCCAACTGAGCATGGCTTAAAGCTCACTGTCAAGCCTATTCTGTGGTGGTGAAGGTGGCTAAGAGACTCTTTTATTCCACCTGCATCACGTCCTTGGAGTGCCATCCAGCCAAACTGTTCCAGGTGGTTCAGGGCCTTCTACATTCTGGCCCCAAAATTGATATTATTGAAACCTTGAAACCCTGCTGTGTTGAATTTGCACAACACTTTGCAGGCAAAACCAAAAACCAGAAGGTGGTTAATGTCTCCTTGAGAGAGGAAGTGGTGCAAACCCCTTTAAAGCTGGTTGTGATAACACTACTAAAGAAGCCAGACCTAGACCCAGATGTTGCAAATAATTTTAGACCAATAGTCAATATCCCTTTCCTGGGCAAGGTGGTTGAGCCGATGATGGGCTGGCAGCTCCAAGCACTTTTGGAGGAAATTGATTATCTAGACCCATTTCATTTGGGTTTTCAGCCTGAATTCAGGATGGAGACTGCCTTGATTGCCCTGTGGGATGACCTTTGCCAGGAGAGAGACAGGGGGAGTGCAACCCTGTTGATTCTTCTAGATCTCTCAGTGGCTTTTGATAGCTTCAACCATGGAATCCTTCTGGAGAGGCTGGCTTGGCTTGGAGCTGAGGACACCACTTTGCAATTGTTTCATTCCTACCTAGCTGACTAGTTCCAGATGGTGGTGCTGGGGGACTGTCACTCTGCACCATGGTGATTGCACCATGGAGTTCTACAGGGTTTGGTTTTGTCCCATATGCTTTTTAACATCTACATGAAACTTCAGGTCAAAATTGCATCAAAATAATTCAAAATTACAAGGAGGATGTGTGATTATGTTTCATAACTTTTCTGCAACATGTGATATAGCAACAAGAATGGTGCCACACCAATCATTGTAAAGTTATCTTTATACTGATACCAATAACATAACTTTCCATTCATTTATTGGTTTTTCATGTAACATTTTCATGCTTTTTGCATGAAAAACTGACAAACTCTAACATCAGATTAAACAACAAGGTTCCATCTTTATTCAATATCTAAACTGCGTTTTTTGGCTTTTCTCTTGTGAACTGCAGTAGGATTATCCCTGGAGAGATTCCAGCAGTGATCAGCAAGCATGGACGGACTCCATTTCCCTTGGTACCTTTTTTCCATGCCTGCGATATCCTGGAGGAATCTCTCCCCATGCTCATCACTCACTGCCCCACAGTTCAAAGGGAAATAGTCTAAATGAGAGTGTAAGAAGTGAATTTTCAGTGACATGTTTGCACCAAGTGCTTTATAGGACCTAAGCAAATTTTCCACATGTTTTCATAGTCATCTGCCTTGCTGTTCCCAACTCCAACTATGATTGGTGGGTTCCCTCCACACAATTGGGACTGTGAAAGACAAGGACTTTTTCTTCTAGTTTAGCCAATGGTGCAGATAAGTTGCACATGTAATGCAACAATAATGAGGGGCCCAACTCTTGTCCTGATCCCCTATTTTGCCCGAAATATAGGTGGCATGCCTTTTTTACCACTGCTGTCATGTCATACTGCACTTTTGAGATGCAAATGTAACCTCGCCACAAATGTAGCAGAAGTTATCTGTGTTGCTTACACAGTTGCGAGGCATCTTGGCTTCTGAGGGAAAATATCACACAACTGTTCCTTGGAAATGTTAGGCAATGACACTTTCACAAGCCACCAGATGTAACTGTATGATGTGTAGATCTGACCAAGACAAATGGACCTTGCAATAAATGAACAATGAATTAGTTAGGTAATAATCTTTGGTCTCAAAGTGAAGATAAATTTATACACTTCCATGTGGTACCATTTTCATTGTTCTATCGTACTTTGTTGAGAAGTTACAAGGCATCATGATCATCAGACACCTCCCTCCCTTGTAGGCAAACATACTCGTCTGTGTATAAATCTTTATTGTGAAATATCTTGAAAACCTTAGCCAACCAGCACCTTTATCACCTGTTTTTTAATTCATCTAATCAAAATTTGTAAGTATTAGCACATTTTATCTTGGAGGTTGATAATTTCCCAAAATTTATAGACCAGTGTAAAGGACTGGGTGAGGACTAATAAACTGAAGCTAATAAGACAGAGGTCCTGAACTCCAACTAGGTAATTTTCACCCACCCAAGTCCACCTACCCTGGATGGGGTTTCACTCCTCCTAAATAAGAAGGATTGTAGCTTAGGAGTGCTCCTGGACCCTGAACTCTCCCTGGTTTCTCAGGTGGACTCGGGCCAGGAGCACCTTCTGTCAACTTCAGCTGATTTCTCATCCATGTTCCTACTCAGATGAGCAGAGTCTTGCCACAGTGATCAATTTGCTGGTAATCTCTCACCTGGATTACTGTAATGTGCTCTACATGTGGCTACCTTTGAAAATGGTCCAGGCATTACAACTAATACAGAACAGGGTGGTGTGGCTGCTTGCAGGGACTGGCTGGCAAGAACATAGTACAGCAGTTCTCTGTCAGCTGCATTGGCTCCCCATTCCAGTCCAGGCCCAATTCAAAGTGTTGTTTTAACATATAAAGCCCTAAGCAGCTTGAGATCAGGGTACCTGAGGGACCATTTTTCTCCATATATTCCTACCAATCCACTTAGATTCTCTTCAGAAGTCCTCCTCTGTACGCTCTCCCCTAGGGAGATCAAAGGGGAAAAGGCTAGGAGGAGGGCATTCTTAGCAGTAGCACCTAGACTATGGAATTCACTCCCCAGGGATATCTGCCTGGCACCTACTCTTCTTTCTTTTAGTCAGTGATATGACAAATCCAAGATGCTGGTATTTAAGTCATGCTGCAACAGTTGTGGAAACATCAGCTATATGCTAAATTGGAAAAATATGACTTTGATCTAAGTTTAGTGGATGTCCTGGGCACTGGATATCCCTGGAAGGGATAACAATGGACCCTGCAAAAGTGGAAACAATAGTTAGGTCACCTCCTAGAAAGGTGAAAGATGTTCAATGATCCTTTGTCACTGTGAGGCAGTACCATTTCATTAGAAATTTTGTGGGGATTTATTTATGTATCAATTTCATTTTTATACTGCCCAGTAGCTGAGGCTCTCCGGGAGGTGGGTTGTGACCCTCTTGACTGGGCTGCTTTGCTCTGACAAGCATTTCAGGTGAGCACCTGACCCTCAGCACACTTTTCAATACCTTAAGTGCCTTTTTGCTTTAGAACCCATATGCAAATATACAGGCACTCCTCATGTTAGAAGCAAATATATTCAGTCCAATGAGTTCCTCTTGCCCTGCACTTTCTACCAAATGGGAACAATAGAATTTGTGAATTAATCTGGTTTTAAAACAGTAACAATTTATCTAGGTATGATGTTGTTCAAACAGAATTGGTTATATTGGGAATACTTATTTAATTCTGAAAAATGCCTTCAGTAGTTACCTAAAAATGATCTTTTCTTTTAGTGGCTATTACAAAACTTTGCATCTGTTTAGAAGTCTTATTTCACATTCTGTTGTTGGTCTTTATCTTATCTTTCTTATGCTTTTCTTTACCTTTATTCTGTCTTCTTAAAACTTAAGATTTCTTTGAGCTTTTCTAGATGAAATTTATTTAATTGTTTACTCTCCCTATGCTAAGCTTTCTTTATTTCTCCTGTTCCATCTTCATTTCATTCATTTACTTTATTTGAAGTATTTATATTCTATTCTATCTTCAATTAACTCGAAGCAGCTTGAAAGGGACCCCCTCTCCTCCACTCTCTATACTAATAAATAATAAACAGTAATAACTATGTACCTAATAAACGGATTAATAACACCAATAATAGATTGTTTTATTTTTTTCACAGAACTTGTGTTTGTTGATCTAAATATGTCCATACTTCATTTCAGTTCTTTTCAATGTATCACCACTGATGTGGTGATGATGAATCCATGTGTGTGCATAAACACATATGATGACTAATCAGTTAATGTTTGTTTTATTGACTTTCAGCCCAGACACAGGTGGAGTGGTTGCACAAGTTGTACTGATGTTTTTCTTTTCCTCTGCTGATGACAATATGGCACTATGGCAGACAGTCAAGAGAGTTTTACAGCAGAGGCTGAAGATATACCCTGGGTCTGCACGCATTGATCTCTCCTCATTCTCCCTTGAAGGCAAGTGCTTTGAGCCATTACCATTGATTCAGGTTTGTCTATCTGGGGTTGACCCTTTCTGCATTATATTTGGCATTTTGTATTCCTGTTCAACCCTGCCAACTTAAAATGTTAGCATGTGGACTCAGTGGGAAATTTAGAACTTGATTTCAGTAGAGCCTTTACCTTCCTAGTTGCTTTAAAAGAAGTACAACTGATATAAAAGAAGGCAGACTGACACTAAAAATGTCTTATTCTTGTTACTTAAGACATTTTGCTTGTCCTTAAAAAAAAAAAAAAGGCAGAGCCCTACTATAAATCATTGATTCTGACATTCTTTGTGGAAGATACGTTATGAAGCTAAGAAAGGAGTACTCAAGCATGGCAGTCCCAGTGAACTACAGAACATGTGGGCATGTGTGTGACCCCAGTTTAAATATTCAGCACCTGAATACGTATGAGTGCATGTTTTGTGTGAATCTGAGTGGTGGAGGTTATGTGAGGGTTAACCCTCACACAACTCTGCTGCTCAGGTTCACATGGCAAGACAAACTGTAACCAGGCATTGGACACCCAGTATGTGCGGCAGCCCACCATGTCTTAAATACAGTAAACAACATGAACCAGGTCATTGAGCTTAATGTCTTACCCATTTTTCCTAGAGGATCTACACTTTCAGTGAACAATTACCTGCACATAAAAGAGGGGCAAACCTGATCCATCTGATACTCCAGTATTCAGCATAAGGCTTGCTCGTAGCATTTCTAGGAGTTTGGCTACCTCTAAGATACATCACATCAAAAATAGCCATACGTAACATAGCTATGAATGTTGAAAATACTGAAGCTCTCCCCAAGGATAGCTGATACTATTGCAATGGAGTTGAATCATATTCAAAAAATGAGCTCTCTGCTGCCATGCCTTCTTTATCACTGCTTATTTTATCTCTCCTTTAGAAGCTTATTTTCACTAATGATTGGGAGGGGGAGCACCAGGAGAAATTTGTTGCAAAAGAGACCCAAGGTAGAGTTAAACAATCTATGGGGAAAGGTGGCTAGTGACTCTATAGTCCCCTGGACACTTTCCCAACTTTTTTCTGTCTGTTTCCAAACAAATGTCCAGATTTCTGGTCAGAACTGTGCTTCAGCCTGGGGGAGCTATAGCCTGTTACCCTGATTCTGTGTCAAAGAGAAAGCTATAGAATCAGGCCCAGCTGTAGGAATCCATATACCAGAGGACTATTGTTTGAGGCCTCCAATTGGCTTACAGGGTGAGATATAGGAGACTGATATGGCCTAACTTCCACAGCCAGGAATGTGACTTTGATGAAGGCCCCTACTTCCCAACCAGGGACATCTTCTATAGGAGTAATGCATCAGGAAGAGGCATCTGCAGGATAGTGTGTTTGGGGGATGGCTCCTTTAGTGTTCCATCAAGCTAAAGAGAAGGAACAGAGGCATCTGGTGAGGTACAGCAGCTGCCTGAGAGCCAGCATCAAATATCTGATAGTGATATTTAGTAGGCACTAAGCATTTGCAGGCAAAACATTTGCTGTAGACTTGAGAATACCTTGGCAACTTGGCAACTTCCTGCTTTCTTTGAAACTGTGAACTCATGGGGACTTGTTCAGTGTCCTGAATCCAGGACAAGTTAGGTCTGTTGATGTGATCATCATGAACTGATTCTCATCTAGTAACTTCATTATGATCTGTTAATTATGTATTTTATTGAGATTACAAAGGCCTATCTCACTAATTACTAGAACTATCTCAATATAGTTTTATTGAGACTTCTGCCTTGGCCCTAAGAAATCAGATTTTATCAAGAACTGAGTTTACTCATAGTTATGTGATGAATATAAGATATAGCTAACTTCTAAACCATCTTGGTATTTGTTCATAACACATAAACACAAGGACCTTATTTTCTTTGCTAGTAGGTCCCACTGATGTTCAAGTAGGATCAGAATCTGTGACCTGCCTTGCACATGTAGTTAACATTGTGGTTTCAAGCAGTCTGCACTCAGGGAACCCTTTCCTCAGGGTTTGCTGAGAAGCTATAGGTATTATTCCAGCACATACTCGCAGTTCACTCAGGGTTTGTTGGCCTCCTCTGCATGTTCTAGAACTCTATGCTCTTCTGCAGCTGAACAATTCAGGGAAGGATTGAAGATTCTACATACACTGTCTTCTTGTAATTAGTACTTTTGGAGGATCCCCAGACAAGCATCTTGACACCTCTAGGATTTTAATACATCAAAATAATGGAACACTCTTTTCTATATGGAAAGCATGCAGCACTATATAGATAGATTTGAATCCAGTGTAACCATTTCCAGTCTTTTCAAGTAATACACTTAAACTTAATCTGTCAGCAGAAAGTAAACTTAAAGACATCTTTTTCAGATACAGGCTACATTTTAAGAACAAAATATGACACTTTCTTTTCCGTAAACCAAAACAAAAACAAAAAAACCTTGCCACAGACCATTTTCCAGTTCATGGAAAATGAACTGGGTTTTTTTTTATAGGTTTATAGGTTTATTTGTAGTTTTAATTGGGGACTATGAGATGGGCCAATTTTAGTCTTTATAATCTTTATAATCTTTATAACACAAATTGTAGGCGAATTTGTGTTTTTGTTTTATATTGTATTTGGTTTTTTTTTATGGACCTGCTGTGAGCCGCCCTGAGGCTAGTTGGCAAGGGGCGGCACAGAAATTTTTCAAATAAATAAATAAATAAATGGAAGATTTGAAGCTGTGACATTTCCACTGAATACTTTCCCTTTAGCAGCCTTCAGTATATCAAAGGAACCAACTCTCTGTAGACTATAGACTGTGGTGCTTTCATGTGGGGCCTTCTAGAACTACCAGTCAGTAGGCATTATGTAACTATTTGTCTGAAAAAAATGTCTGAACTAAGAAAAAGAAGGAAGAAGTAGTGGAACAACATGAGAGGGCTATGAATTGAAGCTGTCACGTGGACCCACCTGTAAGGTTATGTAGATGAGACAGAGTAATGGCATAATTAAAGCCTTGTCTGTAAGCACCTTTGGTATTTATTTTATTTATTTATTAGAAAAATTTCTATGCTGCCCCTTGCCAGCTAGCCTCGGGGCGGCTTACAGCAGGTCCATATAATACAAAATACAACATAAAATTGAAACACAAAACGACCTACCGAATTCCAATTAAAAACTAAAATTGGCCCATCTCATAGTCCCAATTAAAACAAAAACTAAAGTTCAAAACTAATAAATAATAAAATTAATAAATTAATAAATTAATAATTAAATTAACAATTAAAATATTTCTTAAATAAAAAGGTCTTCGCCTGGCACCGAAAAGCAAATAATGACGGCGCCAGGCGAGCCTCTCTGGGGAGCAGATTCCATAAGTGGGGAGCCACCGCAGAGAAAGCCCTCCTCCGGGTACTCACTCTCTTCACCTCCTTCACAGAGGGCTCCTGGAGGAGAGCATCTGCTGCAGATCGTAAGGGGCGGGAGGGCATATACGGTCGCAGGTGCTCCTTTAGGTAACCAGGACCCAAGCCGTTAAGGGCTTTATAGGTAAGAACCAACACTTTGAATTGGGCCCGGACTTCAATGGGAAGCCAGTGTAGCTGACGGAGGACTGGGGTGATATGAGAACCACGCCCAGTCCCCGTCAGCATCCTTGCAGCTCTATTCTGCACCAATCGAACTCCAGGAAGGGAGGCAGCTTATATATATATAAGATATATATATATATATATAATGGTAGATATATTGAAACCTAATTGTCAGCCTAAACATAGACAGCACATTGAATTCTTGTCTCTCCCAAATACCAATTTTTCCTTTTTCTGTATTTGCTAACTTACTTACCTGTAAGTTTACTTTATTACAGAAGGGTAGTCTTGAAGCAAATCAATAATGACAGCAGTTGAGTAGTGATTCATGCATCCTGCATTAACAGTGAGTTTCAAAGAGGAAGGCGGTGGTCCAATACAGCTGGAAAACAATTTACATGGTGTTAAATACTTCCAAAAGCTATAGAGTAAGGTCATGATTCCAGTACAAGTATAGTTTGAGAGTAACAGGTATTGCCAAACTGAATATTCTTTTTGAGACAAAAGCCTTAAAGTAGATTAAAAATGGTCAGTTGCTCAGTCTTAACCAAGGTGCTAAACTGGATGTCTTTGCTGCCAGGAATGACTTTCACCTTTGAAAAAAGATAAAATTATTTCATGTATTATTCCTAGAATCAGGGCTAATTCTTCAAACCTTCTGCCAATGTTAGCACTCAGAGTTTCAAAAGAGAGGGCAGGGGAGTCATTGGCTTTAAGCTGATTTACTTGCTTAATAATGACGCAAAGAACTGATGTTTCACAGGAGTAATCCCCCAGAAGATCACAGCCACATCTAAATGACATTGAAACTAGAACCTCCTTTTGGGATATACCATTCGCCTGCAGTAGTTCAGCATAGTTGGAATAAATTAGGTAACACGGGACAGGCCCAAATCTTAGTGGGGTGCTGCTGGAGGCCGGAACACTCTTCCTAATTACTCACACAGGTACAGGCAATAAAGGTTTGAAGCCTTTTATTCTAAACAACTTCAAGGCATACAGGCAATGAATAATACAGGAGCCATTAATGGTGGTTCTAAGCAACATAGTTGCCCTCTCCTTTCTAACCTCTCTCAGATTTATGATGCACTCATAACCCAATGGGAATGCACTTCCCCCTGGGGGCTAGATAAACTCCTTTCCCTCCATCTTTGACTTTGTCTCTCTTCTAATTGGCTCAAATGCCAAAGTCTTCTCCTCAGCTGGGCATTCTCCATGGCAACGGACTGCCCCACAGCCTGCATAGCTGTGTTATCATTTTGAAGAATGCAGCTCCACTGAGTTTATTTATTTGGGATTCTTATATGCCGCCCTATTCGCATAAGCCTTGGGGCGGCTTCCAACAAATAAAAAACAATACAAATATATAAAAACTAGAAACATCCAGGCAATAAGTTAAAACAATAAATAAATTAACAATTAATTAAAATAACGTTTAAATAAACTGTAGTCTGGAGAAAAACTTCATCAGAGTCAGGTGGCGGTGTGTGGGGGTGTTTGTGCCATGAGCACCAAGTAGAAATCTTCTTGCTCTAAAGCCTGACTCTTGCTGGGAGCTTCTTGCTCTCTTATGCGTGCTAACAACTCCTCTGAGTCGTTAGGCATGACAGGTACTCAGAAGTAGAGTGGTAGGTCACTGATATTAAGATACTCATGGCAATACAGGATGGGACTCTTCTACCACAGAAGGACATCTGCAGTATTGCTTGATGAGGGCATCATGAAAGCATTTGTTTAGTTGGTGTATCAAGATGCTAATGGTTTTGTGTTATACTGAAGCAGAACATTTATTAACAATCCAGGCTAAGGGCTCCTTAGAATGACATGTTGGGAAGGTCTGGTAATGAGTAAGAACAGATCACCCCTCTTGGGAGTACATGAGCCCTTGTTCTGAAATTCTAAATTTAAAAAGTTTAGATTTGAGAGCAGCACAGCTGAAGCAGCTTGTAAGAGATAATGTTTTCATCCATTTGCTGTTGGTTCTTGGGATGCCTCCAGAACTGTTTTTTTCTCTTAGAGTTGCATTGTTACTCTGAAAGAAGGCCAATTTTCCATAAAAAGGTAATTTAATCATTGTTTGGCATGTCCTTAAACACACATTGGTCAGTCCCAAGAAGTAGACCAGTTGAACATAAGTCTAGTTGTAAGTTCTGAAACAGCCCAGCTCCTAAATTTCCTTAAGTCCTTGACTTGGGAGTGAAAGCTGTAGTGATTGCATTAATCAACCTTCTCCAAAATGTTCTTCTCACTTTTCAAATGTTTAAAGGGATATGGGAACTGAAAGTACTGGCACTCACCAAACTTGGGTATCTGCTACATATTTCTAGGGACTCTCTGAGATAAGACTGTCATTCTTCTGACAGCAGAGGACCAAGATGAAGGAGTGATGGTGGAAAAATATCATGAAAGACTTTTGTTTGTTCCTGCAGTTTTCACATCCTGTTTGTCTCTATGGTTTGTCTATTAATTAGAGCCACTTATCAATAAACATAGCATAAATTAAATTTTACAATGAAATAATCTCAGCTGAGTCATGGAAATCTTTTTAAGAATACGTGCTTTATTTCTTTGACAAAAGTTATGAAATAAATTCATCTATTCAAAAATGTGGCATATGCTCGACATTAATCAGAATGAGGTTAGGTTCCTTTCATCCTTTTGCTTGAACCACCAAACAATGTTTCAAAACATTCTGCCTTTCTATTAGCAGCCAATACCTTCTTCCCGCCAGCCCTAAGAAACAACTACCACTTCTGTTCTGGAGTTCACTGGTAGTTTTGGTGTCTTATTAGCATACTGCCTTCTCAGAATGAAAGACAGAAGGAAGAAAAGATAGAGGCCAGCCCTACCAGGTTCAGAATCTTGCCACTGCCATTGTTGCTTTTTTTTTTCTTTTAAGGGAACAAAAACACCCAACAAGAAACAGAATCCAAGGGAAAGATTCTTTTCTGCCCCTTATCAGATCCTAATTAAATGTCATTCTGATAACTATCTGACCTGAATTGCTGATGACTGTGTCATCACATTGTTTATCAAGGCATGTGCCTGATATCTCACACATCTCCAATGCAGTATAATTGGAAGCAACCAGAAGGGAGGAATGTTTACAAGTGATCTTGTAATTCTTAAGTCTGTTGCTTTGATAGGCACAGAACAACCTGTTGACCTGGAGCTGCATGGGGTGTGCACCAAGCCCATGGCACATCATAGTTGATGAAGACTGAGAAACATGTGAGATGGAACTAGTAGTAATGCCCTTAATTTGTTGCTGTGGAAGCACTGCACCATTTCATACTTCTGAATGAAACCTACTTGCTGTGGAACTATGGTTTCCTATTCCTACAGCTCTCCCCTGTGCATAATGAGGATAGAAAAGTCAATATTTTGCCTGAAAAGTCTTATGATGCTCCCTTATTGTAAAAACAAAATTTTCTAAGAGTCTATGCCATTACAAAAACTGTTACCTGCTGCCTCAGTCTGCTGCTTCATGTCTCAAGCAGGGTAGGAACTTGTTCATGGGTTTGTCCTTATTCTCCAAGACTTCTCTGATCAACAGCTACCACACACCCCAAACATCTGAACAATACAGATCCTACCAATGTGTATACTTCATTCTGGTATGGGGTATATATGAATCATGTTGTCTGTACAAATGACATTAAGAATTATTGTGGCCCTGGGTGCTGCATAGTGCTAAGATGCTGAAAACTATAGTAGTTTGAAAACTGTACCAATGGACAAATTCCCTCACTTATGTATGTCAATCTTTCCAAATAGGGCTCTGATGAACACTTGTCCATCCTATTAATTTTATTTATTGCATTCTTATACTGCCATAGGGCTCTCTGGGCAGTTTACAAATAAAAAATAAAATCAAAAGAATGACCTTATTGTTGGGATATTTTGCATACATTTTATCTTCTTTTAGCAAGTCATCCTTTCCGAAAGGGTGCATTTTGCATTCTGCATTCTTGCAGAAGGCCACTAACTACACTCAGGAAGTATCTAATGTAATACATTTAATTTAAAATGTAATGAAATTAGAACTGTATCAACATCTTATTTGGCTTGCCTGTCATATTGAAGCATATTATAGATTAAGAACACAATCTTTTCATGTCTCCATGGAAAGCCTTTTTGTCCAGTGAAAGGTGGTGTCTAATGTGACTTGTGAGGTGAAGGGTGGGTCAAGAGAAGCAGAGCCAAGGCAGCCAGCAGAGATGAAGCAGTCTTTGACTGCTCACCTAGGGAGGAATCTGCTTTGGGGAAGAGAATCAATTGGATTCTTTGGGCTTGGCTCCCAGATTCCAATCTACTTTGTTGCAGCCATGGGTCTGAGTTCCTGGTGAATGCACCCAGCAGTTGTGTAGCTCTTGCCAGGAATCAAGCCCTGAATGACTGCTGCACAGGCAGCATCCCTCTTTTGCATCACATGCAGCAACCTTTCTGTTGCATGTGACAGAGAAGGTTACCAGTTGTACAGCCTTTGTTTTGTGAGCATTTGCAGACTTCCTCTTTGCTTGACTTCTTTTCTAAGGTAGGGTCAATCATAAGAGGAGGTCTGAAAATGCCAGAGGGGTGGATTCTGCAGGGCTTTTTTGCAACCCTAAACCCATCAGGTTTTATAAACTACTATGGGTTAACCTGTTGCCCAAGCCCAGAACTATAAGCCATACCAGTTATCCATTACTTGTTTTAGCGTTCAAATAACACACCATGGCTTAACTTTTCTTCCAAACACAGACAACATTCTAAGCCAAGGACAAGCCAAAAATTAAGAGTCCCTTGGCCAGAGTGACATGAGTGGCCTACATGACAGTAGGCAAAACCCAGTTATCATCAATTTCCCTAGATATGGGAGAAAGGGGAAGGCAATCCATCTTTTCCTCCGGCATTGGCAGCAACTCAGAGAAAGTCACTGGGTTGTACAGAACACTGCCTCCCAGGCCCCATTTGGAGCCTTGGCAAGTTTTTCTGTTTGTGACAGAAGAATCTGCTACTCTGCTTTGCTTCTTTGGTGGAAGCAAGGCCAAGAGGCTGGACCCCACCTGCTGCCATCATTGCAGTGGTGGTGAGGCAGAAAGAATGTTTCTGCTTGCCTTCCTTGAAAGCAAGGCAATTATAACATCTGGGTACCCCTAACCCCACTCTCTTTTTCCCAAGAATGAAAAGAGTGAAATGGGGCAAGAGGGGTCTCTTCCTATTTCCTGCTCCATGCACCTCCCCAGAGAAGGGATAAAAGAGCTAGGGTGCCCAGTTGCTGTGACTGTCTTGCTGTCAAGGAATGGGTCCTTCCTGCCTGGTTTTACGAAGAATTCAGTCCACAACTTTCCCATATCCTGGGTGTCAGATCTGGGATACAGGCAACAGGTTTCTGTGGCTGCAACACTAGGACAAGGGATGACAGAGGTAGAAAGAGAATGCAGAATGCAGAAGGACCAAAGGCAAAGGGAATATTTATTATTTATTTATTAATTAAAACATTTCTATGCCGCCCCATCACAACAAACCCTCAGGGTGGCTTACAACATATAAAAAACAAAAATTCAGACAATCTATATAAAACCTATCCCCCCCCCCCCGGTGCATCTCGGCAAACTCAAAAAACGATCCAAATTAAATATACACAAATTATAAACCATAAACCACACAATTAAATAAATCAACACAAATAAACTATAAACAAATCATAACCATTAACTAAACAAGAAATAAATACATATCAACTAAAAACAAATAAACAATTTAACAATCAAAATACGATTTAAAGAAAAAGGTCTTTGCCTGGCGCCGAAAAACAAATAACAAAGGTGCCAGGCGAACCTCTCTGGGGAGCGCATTCCATAATTGGGGCGCCACCACCGAGAAAGCCCTCCTCCAGGTACTCACCCTCTTAATCTCATTCACTGAGGGTTCCCGGAGGAGAGCCTCTGTTGCAGATCTCAGAGGGTGGAATGGCAGATATGGGCGTAAGTGTTCCATTAGGTATCCAGGTCCCAAGCCGTTTAGGGCTTTATAGGTCAAAACCAACACCTTGAATTGGGCCCGGACTTCAATCGGGAGCCAGTGGAGCTGACGGAGAACTGGGGTTATATGAGAATAACGCCCAGTCCCCGTCAGCAACCTGGCAGCTCTATTTTGCACCAATTGAAGTATGCGGACCGTCTTCAAGGGCAGCCCCACGTAGAGTGCGTTGCAGAAGTCTAGCCGGGAAGTCACCATCGCGTGTGTCACTGTCACCAGGCAGTCATAGTCCAGGAAGGGACGCAGCTGATGTATCAGCTGAAGCTGTAGGAAAGGACTCTTCGCCGCTGCCGTCACCTGGGCCTGCAACGACAGTTCCGGGTCGAGGAGTACTCCCAAGCTGCGGACCTTGTCCTTTAGAGGGAGTGCAACCCCATCCAGGACAAGGCCCAAGTCTCCCATTCCAAGGCCCGAACCGCCCACCAACAGGACCTCCATCTTGTCTGGATTGAGCTTCAGTTTATTGGCCCTCATCCAGCCCATTACCTCGGCCAGGGACCGGTTCAGTACAGCCACCGCATCACCTGGATCGGTAGAGAACGAGAGGTAGAGGTGGGTATCATCAGCGTACTGATGATTCTTCAGCCCACACCTCCTTATGACCTCTCCCAGCAGTTTCATGTAGATGTTAAACAGCGAGGGGGACAAAATGGACCCCTGCAGTACCTCATGGCATAGCTGCCATGGCGCAGAGCCATAGTCCCCAAGCACCACCTTCTGAAATCGGCCGTTGAGATAGGAGCGGAACCACCTCCAAGCGGTGCCTCCAACTCCCAATCCCGCAAGCCTATCCAGAAGGATACCATGGTCAATGGTATCAAAAGCCACTGAGAGGTCCAGGAAAACCAACAGGGACGCACTCCCCCTGTCCCTTTCCCTGCACAGGTCATCGTACAGGGCGACCAAGGCGGACTCAGTGCTGTACCCAGGTCTGAAACCGGACTGAAATGGGTCCAGATAATCCATCTCATCCAAGAGTGCTTGGAGTTGTCCCACCACCACCCGCTCTAGCACCTTGCCCAGGAACGGGATGTTGGCCACCGGTCTATAATTGGCGGCCACCTCTGGATCCATGGATGCCTTCTTTAGGACTGGCCGGACTACTGCCTCCTTTAGGAGTGCAGATACCCGGCCGTCTCTTAAAGAGGCGTTGATCCAGGGCCCAATCCCGTCCTTGGCTGTCTTAAGTAGCCAGGAAGGGCATGGGTCTAGTAAGCAAGTGGTAGGGCATACTTGTCCAAGCACCTTGTCCACATCATTAGGCCGCAGCAACTGAAATTCATCCATTAATTGTGGACCAGACGGCGTCGATGGCAACTCCTCAGCAGTATCTGATTCCAAAGTAGAGTCGAGCTTGCAGTGTATCTGAGTGATTTTCTCCCAAAAATGCTGGGCAAATTCGTCACAACGGGCCTTCGAGGGCGGCACCAGATCTTTCTTAGGGCCTGGATGTTCTAGGCCCTGCACCACTCGAAAGAACTCTGCCGGACGGCATTATGAGGCGGCAATGGAAATGGAGAAGAATTTCTTCTTCGCCATCCTCACCGCCACAGCATAGGCACGATAATGTACACACAAGTGTGTTCGGTCAGATACCCGTCGTGATCTCCTCCACCTGCCCTCTAGATGTCTCCCAGCCTGCTTCATCACCCTTAATTCGATCGTATACCACAGAGATGAACGGGCTCCGCCAGGTGGAAGAGGACGCTTGGGAGCAATCGTGTCAATAGCCCTGGTCATCTCCTCATTCCACAATTCAACCAGGGCATCAACAGGATCACCAGCCTTATCAACCAGAAAATCCGGAAAATCCCCCAGAGCATTCAGGAATCTTTCAGGATCCATCCTGCTCCGGGGGCGGACCCACACAATTGGGTCCGCACCCTTGCAGAGGGAGAGGCCACTCTCGAGCTTAAACCTTATGTCGTGCAAGAGAGCACGACAGTAGCTCCTCCTCGTGAGGAGGAGGTAACCGTGATTACTAGGATCAGGAAAGAGCAGACACTTCCAGAAGGAGAAGCGAATCAGCTGACCCCTGAGAGCTGTGAGTGTTCATAGACTGCTTCACAGGAGGCTGGCCCTTTAAACCGTACAAACTGTGAAGGAG
>JAIXND010000774.1:4199221-4384853 GCA_023646645.1 Varanus salvator macromaculatus | reverse complement strand
TTGGGTGACCGAGACAGATTGGGGATTCTGTTGGTGTACCGTGCACCCTTCTGCCCAACAGACTCCCTGCCTGAGCTGACGGAGGTCATCTCGGACCTGGTGTTGAAGACTCCCAGGATGGTGGTCCTGGGGGACTTCAATCTCCATGCTGAGGCGGCTCAGGACTTCATGGCCTCCATGACGGCCATGGGGCTGTCTCAACACGTCACCGGCCCGACCCATGAACGTGGACACACTCTGGACCTGGTTTTCTCGACAGGACAGGAAGAGGGTGATCTGAGGGTGAGGAATTTAAGCTTGACGCCCTTGTCATGGTCGGATCACTTCCTCATAAGGTGTTGTGCAAGAGAGCATGACAGTAGTTCCTCCTCCTTCTAACGGCTTTAGCCGCAATAAATTCTTTAAATGAGAGCTGAGGTGCTAAATTGGTTTATTGCTCATTATCTACAAGATTTACGGTTAAACAACTATTCTAAGGGCAAGGCATGTATGCAAAGCTGTTAGAATAGTTGTTTAACCGTAAATCTTGTAGATAATGAGCAATAAACCAATTTAGCACCTCAGCTCTCATTTAAAGAATTTATTGCGGCTAAAGCCGTTAGAAGGAGGAGGAACTACTGTCATGCTCTCTTGCACAACACCTTATGAGGAAGTGATCCGACCATGACAAGGGCGTCAAGCTTAAATTCCTCACCCTCAGATCACCCTCTTCCTGTCCTGTCGAGAAAACCAGGTCCAGAGTGTGTCCACGTTCATGGGTCGGGCCGGTGACGTGTTGAGACAGCCCCATGGCCGTCATGGAGGCCATGAAGTCCTGAGCCGCCTCAGCATGGAGATTGAAGTCCCCCAGGACCACCATCCTGGGAGTCTTCAACACCAGGTCCGAGATGACCTCCGTCAGCTCAGGCAGGGAGTCTGTTGGGCAGAAGGGTGCACGGTACACCAACAGAATCCCCAATCTGTCTCGGTCACCCAAACCAAGTGGAGGCACTCCAGCCCCTGCCTCGAGAGAACAGGAAGCCCCATAAGGGAAATAGAAGCCCGATAAACCAGAGCAACCCCCTCCCCTCCCCTCTGGGTGTGGGCGGTGCTGAATTAGGTACCCAGGCGGGCATAGTTGTGAGAGGGAGACATCCCCACCTCTCCCGCCCAGGTCTCGGTGATACAGGCCAGGTCGGCCCCCTCATCCACGATCAAGTCGTATCAATATCAGGAAAAAGCAATGGTCAGATGCCATCGAGGCATAGCCAGAGGCAAAGGCAGAATCAGGAACAAGTGAGGGTCAGAAATGGACAAGGCATGACAGAACTAATGGCAAAGACAAAGTCAGGAGGAGGCAAAGGTCAGACAACCAGCAAGGTGTAGCAGCACCAGAAATTGAGGCAAGCACTTTGTATCTGGCAAGGCAGGGTGAGTGCGGGCAAGGACAGAGGAGCAGGCAGTAGTCAAGGGAAGGGAAGGGGGTAGGAGGCAGGGACATGGTGGTGCAACAGCAAAGGCCCATGTTACTGTGGCCAAGTGGAGCAGCCTAGGAAAGCCTTTTACAGAGCCTTGCAAAGCTCCCAGTTGCACCACATGGGCTTCAATCCTTGCAACTACCTACAATTCTGATCCTGGTTCAACAGGTACTTGCAAGGTGAATCATGATGTTTCTCACCATCACTTCAGCAGGGGGGTTTGTGTCCAAGCTTCAGATCCTGAGATGTGGGAAAGTGGTATGGGCAGGCAGTAGTGTTGCTGCACCTGCCCCATGCACCTCCTCTTTGTAAATGCAGTGGAGAAGAGATGCCTTCTGGCCCATTTCCCTCTTTCCCTCCTGGAGAGAAGGGTGACTGAGGTGCTGGACATGCTGCCTTCACACTGCTTAGCTACAGCACAGCATGGCTGAGCATTGGGTCACTCCACATCAGACATTTCAGCCCAGTACCAGATGGCCCATCTCTTCCCACCCCCACACCAGGATCCCTGCCCAGCACTCCTGTGAATGCTCACAAGCTGTCCAGCTCTGCTAACATTATCAGGAATGCTGGGCAGGGAAACATATGACTGCTGCTGCTAGTGCCAGCTCTTGAGTGCCAGCACCCACCCAAACTGACTCTCCTCCTATCTTCCCATGCTCTATGAGAGTTTACATAAAATAAATTATTATTCTATACATCAACAGATACTGCTTTCCTTTTTCTTTACCAAACTCCCCAGAACTTCCATTAATCATGCTAAGCACAATAAAATTTCCATCTGTCATTAAATTCCTCCTCTAATGGTCTTCTATTTACATAATTAGCTTTGCCATCACTGCATACTGTGGTACCTTGGCTCACGAACTTAATCTGTTCCAGGACTCTGGTCATGACCCAAATTGGTCATGACCCAAGTTAAATTTCCCCATAAGGTTCAATGTAAATAAGCTTAATCCATTCTGTAGCCATTTTTTAAATCAGAAAAATGTGAAGCAAAGTGACAACAACAAAGATCACAGCCATCTCCCCCACCCCACCCCACCCCAAGCACAAGCGAGGCCATCTCCCCACCCCTCCAGCACAACTGAGATCATGCCTGTCATCCCTGCATGTGCCTAGCATCCCTGCAGGCTCCCGTCATCCTGGAGCACTGGGGGGTGGGGGGGGAGAGATGGGCATGATCGCGGGCGCACTGGGCGAGGGAGAGATGGCCACAAATGGTGCGCTGCAGGTGGGGAGATGGCTGCGATCACAGTTCTGTTCATGCAGGGAAGGCATGCGGAATCAGAGGCACACTCCTGCAGGAAAGACAGGCAGAATCTCAGCTATCTCCCCCGCTGCTCTGCTTTGCTGCTTCTGTCTTTTCTGCAGCAGCATGCTTCTGATCACGCATGCCTTCCCTGCATGAAAGCAACTGGGATCATGGCCATCTCCCCACTTGGGGGGGTGGGGAGAGATGGCTGCAATCTTGGTCACCACCCAAAGTGGTGTTTGCGACCCAAGTCAAAATTTTTCAGAAATTTTTGTTCGTGACCCGATTTGTTCGTGAACCAAGGTGTTCGTGAGCTGAGGTACCACTGTATTCTGCTAATCTATTTATTCATTCTTTAATGGTTGGGAGGAAGGAAGAGTGAGGAAATTTTTCCTGATGTCCAGCCTGAATCTGGGTTGTTGCAACTTGATTACATGGTTGTTATTTGAGATCAGAGCCTTCTTACCTGACATTTTATCCCATAAAAGATTATGTATTCCGTCTTCAAGATCAGTCAATTCCAACTTTACTTGGCTATCATTAGCATTTAGAATCCAATCTGTAATATAGACCAGGCCTGCTGCGTAATAATATAACTTCAAATTAGGTATACCAAGGCCTCCTCTCTCCTTTGCACCCTGAAGAATTTTAAATCTGATCCTTGTTTTCTTGCCATTCCAAATAAAACTATTTAACTGTCTCTGCCAATCTTGAAAGACTTTTTCTGGGATTGCAATTGGTATTATCTGGGGGGAAAAATCAGTTTAGGTAACACATTTATTTTTACAATTGAAATTCTCCCCATCCAAGATGCTTTAAGTTTAGTCCATTTTTGTAAATCCTTTTGAATCTTCATCCAAGTTGTTTGAAAATTGTCTTGAAAAAGTGCATCATTACATCCTGCTAAGAATATTTATCCCTAACTATTTAAATGGGTTTGAAGTTATTTCATATCCTGAGATTTTTTGTTTTTCTCTTCTTGTTTTGTTATGAATTCTAATATATTTTTTGTTTTTGTTTTTTCTGTTACTGATCTTATATCCTGAATCAAGTCCAAATTTTCCAACTTGCTCCATTATGCGCTGTATGGATTGATGTGTATCCAGAATTGTCAAGACTATATCATTGACATAACATTTTATTTTATATTCTTCTCCACCTGTTTTAAATCCATTAATTTTTAGATCCTGTCTTATCTTTTTGCTAAGATTTCCAATACAAAATTAAATAAAAGAGGTAATAAAGGGCATCCATGACATGTTCACTTCTCCATTTGAAAGCTGTCAGTTAATACACCATTGATTAGAATCTTCACATGTTGTCTAGTATAAATTGTCTGGATCCAATTCCAAAAGCTTGAGCCACAATCTAAATGTTGGAGGGTTTTCATTAGAAATGGCCAAGTCACAGTATAAAAAGCTTGAGCCACATCTTAAAAAAAAAAAAAAAGAATGTAGCTTTTTTCCTTTTCTTCTTAACCTATTCAATTGCATCAATCACAAAACATATAATGTCTTTCATATTTCTTTTAGGGACAAATCCAGTTTGGTCTGTATGGATCTGTTTTTCTATACATTTTCTTAATCTTTCTGCAATTATTGAAGTAAAAAGTTTGTAGTCCACATTTAATGAAATAGGTCAATAAGAATGTGGTAACATAGGATCATTGCCTTCTTTATGTTTCAATGATATATGGGCTTCTTGCCATGTTGGTGGCAGTAATCCTTCTTCTTTGATTTCATTCATTACTTGTTGTAGTGGCAAAATTAGTTTTCCCTCTAACCATTTATAGTACATAGCAGTAAATCCATCAGAACCATATGCTTTTGATAGCTCTCAAATAGTAATAGTATCATTTGATATTTTCCTCTGCTCTGGAGTCAATTTCTCAGGCTGAGTTTCTTCAATATACTTCTCCATCCTGTCTTCTGGTGTTGGTGTTTTTTTATATAGCTTTGAGGAAAAAAATCAATAAATTGTTCATGAATTTCCTTTTCCACATATGTTATGCCATTATCCTTCTTCACTGCTGTTATAGATCTTATTTCCACTTCCTTCTTGAGACAATGCACTAAATATCTTCCAGATTTATTTGCATATTTGAAATGTCTCTGTTTTTAAAATATCAGCTTCTTTTGTATCTCCTCTATCTCTTACACATCTAACTGATTTCTTAATTGTCTGAGTTCAGTTAAAATTAGTTTATCTTGGTTTTTTGTTGATCCTCTAGTATTTGAATTTGCCCCAGAAGTCTTTTTTTGTGCTGATTTCTCTCTCTTTTCCTTTGACATTGTTTCTATAAAGTATCCTCTCATATAAGCTTTACTGGCTTCCCATATTGTGACTGTGGAGATATGATTAGTATTATTCAATCTGAAGAATTCTTCCAGTACTTCTGACTTTCTCAGAATATCTTCTTGTAGCAAAAGATTATCACTGAGTTCCCATCTTCTTCCTCCAACCTGTTCAGCCCACCATATTGGCAACATGATCATAATCCATTGGAGATAGTACATGAGGAGATGTAACACGGAGGTGAGTAAAGACCTGTTCTCCCCTGTAGAGGAGGGCAGGATGCGTTCCAACAGAGCCAAGCTCAAGGAACCAAGGTTCAATTTGGATGCCAGGAAGTACATCCTGACAGTTAGGACCCCGAGGGTATGGAATGGGCTTCCACGGGAGGTGGCTGAGGCCCCATTGGTGAGGGCGTTCAAGGATAGGCTAGACATGCACATGGTAGGCATGCTGTGAGCGGAGCTGACTGGAGCTGAGGGACAGACTAGATGGCCCAGGAGACCCCTTTTGACTCACTCTGTTTCTATGTTTTTATGTTTCTATGATCAGAAAGTATCTTGGGCAAAATCTTTACTGCCTCTAAATTCATAATTAAATTTTTATATATCCAGCACATGTCAATCCTTGAATATGTCTGACGTCTTTCAGAGAAAAAGGCATAATTCCTAACTGCAGAATTTTTAAATCTCCATGCATCTTCTAACTGCAATATTTCCATGTAGTCAAAAGCATTTTTAGGTAATTTACCACCACTTGCTTTTTTTTGATTTGCTGATGTTTGGATCTATAACTCCATTCAAATCACCAATAATCAGAACTTCTCCTTCTTGAAAATCCATTATCAATTGAAAGAATTTTTCATATAATTTTCTTTTGCAACATTTGATGCATAAATCACTACCAATATATTGCTTTTCCCACTCGGAAATCTAATCATTAAACCTTCCCTCTGGATCTTTAAATTCTTCTACTATATTTGTCGAAGGCCTTGCTGAAATCCAGGCAAACCACATCCACCATGTTTCCTCTGTCTAGCCATCTCAAAACCTTGTCATAGAATTCCACAAGATTTGTCTGCCAGGACCTGTTTTTGCAGAAACCGTGTTACATAACTGCCAACCTCTCTTCCTTATCTATTTCCTATTATGAGCACAATGGACATAAGGCTTACTGGCCTGTAATTCCCCATGTCCCCTCTCTACCTTTTTGGAAGATTGGGACCACTGACACCACCCTCCAATCCTCTGGAACCTCACCCATTCTCCATGAGGTCTCAAAAATGGAGGCCAGTAGATGTGAGAGTACCCCTACCAATTCCCTAAGTACCCTCAGGTTAACATGGCAGGGCCTGGTGCCTTCATAACATCCAGTGCCCAGAGGAACCAATTGACTTCTTGGGGGGGTGTTATCTGTGCCCCTAAATACCGGGCTCATCTGATCCCCCATGCAGATCTTTCTCCAGTTTGGTCTTCAATTGACTAAAGTTGTAAAGTCCCAGCATCTAATACTCGACCTGCTACTCATCCCTATTCCCCTGATCTCAAAGCAAAGGATAGAGTGATCACTCACATCCAGAGCTCCCCTATTCTGCACCCCATCTATCAGCTCCTCCCTGTTGGTCAAGACCAAGTCAAGGATATTCCCCCCCCCCCCCGCTCCAGGCGTCACCTCCTGTACCCTATGCACAAAAAACCCTCCCTCTATAGCATCTAGGAAGCGATGTGACCTGGCCATTGCCACCAAGTGAGACTCCCAACTAATATCTGGGAGATTGAAGTCTCCCATAATTAATGTGTCCCCCTCCTAAGTTATCCTTTGAATCTGGTGTGTCAGGGCATCATCCAGGGTCTCAAGTTGACTTGGAGGTTGATTACATACCCCACTGTCAGGACCCTCCCGTTGTCAAAACCCTTTAGTTTCACCCAGACTGCCTCTACCAGATCCCCATCTGCACCACATTCTATCTCATTGCACCCTATCCCTTCCCTGGCATATAACGCTGCACCTCTTCCCCTCTTTCCCTTCCTATCCTTTCTAAATGGGTCATATGCTTCTATATTTACATTCCAGTCTTGCCTTTCATCCCACCATAACAGCAAAGCAAAACTAGTAGGAAAACAGCAACCAGCCACTCTTCAATATTCCTTTTGAGCAAAGTTGGCATGTACCTCCAGATGAGACTGGAGGTCTCATTTTGGGATGAGACTGGTCATTTGGGTCCAATGTGATCTGGTTTCTGACCTAGATTTGGCGTGGAAACTGACTTAATTTGCCTGCGAGTGGGTGTTAAAGAAATAGCTCAGAAGTTGAATGAGACAGGCAACATTGTAATTTGTGCTGATCATATTGCTAATGATAGCTGAATTAAGCTGTGTTGCACTGTTCTTATATTTTTAAATACTACAGACCTCCCTACATTGCACAGCTGAAGGACTGCATAGAAAGGCTTGAAACAAATAAAAATTAAGTACATCTTGTGGACAGTTTGTTTTAGTGGCTATAATTGTTCGATATCCAATGAGTCTGATTACTTGGATCCACTGTAGTTGAGGTTCAGGACAGCCTTTCACACAGAAATGGCTTTGGTTGCCCTGCACCTATGCTGGGAGAGAGAGAGGAGGAGTGAGATCCTGTTAATACTCCTGGATCTCGCAACAGCTTTTGATAGCATGGACCATAGTATCCTTCTGAAGCAACTGTCTGAGTTGGGAGTGAGGTACTGCATTAAAGTGGTCCTGCTCCTACTTGAAGAGCCTGCTGCAGAATGTGGTGCTTTGGAGATATTGTGTGGTCCCTTGGACTCTCCAGTTTGAGATTCTCCAAGGGTTGGTCTTATCTCACACGCTGTTCGTCATTTTCATGAAACTACTGACTGGGGTCATCCATAGCTTTGGAGTACATTGTCATCAGTAGATTGATGACATTCATTTTCATCTACAGCAGGTAAGGCTGTTGATGTGCCAGACCAGTGCCTGACTGATCAATGGAGTAGATGAGAGCTAACAAACTGAAGGCCAATCCAGACAAGATGTTGGTGAAAGGTTCTTTTGACCAGATGCAGGATGCTCAACTTGTTCTGGATGGGGTTGCACTCCCCTTAAAGAAGCAAGTTCATAGCTTTGGCATCTTTGTCACTTGAGGCTCAGGTGGCCTCAGTGGTATAGGGTGCCTTCTACCAGCTTTAGTTAATAGCCCTGCTATGCCCCTATTTGGATAGAGATATTCTATCTTCAGTAATCTATGCTCTGATAAACTCTAAATTTGTTGACTGCATGGGTCTACCCTTGAGTACAGTCTGGAAATTGCAGCTTGTGCAAAATGCAGCAGACAGACTAATAACTGGGTTCAGACAGCCCACACATGTGATGCTGGCCCATTTGCATTGACTGCCTACATGCTTAGTCCTATTCAGGGTGCTGGTTTTAACCTATAAAACCCTATACCGCTTTGCATCTCAAGGCATAACAGAATGTAATTTTAACCACCATATACCTGGATAGTATGTTCAATATCTGAGGTTTTCTGCCAAATGTCAACCCCAAGGGAGGCTTGGCTGGTGACAGCAAGGAGAAGGGCCTTCTCTAGGGCAACCTTCGAATTATGAGAGTATGTTCCCACTGAGGTTTGCCTGCTACCAACTTTAGTATCTTTTCAGCACCAGGTTAAAACCACCCTCATTGGTGAGGCATTTACCAGCTTCAGACAACACATGGGGTTGGGGAATACTACCTGTTTGTAGTAGTATGGACTGGTTTTAGTTGTTTAATTATGAAAATGTGGTTTACATTTTAATATAATGATATTATGTTTTATTGTTTTATTTTATTGTAAGATTTTACAATATTTTATTGTATTTTATTACATTTATTAACTATTGCTCACTATCCAGAAAGCTTTGGCTATTAGATAGTTTGAGGGGGGGCGGGGAATCACTATCCAGCACCAGGCTATTTGTCTGTCTACCCCTGTCCTAGCTACTCTTTCCTAACACCATTATCTGAAATCTTTTTAACTGAAGATGGTTCAGGCTGAACCTCACTGATAATCACTGCATTATCAGCATACACAAACACGCACTCAGTAGTGTGTCCCGGCTTTCTTCCTGTGACTTCAGCAGCTGCCCCTCTCTTGAGCCAATGTAGTCAGCTCTGCTTCACTTCCTGGCTCTGACAAGAGTCCTCTCAGCAGGTTAATTCATTTCAGTCTGGTCCTCAGGCTTTCTCACAAAGCTAACAGGAATAATTGAAGGATTCATAAGAGACACTCAGTTTTTTTGCTTTGGAGATTGTCTGTTATTGATAGCTTGCTTCTTTTTTATTTATATTTTGTTTCCTATTTTTATGCCCTACCTGTCACCTAAGTAGATTTACAGTGGTACCTTGGCTCACGAACTTAATCCATTCCACAACTCTGGTTGTGACTCAAACTGGTTGTGACCCAAGACAAATTTCCCCGTAAGATTCAACGTAAATAAGGTTAATCTGTTCTGGCCCCTTCAAATGTGGTTGTGAGCCCATTTTTGGTCATGAGCCAAGTCAAATATCCCCATAACGTTTAATGTAAATAAGGTTAATCTGTTCTGTAACTATTTTTTTAATCAGAAATTTTGAAACAAAGTGACAAAGAGCAACAACCACTACGCCACACTGTGAGAGCCAGTGTGGGGTAGTGGTTAAGAGCATGGGATTGAGACTCAGGCGATCTGGGTTTTAGTCCCCAGTTGGCCATGGAGCCAACTGGGTGACTTTGGGCCAGTCACAGACTCTCAGCCCAACCTACCTCACAGGGTTGTTGTTATGGGGATAAGATGGAGGAGGAGAATGATGTAAGCTGCCTTGAGCCCTTTGTAGGAAAAAGGCAGGATATAAATTGAAGGAAAAAAATAACAAAGTACTGTACAGTACAGTACAGTGGAGAACACTAACCTAGGTGCAGGGGAGGTTATTGTTTTGAGGGAGAGTATAAGGACGTTGGGGACATTGGGGAGATCTCTTTCAGGGGTTTCCTCTCTTCTTTGTCTCTTAGCTGCAGGGTCAGTTTTGGTGAAAAATCTGTCTATAGTCACTTGTTTTTTCCTGTGCTGCATAACCCTCTGGAAATGAGAGACCATATTATTGTTCATCAGATTCAACACTCTGTTCATTACATTTATGTTGGGGTGGTGCTTCTCAAAGAAATCCTGGCATGGGCACACTCCTGCAGGAAAGACAGACACAATCTCGGCCATCTCCCCGTCCCACCGAGTGGGGAGATGGCCACGATCACAGTTGCTTCATGCAGGGAAGATGTGTGTGATCATGGGCATGCTCGTGCAGGAAAGATGGGCACAGCATAGCCACAATCACTCATGTGTTCCCTGCACGAATGTGACTGCGATCGTGGCCATCTCCCCACTCGGGGGTGCGGGGAGATGGCTGCGATCTTGGTCACCACCCAAAGCGATGTTTGACCCAAGTCAACATTTTCATGAAATTTTTGTTTGTGACCCGATTTGGTCATGAACCAAGGTGTTTGTGAGCTGAGGTACCACTGTATATATGGTTTCTAAGCATCCTTCCATCCAGACATCTTACAGGCCAAACTTGTTTAGTTATAATAGTAGAACTGTACTGCGGGTCTTCAACCCATTCTCTTTTTTCCATGGTAGCATATTGTCAGGTACCTTTTGAATGCACTAAATATTCTGTGTTCCACTCTATGGGTGTCTGGAGGTCGTAACTCACGTCTCCAATTAACTCACACAGCAGCTGACCATAAAACTAAAGACTTTTATTGCTACTTTCTACAAAATTTACGATGCAACAGATAAGCTGTAGTGGAGAGCTCCTAGCAACACAGTTGCCCCCTCCTTTCTGAAGTATCTGAGAAGCCCATGTGGGATTAGATTTTCCTGTCACGTCTTTCTGCTTGTGGGTGGGACAAACCTCTGTCCTGTCTTCTCAATTGGTCCAGACGCAATTGATCTAGATGCCTTAAACTTCTCCTAAGTTGGGCGTTTGCCAAATTTACTGTTATGTCTTCTTGTTCTCCTGAACTCTGCCCAGCAGCTTCAGAGTCAGGAGGCGGGGGGTGGGGGGCAACTTGTTCAATTACTTCAGAGACAGGATGAGGAGAAGCTACTTGTTCAGAAGCCTCACAGTCAGGCTGTGGGGAGGCTATTTGCTCAGAAGCCAAAGAGTCAGGGTGTGGGGGGGCTACTTGCTCAGCAGTCCCAGAGTCAGGCTGCAGGGGCCCTTTTGGGCACTGGGCCCCAAGTGTAAGTCCCCTTGTTCCAATGCCTGATTCTCATTGTGAACGTTTGACTCTTTCTTGCCAGTCGACGTCTCTGTTGAGCCATCAGGCACAACACTGGGAAATGTTGCCAATAGTTATATATGCCATTAATGAATTCCAATGATCACTTTTCAGATGGAGAAAATAGATGTTTATTTTTAATATCTGGTCCTTAATGGAGAAATGGCATTGTCCCAAATGTAAAGAACAGTTACAGCTGGAAATATAATGCATGTCTGAGGCATGTAATGTTGACAAACAAACACAGTATGCAGTTAGGTAGGCATGTCATGAGTAGAGCTGGCTGCAGCTGGGGGTCAGACTAGATAACCTGGGAGGCCCCTTCTGACTTGCTCTGTTTCTATGTTTATACAAAGTCATTTGGCAAAGGCAGTAATATTTTAAGCAAATTGTTATTACTCGGTTTGAAGTCTGCATGAAGTATAGACATTCTATGTCTTTGCTGCTATCTCTCCAAAGTTGTCTGGGATTCCTAATTCTGTGAGTGTGGTTATAGCTTTCAGTTAAACATTTGCAGAACTACAATTCTCAGGATGCTTTAAAGGTGAAACCACAATGGCTTGTTTGTGTAGAAGAAAAGAAACTTCACTCTACCTTTAGGTTCATCCAAGTAAGTAGGTTTAATAAAGAATGCACATCAGCAGTTGTTGGAGAGAGTCAAAATGGACAAGGTGTCCCATGAAAACAAGTGTCTCTCCCTATGCAGAGAAATATTCATTGTTTATATAATGTTTCTTGGTTATACAGAGGGAAATAGAAACCGTAACCCTAACCCTATCCAATTATTATGTATGCAAAGTACAACAATTGCAGATACACCAATTAGCAAACACTTACCTCTTTGCCTTGATGTTGATTTACAACAGGCACAGACTTTCATCTTGTGTCAAAAGCAAAATGTGAGATATAACAGACACAAACTGCATGATAGGTTATCACAAATCGGTGTGATTTAGTGTATCCCAAGTCTTCCCAAGAATGTGTACTAATTGCCATCTCAACACATATGCATAGTTCACTTTCCTACCAAGCCTAGTTGACCACAAAAATATTCAAGATCTGAACTTCTCCTACTTCTACATTAGTATTAATAAGTGCCTTTCATTGGGAATTGCATTGCAACAGATATAAAAACTTGACCACTAATTTGCATTGTATCCATGTAGTGTCAGCAGTATGGGAAGTTCATTTATAGAAGTACAATTCTTCATCCTAACTGCATGGGGAACTAAAGGTATACAGCTCTAATGAAGATGTGGAGCATTCAGTAGAATTCACATCTGCACGTTTTAGATGTAAGTGTCCTTCCACTCTCTCAAACCAAACAGCCCATTTTAACTGGCATGATGAAAGGAACAGGAAAAAATGGTCATTCTTTTGAGGTAGCTTGATTTTTAAAAGTATCTAACTTCCGGTAGAAGAAAAGTCATGGCAGAAGTATCTAAACTTGTTTTCTTCTTTCCTCCAGATATGAAGAGCCAAATAGCTGAAAGTATCTTCAGTGACTGTAAGTGTAAAGGTATCATGTTAGTTTTACAAAATGTAATAATCATAGAAACATAGAAACAGAGCGAGTCAGAAGGGGCCTCCCGGGCCATCTAGTCTGACCCCCGGCTCCAGCAGGCTCCGCTCATGACATGCCCACCATGAGCATGTCCAGTCTATCTTTGAATACCCTCACCAATGGGGCCTCAACAACCTCTCGTGGAAGCCCATTCCACACCCTTCTTTAATCCTTTTAAGTTTCCAAACTGGTCAAACTGATCACAAGTTATCAGCCAATCTATACAGGCACAATTTGGGCACAGACTGAGCTCATGAATTTCATTCTCTTGTAGAGACGATAGAGTATTTTCCAGAATCTGGAACAGCCATTGCTGTTCCTTGATGTTTTGGAATATAATTTTTATAATCCCTGACCATTGGTCATGATGACTAGGACTGATGGGAGTTACTATTTAATTATCTGTTTCATCTCTGTACCTTCCAATAGTTGAAGTTCTTTGGGCAGTTTACAACTGTTCATAAAAGAAACAGTACAACAAAATACAACAACATTTTGTCCAAAGTACAAAAATTGAAAAACAAATTTAAAACAACTAAAACAACATATGATACAGAGTAAAGGACTACTCTCCTCAAGCCTTTAAATATCCTTGTATGACTTCAAAGACTCAGCATAGAGAGTTATATTAACCTGGTGCAGGAAGTATTAGAAGGTTGATAAAGGATGACAATAATCCCCAACCAACTCCTTCTGGAGCTGGGGATCCAGTTAGGAGCAGAACTACAGCAACATGGTAGTAAACATTCAAAAGATTCATACTACTAGGTACATGCATATTGTATCTCTCTATATATTAGTATAAAACAGAATATTTTGCCATTATTAAAAATATTTATCCATAGACATCAAAGATACCCCAAATGTCTATATATTTATCCATTTTGTTGTTGTTAGTGGTGAAGTCATGTCCGACCCAACATGACCCCATGGACAGCATTCCTTCAGGCTCTCCTGTCCTCCACCATCCCCTGGAGTCCACCCAAGCTCATACTGTGAGCTTCAGTGACTCCATCTAGCCACTTGATCCTCTGCCATCCCCATCTTCCTTTCCCATCAATTGTTCCTGGCATTAGGCTCTTCTCCGGTGAGTCCTTCCTTCTCGTTAGGTGGCCAAAGTATTTGAGTCTTATCTTCAGGATCTGGCCTTCTAAATGGCAAGTCAGGGTTGATCTCATCTAAGACTGACTGGTTTGATCTCCTTGCAGTCCAAGGAACTCACAGGAGTCTTCTCCAGCACCACAGTTCAAAGGCCTCAATTCTCCGGCACTCAGCCTTCCTTATGGTCCAACTTTCACAGCCATACATTGCAACTGGGAAAACCATAGCCTTGACTATATGCACTTTTGTTGGCAGGGCGATGTTGCTGCTTTTTAGTAAGCTGTCTAGATTTGCCATAACTTTCCTCCCAAGGAGCAAGCGTCTTTTAATTTCTTGGCTGCAGTCACCATCTACAGTGATCTTAGAGCCCAGGAAAATAAAATCTGTCACTACCTCCATTTCTTCCCCATCCATTTGCCAGGAAGTGATAGGACCAGATGCCATGATCCTAGTTTTCTTAATGTTGAGGTTCAATCCAACTTTTGCGCTCTCCTCATTCACCCGCATCAAGAGGCTCTTTAGTTCTTCTTCACTTTCTGCCATTAGAGTGGTAACATCTGCATATCAGAGGTTGTTGATATTTCTTCCAGCAATCTTAATTCCAACTTGTGATTCATCTTGCCCTGCCTTTCTCATGATGTGCTCTGCATATAAGTTACCGTATTTTTCGCTCTATAAGGCACACCTGACCATAAGATGCACCTAGTTTTTAGAGGAGGAAAACAAGAAAAAAATATTCTGAATCAAATGGTTTACTAAACTATTTAATAAACTATAACAGAATACAGTAATACTGTATTTCAACCTTGTAAAGTGAACAGCTGTCAATAGTGGCATTAAGAATCTCTCTAAATTTTTGCTCTAAATTTTAAATGACTCTTGCACCACTGCTCAGACATGGCACAGACTGATTTAAATAAGGGCAATTTAAATTATGAGAAAATCAACAAGAAAAAAAGGGTGATTTAAATCACTGGTTTGAATCAGGTATCCCACTGAAGCTTTTTGATATAATTCCTGAACAGTGGTGTAAATCTGACCACTAAGCTGTGCTGATTCACATCTAAATGGAGTGCACTTACGCTGTTTTCTTTTCCTGCCATGCTCCACTGTTTACCTGGAAAGGGACGATCTTTCAATTCACATACAAGGAATTTCCCATGACCAATGGCCATGGCAGTTTCAGATTACAATCCTATATATGGATAATAAATATTAGAGTTCAATTGAGTTCAATGGGCCTTACTCCTGGTATTACCCTTCCAGGAAAAAACAAGAGGTCAAAATAAGTTTTGATAGTTCTTGGGCTGACAAGTCCAATGCAATTTTTTAAAATGTATTTTTATATCATCAGTTTTTATCAACCCTGCTATATTGGTGTTCTTTCATAACTATCTCCTCTGCCTTTCTCAGCCCAGCTTTATCACCTTGTAATTATTTCTTTCTTAGATTTCTATCCTGCCTTTTATCTTTTCCTTTTTAAGAACTCAAAGCAGCAATATCTCTCTTTTTCTGGAGGCGCTGGAGACCCAGGAAGGAAGTATCAGTGCAATGCTTAAAAACCAGAGGATTGCATTGCTAAAAAGGTGGAACTGTAACTCTTTCAGAAGCACCTACTTTTGCCACTTTTGATTGACAGCTAGACATGTGACAGTTAACAATCATGCACAAACATGCAGTTTGGTCTTCTCAATTTCTACCTACGCTACCTGCTGTACATTGCTCCATTGGCAGTTGAAACTGACAATGCCATTGACAAGGCAAGACTACACATATTGAACAGCTGTAAGCAACTGGTCCTAATCATGATCAAAAACAAGATCATATCACAACCTGCCTGTCCCTTAAGGTCAGGTCAGGAAGCCCTTCTGCAAGAGCCATCCCTCAAAGAGGTGGGAGGGATGGCAAATAGAAGGACATTTTTGGTGGCTGCTCCCTGCCTTTGGAATAGACTCCCTAGGGACGTCCACCTGGCACTGCCTCTATTATTGTTTCAGTGCCAAGCAAAAGCATTCCATTTTAATACCTTTTTAAATAATTGATCCTGCCCTCTTTTTCCCTGTTTGTTATGTTATTATTATAACATTTAAATTTTTTATGAAGCACTTTATTGTTTATTTTTTATTATGTGCATTTATACTTTTTTTTGTAAGCCACCTTGAAACCTTTGGGTACTAGGTGACATATAAATGGAATAAACAAACAAATACATAAATAAATAACAAATACAGTAGAGCAGTTTTCAAAGGCCACCCCCTCCAATCCCAATCACAGTATTCTAAAGCTCCTAGTCTAATTATCCTGTCATCATCAAAATCATCATCAAAAAACCATGGTGGCAAACCAAAAAAGGGTTAACAATCAGAGAGGGAGATAAGATAGGTTCTGCCCTGAAGGACTCTGGGATTCTGGCTGAAGGACCAATGGGAAAGGAGGGGGAGAACAATTCTCAGTGCCTTGATCATTTTAATGCTTGGTATGGATTGTTCCGTAAAGAACCCATGCTGCATAGCTGATTTGCAGGATAACCTACTGTGTTAACCTACTGAATTCAGCCTGACACTGTTCTCTCAGCCTCAGAATCGGCTCGGCGGTGGCGGGGGTTGGCATGGGAACACAATTGTTCCCTTCATAAAAATGATGGCAAATCTCTGAGCATGTGGGGTTTGCAACAGAATGGAAGAGAGCAATGAAAAGTCTCTCTCCACAGTCTCTTGGGTCACTTTCCATTACGGCTCTTCTTTCCCCTTCTTTAGGGGAAGTCCTGGCCATGTGCATCTTGAAAGGGATGAAAGCCTCGCTTTTCTATTGAAATAAGCAAGACACCAGACAATGGAATCAGCCTCTTTCCCCTCTGCTATCATGATGCTCATGTCTGAATCATACGCTGCTTTTCTACCAAGGAAATAGCACTCGGGACACTTGCCCCTGTGGGGACTAAATTTGTTCTAAAAAAAATGATCATGTAATAACGACATGAATAGAGAAGGCAGCATAGAACCAGAATGAATTAATGGAAAGCTCCACAACAAAAAATAAAAAAGCACCAACCCAAAGGACCAGCTTATGGGGCGGCGGCGCACAGGGGGGCAGGGGGCAGGGCGGCGGCAGCGGGGGTTGGTGCGCGGTGGTGGCAGAGAAGCAGTGGTGCGCGGGCGCGCAGCGGCGGGGGGCGCGGCAGCAGCGCGCAGGCACCTGGCAGTGGGGGGCGGGGGCGAGTCGCACGGCAGGTCTTCCAGGTGGGGGTGATCAGTTCCCGGGCGGTGGGGGTGGGCAGTTCCTGGAGTGGGGGGCGGAGCAGGCTGTGCCGAGCACATGCCGGCCTGGTGGTGTCACATGGTGCAGGTGGGCCGGCAGCGTCCCTGGTGTCGGGCACACACACATTTGCTCTATAAGACGCACAGACATTTCCCCTTACTTTTGAGGGGGGGAAAGTGCGTCTTATAGAGCAAAAAATATGGTAAATAGGCAGGGCAACAGTATACAGCCTTGCCAAACTCCTTTCTCAATTTTGAACCAATCAGTGGTTCCGTGTCCAGTTCTCACTGTTGCTTCTTGACCCGCATATAGGTTTCTCAAGGGACAAATAAGATGGTCTGGTATTCACATCCCCTTAAGAATTTGCCACAATTTGTTGTGATCCACACAATCAAAGGCTTTAGCATAGTCAATGAAGCAGAAGTAGATGTTTTCTGGAACTCCCTATCTTTCTCCATGATCCAGCGTATGTTGGCAGTTTGATCTCTAGTTCCTCTCCCTCTTTGAAATCCTGCCTGTACTTCTGGTAGTTCTCGGTCCACATACTGCTGGAGCCTACCTTGTAGAATTTTGAGCATAACTTTGCTATTATGTGAAATGAATGCAATGGTGCAGTAGTTTGAACATTCTTTGGCATTGCCCTTCGTTGGGATCGGAATGTAAACTGACCTTTTCCAATCCTGTGGCCACTGTTGAGTTTTCCAAGTTTGCTGGCATATTGAGTGTAGCACTTTCACTGCATCATCTTTTAAGATTTTGAATACCTCAGCTGGAATGCTGTCACCTCCACTAGCTTTGTTGTTGCTCAGACTTCCTAAGGCCCATTTGACTTCACATTCCAGGATGTCCGGCTCGAGGTCAGTGACCACCCCATTGTGGTTATCAGGGACGTTAAGCTCTTTCTTGTATAGTTCTGTGTAATCTTGCCACCTCTTCTTAATCTCTTCTGCCTCTGTTAGGTCCCTGCCATTTTGGTCCTTTATCATGCTCATCTTTGCATGAAACGTTCCCTTCATATCTCCAATTTTCTTGAAGAGATCTCTGGTCCTCCCTATTCTATTGTTTTCTTCTATTTCTTTGCACTGTTCATTTAAGAAGGCATTCTTATCTCTTCTAGCTATTCTCTGGAATTCTGCATTGAATTGGGTGTATTTGTATCTATCTCTCCCTTGACTTTCGCTTCCCTTCTTTCTTCAGCTATTTGTAAAGCTTCCTCAGACAACCATTTTGCTTTCTTGCATTTCTTTTTCTTTGGGATGGTTTTAGTTGCTGCCTCTCGTACAATGTTGCGAAGCTCCGTCCATAGTTCTTCCGGCACTCTGTCTATCAGATCTAATTCCTTGAATGTATTTGTCACCTCCACTGTATATTCATCAGGGAAATGATTTAGGTCATACCTGAGTGGCCTAGTGCTTTTCTCTACTTTCTTCAACTTAAGCCTAAATTTTGCCACCAGAAGCTCATGATCTGAGCCACAGTCAGCTCCTGGTCTAGTTTTTACTGCCTGTATAGAGCTTCTCCATCTTTGGCTGCAGAGTACATAGTCAATCTGATTTCTGTGTTGACCGTCTGGTGATGTCCATGTGTAGAGTCGTCTCTTGGGTTGTTTTCCCATGACCATCGTATTCTCTTGACAAAATTCTACCAGCCTGTGTCCTGCTTCATTTTGTACTCCAAGGCCAAAGTTGCCTGTTATTCCAGTTATCTTTTGGCTTTCTACTTTAGCATTCCAATCCCCCATGATGATATGGACATCATTTTTTGGAGTTAATTCTAGAAGGTGTTGTAGGCCTTCATAGAACTGGTCAACTTCAGCCTCTTCAGCACCAGCCCTATGGTTGGGGCATAGACTTGGACTATTGTGATATTGAATGGTTTGCCTTGGATTCAAACTGAGAGCATTCTGTCATTTTGGAGATTGTATCCCAGTACTGCTTTTCCTACTCTTTTATTGACTATGAAAGCTACTCCATTTCTTCTGAGGGATTCTTGCCCGCAGTAGTATACCTGATGGTCATCTGAATTAAATTCACCCATTCCTGTCCATTTTATTTCACTCATTCCTAAGATGTCGATGTTCAGTCTTGTCATCTCTTGTTTGACCACATCCAGCTTGCCTTGATTCATGGATCTTACATTCCAGGTTCCTATGGAGTATAGATCTTTGCAGCATCGGACTCTCCTTTCACCACCAGATACATCTGCAACTGAGTGTCCTTTCGGCTTTGACCCAGTTGCTTCATTCTTTCTGGCTCTACTAGTACTAGCCCTCCGCTCTTCCCCAGTAGCATATTGGACACCTTCCGACCTGAAGGGCTCATCTTCTGGCATCATATCTTTTTGCCTTTTGGTACTGTCCATGGGGTTTTCATGGCAAAGATACTGGAGTGGGTTGCCATTTCCTTCTCCAGTGGATCACGTTTTGTCAGAGCTCTCTGCTATGACCTGTCCGTCTTGGGTGGCCCTGCACGGCATAGCTCATAGCTTCATTGAGCTACGCAAGCCCCTTCGCCACGACAAGGCAGTGATCCATGAAGAAGCAACATAAAATACAAATACTCAAAGTCAGGACGTGAATGATTAGGAAGCCTAGAGAGGGGGACAGAATTCTTCTCTATAGGAGAAATTCCTATAGACCACAGCAATCCTAATGACCTCAGGTTGATCTTAGTGCAGCAACAAGTACCCAGGAGGGTACAACTGGAAGAAACTGACCTCTCCACATCCTCTCACTCAGCTCTCAGTAGTACACACCAGGTCAGCCTTTTCATCCACAATTAAATTATGGATGAGAAAGGTCTCATTTTGGACTGACCTGGCATTAAACGGTTCATAAGCTGAGGTTCAGTCTCTGGTTCAAAAAGGCTGAGATAGCTGTTGAAGGGAATACCTCTGCTTAAGACCTTGCAGAGCTGCTAGAGGGAAATCACCCCAAAAGAGAGCATAACCTTATTATTTTCAAGGGTACAGCTACCTCTACTCCATTTTGAAAGGGTCTCCCTTATTATTTTATGAATGTATAGCCTCTCATTCAGAAAGTCTTCTCACAATATGCTTTACAGAAAAATATAGAAACAGTGAAGTAACAGTAAGTATCTATGAAACATTGTGGGCTGGTTTGCATGGCATGACTCATTGGAGGTTGTTTAATCCACAGTGAGCTCCAGTATATGTGGGCAAAACTATGAATATGCAATACACACACACACCTTGGGAGTTGTTGTGTGCAAACCTGACTACCAAGTGTTACTTGCTCGTTAAAGGGCTGTAGCAGAACCCTATAACAAACTGAGGAATATCCCTTCCTTGGTTGCCTTTGGCAGGAAGGTTTTTACAGAATGGGCTGAAATGTTTCACCTAAAAACCACCCTGAAAAATACTGCTCATTTATATCCTGCATCTGCTATCCTACTGTCCTGCCCTGTGCCCACAAATGGCCAATCTTTGTATTACCTTTCTAAGAATCATCAGGGCAGTCCAAGAGCATGATATGGTTTGTGTGTATGTCTGAAGTTTCACATCAGGTGGGAGTGTTCAAAAGACTGTCCAGTAAACAAGGCAGAAATCTAGATACCAGTTAGTTTTAACATAGTCCAAGAATCCAGATAACAGTGCTTGTTGTTTGCCACAAGAAGCAGCTCTGTCGAAACTAATTTATAGCCAGCTTAAGTCAGAGTGCTGTTCAGCCTGTTTGGACTTCTGTTGAAGCACTGCACACCTTCTTCTATCTAAGGGGCCTATTCCCTCTGCCTCCTGCTCTTGAGGAACCTGGCTGTTCCTCTAGTGGAGGATAGTCTTCTGCAGCAACAACCCCTGGATGATGCTCATTGTACAGGTTTTCTTCATCTGGGGAATCCTCCAGGTAGGACATGTCACCTACCTTCCCTCCCTGTTAGTGCCAGTCTCTCTCAGATTAAAAAGGAACTCACCGAAATTCCTTTCCTTGAAAGAGGTGGGGAGTCTTCTACCCATCATTTTATTTCCCAGGTGAGCTCAGCTTTTCTTCCATATGATAGGCACTTGGTATGTACAGCTTCATGGGATGTTTTCATTTTCTACTAGTCTGTCTGTTCATACATTTTCTGGATTTAGTTTTATGTTTTCATATTTGTGCTGATGTTTAGCTATATTGCATCTTTTCTGTTCACTGTGGATATGAATATAGGTGTGCCCTTGCTCTTTCTGGTTGCAGTCTTGAAGTTCAGAAGACTCCACCCCAGGGGAGGCTTTGATTAACCATATAATTCTGTCTCCTGCTGTGTGGGATATCCTTCCTGTTGCTCCCAAGAACAGGCATTTACCTGGATGCCAAGTAGCAGCTGGGCCGATTGTGCTCTTGTCAACTTGACTTGTTTGTCAGAAATATTTTATAACCAATACGCACTTCATATTTAACAACACTCAAAACATACTTTTTTTTAAAAAAAATAAACAGTCTGTGGGCTTCGATACAACAGATCAAGAGCATCATCAAGACTACAATCAAGAATAACAGGAGGAACTGCTACTTTTGATTCTGGACAATGGCCATGGCAGGCCAGTCTTCAGCAGAATAACATCCATCGTTGTGGTGCAACATTAATCAGTAACACATGGCTTGTGTCTGCAGCTCATTGCTTCAGAGAGTAAGTTCCCAAGTAGGGTAAAATATGGATGTTTTGACCAGTATACCATGTGGTATTAGGTAAAGTTTAAGGTTAAGCATGAGAGATACTTTGATGACAGTTATAGAGAGAGCTCTTCCTTGCCTATTTAAGCACACATCAACCTGCTTTCTATCACATCTGACTATTTAGCTTAGTGTTGCTTACTTTGATTGGAAGCATGTTTCCAGGGTTTCAGGCAGTGGTCTTTCCTATCTCCTGAAACTTTTTAACACTTGATGCCAGGGACTGAACCTGGGACAGTCTGTATGCAGGGTATGTTGTAAGCCGCCCTGAGGCTTTGTTGCGATGGGGCGGCCTATAAATGTTTTAATAAATAAATAAATAAATACCAGTTGAGCAATGGCCCCTCTATAGCACAAAGCAGGAGTGATACACTTCTGAGGGGGTAGTGTTTGATACGGTCTCATTAGACTCGTGATCCTACAAGACCAACAAAACTGTATCTAATGAATCTTTAGACACTGACATACAGAGCATGCAAGATGAAGATTCACACTCAAAGAGATCCTCACTCATACACAGATGAAGAAGATAACACCTCAAGGGCATATTTCTTGAAGGTTACACAGTTTCAGATGCATAAGCTATTTTGGAAGGAATTAGCTGAGCAAATGGATCTGTTAACTGTAACATCATTTGAGGATGCTCCATTCTCCAACAAGGTATGCCAAGATGAGAAAATCAGCTGCATCTTGGCAAAGCTGGGCTCTGGGCCTAGACATAGTTCTCAAGACTGTAGGAAGGAGACTTCTCAAGGCTTGCAGTGTGTACACACACACACACACACACACACACAGAGGGAGGGAGGGGGGAGGGGGTGGGGGAGGGAGGAGGAGTGAGAAAGGCGGCAATGAAGTCCATGATGTGGAACCAAGCACCTTCAGAAGCAGTCACCTTTCCCTGGGCTGAAGCCCTTTCCTGCAGGCAAGAGCTGGTGAGCACTGCTGTTTCTGGTGAAAGGGAAGGGACACAGAAAGCCTTTATTATGAGAGGGAAGGCACCCAACAGTGGCCCCTTGCTTGGGCAGGCCAGCAGCCTAGTGTTTTCAGTAGTTTTTTGGTGATTGCAGCATGGGAGGAGAGATGCAGTGATTTCAGCAGCATGGTCTGGTGCATCTGGAGAGGGGAACTAGAGTGCCCCCTGACTGCATCAAGGCTGTGGCATCACTACTTTGTAAACTGGGCAACACCCACAGGCATGGAAATGGTGATACTTGCAAAGGGACAGCCTGAGTAGGCCTTTCATCTTTGTGACAAAAAGAGTGTCCTTGGGATGATAGCTGTGCTTACAGCAAGCAAAGGTCCTTCTGCGGTCCTCCTTATCCCTTACATTCTGTTAAGAAAGGATGACCTAAATGCCAGCTGACAAAGCTGAAGTGCAACAACAGGAGTACAGGTTTTGTTTAGTTTTTACCCCCAGTTTTACTCCAGTTTTATGTCTTTGAACAATGTATCTATTAGAAAATAAGTAGATTGATCTAGTTTTCCATGGTAGCCCTCAGTCCCATTCCTTTGCTTCTCTCCCACCAACCATACATCCCTAGTTTAGAGATGGAAATTGCAGGAAAGCACTAGAGGACAGGCAAAGAGTTAAGAAACTCTCCTCTTGCCTTCAAAAGGCCTTCTGCAAGAGCCTTTTTCCCCATATTTGCATCATGTTGCACACATGGATTGGGAACGTAAGTGCTGTGGTGGAGGGTCAGTAGAGCCATGGTGACAGAGATTAGCAGGGAGAGGGATAAGTGGCAGCATGTGCAGGGAAATAAGACCTCTCCTGAAAAATGCATGTCCTGACCACATCAGATCCTGATTGGTTTTTGGGTCTTCACTATACACTGCTAACATATTACCCAGGTCTTCTGACAATAGTAACTAGTAATAGGATGTTACTTTCTCTACTAAAAAAGAAAACAGAAAAGCAGAATAATGCCAACTGGTACATTGCAATAGGTTTCACAGGTGCTGGAAAGCCTTTCTGTTGTGGAGAGTATACCAAATGCTACTCTATCAAAATGGCATTGTTGGGGATTCAGATATGAACAAGTTCAGTAATGTTGTGACTCACTATGATCTCTTGACTTTTTTCAGGGCAAAAAATCCAAATAAGTGGACGGTAACCTTTGGAACTTATTTGAGCCCTCCTCTAATTGTACGGTTTGTCAAGAGCATTATAGTTCATGAAAAGTACGAGTATCCAGCCCATGAATATGACATTGCTGTTGTGCAGCTGGCTAAAGGTGTGGAGTTTACGAGTGCTGTTCATCGGGTTTGCCTTCCAAACTCAAATGATATTATTCCATATAATATAGCTGCTGTTATTACAGGATGGGGAGCACTTAGTAATGATGGTAAGTGCATCCACTTAGAAGAGTATAGAATTTTTTCATTTTAGTTTTATTTATGTATTTATTTATTACAGGCATTTATATCTCGTCCTATCACCAAGCGCTCAGGACAGCTTACAAAGTTATTGATAAGACAATTTGAGATGGTGATTCTGTTTTGATTAGCCAACTTGTACTGGAGCACCCAACTAGGAGGCAGAACCAGAACACATAACAGCCTGCTGAGAGCTGCAGGTTGCTATAGAGACAGAGAATGCTGGATAAGGTAGAAAATGGCAATTGCAGAAGGATATAAAGTTTGTGTGAGAGAGTGAACACTGAGGATTGGAATGAAAGTTTAAGGGAAAATAGTGGAAGCCAGAAAGCAAATAGTGAAGGGAGTGGCTTATAGGAGTCAAACCAGGATCTGAAGAAAGGACAGGGCCATCCCAAGATTTGACTGCCTAAGAAGTAAGTGAAACCCCTTCCAAGTCAATCTACCTGGTCAAGTTATGTTGCCAACTGGAGCAAACAATCACCTTGTCTCTGACAGTAGAACTACAATAAGAATAAAAATCATCATCAGCAGCTAACCATTTGCTGCCCTTTTTAAGATACCCCAAATTACCTGCTGTAACAATCAGCCACCCCTGAGTCCCCACCTCCCAGTGGCTGGCAGGGTTCAGTCCCTCACCCTGCTTCCCTGGACTCCCAAATTCTGGGACCAGACACTGGATTCAGCACACAAGTCAAGCGTGGGGAAAAACAGATTTATTAAAAGACAAAATAGACAATATAGGGGTGGAGGGTCTTAAAACACTACAACATACAAGACACACAACAACAAGGGTAGGTAAGGGAACAGGGACTTGGAGAGCAGCAATTTTACTGGACACACTGTTTGGCTGGCCCCCAGACCAGCGGCCTCCCTGGCCTAAAAATAACAAAGCTAGCTGCTCCTACTACTGATAAAGTATACTGCACCCAACATAGCCTTCTTCCTTGTAGAATAGCACAGCATTTTTCAACAGAGTCTCCAGCAGCAACAGAGAACTTCTCCTCAAAGAGAAACCCCAATCTGTTCCAGCTCCCTGCTTTTATCCCATTAAATTAAACAAAAGACTCATGGGGTGACATCTCCTGACATTACCCAGGTGAGAATCATATACTCTTAAGGCCTGAAATCTCCAGCCTTGGAGTTGGGCTGGAGTGGTGGAAGTAATTTATAGTTACTTAGGGCTTTTTACATTACCATCACTCTTGAGGCCTTGCACGTGGTTTTCCTTAAATCACCACTTGGCTGGAGGTGCTGGGCCTCAATACCCAGTGTTAAACCTTCCTGCCCCAAGGAACCCTTAACCTGTCCTTTGTTACACCTGCCTCCTTCTGTTTAATGATAGAAAAGACTATGAAGTTCAACATTATCAGAAGCTAGTAGGAATAACAGGCTTGGAATTCAGGAAAAAAGCTGCAGTATTGATTTACTCCTGTCTGTGTGCATGTAGAGGTGTGAGTGTGAGAGTTGGAAGGGGCCATGAAGGCCATTGAGTCCAACCCCCTGCAATTGCAAGACACCACGTTACACCATGCCACTCAGATGGTTGTCCAGTTTCTTTTTGAAGGTCTCTATTGTGGGAGAGCCCACCACCCCTCTAGACAGCTGGTTCCACTGTCATATTGCTCTGACAGTGAGCAAGCTGTTCCTGATGTCCAGCCTGAATTTGGGTTGTCACAGCTTGCAGTGAGTATTCCATGTTCTACACTCTGGCATCAGCAAGAAGAGATCTTGACCTTCCTCTTTGTGACAGCCTTTGAGGTACTTATAGAAGGATATCATGTCCCCCCTCAAGTCTTCTCTTCTCAAGGCTGAACATGCCCAGTTCTCTCAGTCTCTCCTCATAAGGCAGTGTTTCTGAAACCTGGATCATTTTTGTTGCCCTCCTCTAGACCCTTTCTAATTTTCCTGCATCTTTCTTAAATCTTGGTGCCAGAACAGGACACAGTATTCCAGATGAGGTCTGACTAGTGAGGACTATAGAGGAACTGCTGCTTCTTGTGATTTGGAAGTAATATTTCTGTTAATGCATCCCAAAATAGCATTAATGTTTTGGCGGCTGCATCACATTGTTGGCTCATGTTTAGCCTATTGGCACTTTGTTTATCATTTTTCTGAGTTTGTTAAAGTTGGCTTTCTTGAAGTCCAGGATGCTTGTTGGGCTCCAGTTACCCTTTCTCTCCTTCATAATTGAGAATTCAAGTATCACATGCTCACTTTCCCCCAGAGTTCCCATGGCTGTTATTCTGTCCACCAGGTCATCCCTGTTAGTATTAAATCAAGGATAGCTGATCCTCTCGTACCTTCCTCTATTTTCTGCTGGAGAAAGTTGTTGGCAACACATGTCAGGAATCTCTTGGAGGGACCATGCTTGGCAGAATTTGTCTCCCAGCATATATCAGGGAAATTGAAGTCCCCCATGATGACTACATCATTCTTCTTGGAAATGCTGGCAAGTGGCTTTTCGAAGGTTACATCCTTGTCCTCTTTTTGACTGGGTGGTCAGTAACAGACGGCAATAGCTATGCTTTGCTTATTTTTTGTTCCCTTTAATTTTAGCCAAATGCTTTCAGTGGAGCCACCAAGTTTTCTTGGTCATCTGCATCTGTCACCCTGTTTCAGCAAGTTTCCTCATTTTCTCTTCACTCAGGCTTCTCCTCTGCTACCTCAGCTTGCTGATGCTCTTCTTGCTACTGGACTACACTTACCTGTTGCAGGTCCTCCACTCTGTCCAGAAACCCTTCGTTTTATTGTCTGAAGGGTGGACACTCACTGCTCCAATGCTCTTACCTTTTCCTGTAAATAGGGGTACTAGTGAGCAGCTTTTGCAGGCTACCAGTGTGATGCATTTTTTGTGCCACTGCATGCAGGGGGTGGGGTAATTAAGGTGAAATAAAGAATAGAAACAAAGGGGGGGGGGGGATACTAGGGACCTCCCCTGCTGAACTCCTGTTTGCTCTCCCTGAGACCTTGGCTGCTTGTATCCTAGAGGTACTAGACCAGCTGGGGCAGCTTGCTCTGCTCTGCTCTGCTCTGCTAGGAGTCAGGAACCAGAATGAATCACCCCACCCACATAACTGCTGCTAGCTGATCAGGCCTCTCCCCTTCAGTTAATCAGCAATCAGCTGATACGAAACTTTCCTTCAACTGTCTCTTATTTATTTATTTATTGAGTATTTCTAACCCGTTCAATCACTACGCGTCTCTGGACAGCTTACAACAGTCATTCAATAAATACAACATTATAAAAATATAATAATAATAACCCAACCATAATAATAATACTAAGAACACATGACTGTAATAGAAAAATAATTAAAAATTTAAACTTTAAAATACTGGGTAAATTAAAAGGTCTTAACCTGGCTGCGGAAAGCATATAATATCGGCACCAGATGGACCTCTTAGAAATCAAAAGACTTTAAGCTGAGCTAGTGCAGGAGTCAGGAACCACCATGATGCAGATGATTATCTTCTCCTCAACCATCTCAGCCTCAAAGTTGCATCAAATTCCCCCAAAAGAAAGAAGACATAGGTTTTCATGATTACCACATTCCACTGCAACTTATTGAAGCCATGGTGGGTTTTGCTGCCTACCAGTGGCAATTTTCAATATCCCATTAAGTGGTTATTGTTATTACAAAATCATGGTTTATTTGGGGATTGTTTAACCTTGGAACAATCTCTGCTGTAGAGGTCTGGATGACATGACAAACTGTGGCAAACCCCAATCAGGTGATATATATTCTAAATGGCTGTCAGCACATGCTGCAAACCTCCATGGTTTGAATAAGTTAGGGTGGGGTGTAGCGATTATGCTGAATTGTACAAACCAGTTGATTTTCTTAGAATGAGTAACTGAATTAGCATCCTTCCTTCTACAAGTTTACAGTCCCTATTTTTGTGCATGTGGCAACATCCCCATAATTTACTACAAATTATGAAGTGATAGCATTTTCAACAAACCCTAAAAGGAGTAATTATCGATAGAACTTCTAACTAGATTGTAAAACACATGGTCCTGGTCCCAATCTAGAGGTTTGCAAGCATACCAGCTGAATACACAAACACATATGTCCCTACCTGCTGCCATTACTCTTAGTAGAGGAAGGTTTACTATCGCTACTACTGTACTGATTGTATCTTTATTCAGATTTATTGTGGTTTATTTAAAATGGCACCTGTCTGAGGTTTTTTCTATGTTTAGGCTACAGCACATAAACTGAAGTACTAAAGGGTTTTTTCTGTTTAGGTGAAACCCCGAATGTTCTTCAGGAAGCAACAGTAAAGCTCATAGACTCCTATACTTGCAATAGAAGAGAAGTGTACAACGGGGCCATAACACCTGGAATGCTGTGTGCTGGGTACCTGGAAGGAGGAGTAGATTCCTGCCAGGTATGATTAATCTCATCTTGCAAAATTAATCTTCAATAAGTAGGGCTGATGTAAGGAGAATGTGTGCCATGAAGACTTTCTTTCCAGCTATGAATGTTTGAAATTCCTCCTCAAGGCCCCCTTCTGATGCTGAGGCCCTTACTACTATGAGTCCTGAGTGTGTGTTTCCTTCCCTGGTCATTTCTAAGCTCATACTAGCTTTCTACACTGAGGTCCATTCTGTATAAATGCAATAACTAAGAATCTTGTAGCACCTTAAATTAACACAGTTATTAAGAGATATGTGTTCATGGACTACTAGCCACTTAATTAGAAGTAAGGACTGTTATCTTGCAAAGCTTTCTTCCTGTCTTATCTCCATCTGACTTTTGATTCCTTCCAACTCCATTTTTCTCTCGACAATCCCTACATGCACTATTTTTTGCAGTTATGATACTTGCTACCATACTTCCACCATTTAAGATAGGAATCTTATAGCTCTGTCACACCTAATACTGGGGGTGGGAGGAGGATATCATCTGGAGTTTCAACAGTAAAGTTGGTTTCAGTCATTGGCCATAATAAAGTATCAAAGTACAAAGAATAATAAAGACAGTAAATAAAGAAATAAATGAGAAGGAGGCCCCACAGAGTAACAGTCTGAAACTCATGTAGTATTCAGCAGCAACTACAATGATTACAACCCACAATATAGTTTTGTTCTTATGCTAGAACAACCAAAGTAAAACAAAAAACCAGAGAGAGAGACAGAGAGAGAGAGAGAGAGAGACAGAGAGAGAGAGAGAGAGGGAGAGCGCTTTTAAAATTTGGTGTTGTTATTGCCATGAGAAACTAAACTCTGTTGGCTGACGTTGTGTTCATAATCTAATTCCTGGGTGACAAAACTGGGATAACCTTATTGATGACAGCAAGCAGAAACACCATCATATCCTCCAAAGAGAATCCATCTCGAAGGAATGGAGTAGCATTATTCCAAGAGGACATTTGAGAGAAAAATGGTCGCTACTGGGTGCCAAGAACTTTGCAAAATTGACAGTGGCAGCTTTGGAAAAATGGAAAGTTTGGGTTCATTCTTAGTAGAAGCTTATTCCAAATATTTTCTTAAATAACACAGTACAACCCATAGTGAGGACTGTGTTTTATGGTCTTCCTCCCACACACACATAAATGCAGATTGTGATACTGCCTGTGGTAAAGCAGGTTATATGCACCTAGTTTTACCTAGTGAGGGATATTCCAGATGAGGTAAAATCTTCAAATATGTGAACATCATTCAAACATTGCAATAGAAAATTGATTTAAAATTTAATAATTACTCTCAGGATCCCTATGATCAATTATATATTTTAAAACACCACATTTTAATATGTAATGCTGCATTGAAAATTACATTCCTTTCATTAGGAGCCTGTTGTAGATCCTACTCATCTGTTTTGGCTCACATGTCCTCAGACAACTGAACTCCTGAGTAATCCTTTCTTCCTGTCTTCAAATGATACCCACTCTACAGAATGCTGACCTACTATACTAGGGGTGTCGAGACTTGCTCAATAGAAAAGCCACATACAGTATATGTCAGATGTTTGAGAGCCACAAGCAGGGACCAAGTGGCAAGAAGCGCCTGTGGAAGGTGGTGGCAGGGGATGGCAAGCAGCAAGTGGGCATCCATGGGCACTTGCAGCAGCAAGTGGAGAACTGCAAAAAATACTCTCAGAGAGGTGCACATGGCTCCTGAGCCTCAATTTGGCCAGCTCTGGACTATACCATGCAACAATTATAAAGACATTCTTACCCTGCCCACAGTAATACATCAAATTAGATTAAAAGAAAGCCAGTGGTACTGAACCAGTGTTTAACTACATGAACAGGCCAGGCACCTGACATCTTTTTAAAGTGCCTGAATCATGGTAGGACAGCAAAAAGCAGCACAGAAGTCAGAGCCAAATATTTGTGCCTTTCTGCCAGCTTCAGCCACAATACTATTTGGAACATTCTTTCTTGTAGGTTGTGAGCTAGGCCATGTCCTCTAGCTTTCCTTCCTGTCTTTGATTCCTCCTTCTCTTTTGATTTTTTCTTCTAATAGTACAAAATTATGAATATCTACACAGAACTAATCTCCATTAAGTTAAATGAGACTTTCTCCCAGGAAAAATGTATAGAACTCCAATTTTCTTCTGCCTATGTTTTACCATTTGTCTCTTCATTTCTCTACATTTTTCCTTCCCTTGCCTGCCCATAACATACAATGATATCTTTTAAAGAAATGAACAGAAGAACCATGCTGAATCTGACCAAGGGTCAATCCAGTCCAGCATTCTGTTCACACTGTTGGAAAACATCTGCCCAAAGCATCCCCACAAATGGGATAGGAGTTTAACAGCACCCTTTTGCCCAAATTCTTCTACAACTGGTCTCTGTCTTTTATACTGGAAATGCTAAAACTAAACCCACCAGATACACACACAGAAGTTTTTCTGTCTACTGACAGAATCTCAATCAAGTGTGAGGAAATGAACACTTGGGTCTGTGGGAAAGATCAAACGTTTGAACTTCTGTGGCGTTATTGATCAGTGCCCCAGTACCTGCAATCACTAACAATAGTGCATTACTGGGTAGAGGCAAATTCAATTACAAAATAACAGCCCATGTACACACATTTTCTAACCTGCTAGTAACATATACCAATGTTAGGTTATGTTAGTTGCAAAGTTGTGTCCGACCCATCACAACCCCACGGACAGAATTCCTTCAGGATCTTCTGTCCTCCATCATCCCCCAGAGTCCACCCAAGTTCACAGTGACTGCTTCAGTAACTCCATCTAGCCACCTCATTCTCTGCCGCCCCCTTCTTATGGTCCAACTTTCACAGCCATACATTGCAACTGGGAAAACCATAGCCTTGACTATATGCACTTTTGTTGGCAGGGTGATGTCTCTGCTTTTTAGTATGCTGTCTAGATTTGCCATAGCTTTCCTCCCCAGGAGCAAGCGTCTTTTAATTTCTTGGCTGCAGTCACCATCTACGGTGATCTTAGAGTCCAGGAAAATAAAATCTGTCACTACCTCCATTTCTTCCCCATCCATTTGCCAGGAAGCGATAGGACTGGAGACCATGATCTTAGTTTTCTTAACGTTGAGTTTCAAGCCAACTTTTGCGCTCTCCTCCTTCACCCGCATCAAGAGGCTCTTTAGTTCCTCTTCACTTTCTGCCATGAGAGTGGTATCATCTGCATATCTGAGGCTGGTGATATTTCTCCCAGCAATCTTAATTCCAACTTTATTTATTTATTTATTTATTTATTTAAATATTTGTATGCCGCCCCTTGCAGCAGCCTCGGGGCGGCTCACAACAGCTAAAAACATATACAATATTAAAAACTGGCCCATCTCCAGGTCAAATTTAAAACATACAACATAAACAAATAATCATTAAATAATAATCTTAAATTAGAAAAAAATAACATTTAAAATACTGTCTAAATAAAAAGGTCTTCGCCTGGCGCCAAAAAACAAATAACAATGGCACCAGGCGAGCCTCTTTGGGGAGCGAATTCCACAGATGGGGCGCCACCTCAGAGAAAGCCCTCCTCCGGGTACTCATGCTCCTAATATCTCGCATGGAGGGTTCCCGTAGGAGAGCCTCTGCTGCTGATCGTAAGGGGCGGGAGGGCATATATGGTCGCAGGCGCTCCTTTAGGTAACCAGGACCCAAGCCGTTTAGGGCCTTATAGGTAAGAACCAGCACCTTGAATTGGGCCCGGACTTCAATGGGGAGCCAGTGGAGCTGACGGAGAACTGGGGTGATATGAGAACCACACCCAGTCCCCGTCAGTACCCTGGCAGCTCTATTTTGCACCAATGGAAGTCTCCGGACCATCTTCAAGGGAAGCCCCACGTAGAGCGCATTACAGTAATCCAGCCGGGAAGTCACCAATACATGTGTCACCGTCACCAGGCAATCGAACTCCAGGAAGGGACGCAGCTGATGTATCAGCCGAAGCTGATGGAAAGTGCTCCTCACCACTGCTGACACTTGAGCAGTCAAGGTCAGCTCCGGGTCGAGGAGCACTCCCAGGCTGCGGACCCTGTCGTTCAGAGGGAGTGCAACCCCATTCAAGACTAGGGTCAGGTCCCCTACACTGTAGCCCGACCCACCTACCAACAGGGCCTCCGTCTTGTCTGGATTGAGCTTCAGTTTATTGGCCCTCATCCAGCCCATTACCTCGGCCAGGCACCGGTTCAGCACAGCCACCGCCTCACCTGAATCGGTGGAAAACGAGAGGTAGAGCTGGGTATCATCAGCGTACTGATGATTCCGCAGCCCACACCTCCTGATGATCTCCCACAGCGGTTTCATGTAGATGTTAAAAAGCAAGGGGGACAAAATGGAACCCTGCGGAACTCCATGGCATAACTGCCATGGCGCAGAGCCATAGTCCCCCAGCACCACCTTCTGGTATCGGCCATTGAGATAGGAGTGGAACCACTGCAAGGCCGTGCCTCCAACCCCCAATCCCGCCAACCTCTCCAGAAGGATACCATGGTCGATGGTATCGAAAGCCGCTGAGATGTCAAGGAGGACTAACAGGGACGCACTCCCCCTGTCCCTCTCCCTGCATAGCTCATCATACAGGGCGACCAAGGCGGATTCAGTGCCAAAGCCGGGTCTGAAGCCGGACTGAAATGGGTCCAGATATGGGTCCAGAATGTGATTCATCTAGCCCTGCCTTTCTCCTGATGTGCTCTGCATATAAGTTAAATAGGCAGGTCAACAGTATACAGCCTTGCCAAACTCTTTTCTCAATTTTGAACCAATCAGTGGTTCCATGTCCAGTTCTCACTGTTGCTTCTTGACCCGCATATAGGTTTCTCAAGAGACAAATAAGATGGTCTGGTACTCACATCTCTTTAAGAATTGGCTACAATTTGTTGTGATCTACACAATCAAAGGCTTTAGCATAGTCAATGAAGCAGAAGTAGATGTTTTTCTGGAACTCCCTAGCTTTCTTCATGATCCAGCGTATGTTGGTTACTTGATCTCTAGTTCATCTGCCTCTTCAAAGTCCTGCCTGTACTTCTGCTAGTTCTCGGTCCACATACTGCTGGAGTCTAGCTTGTAGAATTTTGAGCATATCTTTGCTATCATGTGAAATAAATGCAATGGTGTGGTAGTTTGAACATTCCAGTCCTGTGGCCACTGTTGAGTTTTTCAAATTCGCTGGCATATTGAGTGTAGCTCTTTAATTGCATTGTCTTTTAGGATTTTGAATAGCTCACTAGCTCTGTTGCTAATACTTCCTAAGGTCCACTTGACTTCACATTCCAGGATGTCTGGTTTGAGGTCAGTGACCACTGCATCATGGTTATCAGGGACATTAAGGTCTTTCTTGTATAGTTCTGTGTAATCTTGCCACCTCTTCTTAATCTCTTCTGCCTCTGTTAGGTCCCTGTGTCAGAATCCCGGAATCTCAATTTGAGAAGAGGAAATAAAACTCTGGTTCGTGGGAAAGATCAAGCATCCAGACCATCTTGGCTTTATTGTATTACCCAGGTTCCTGTGGTACACTCACGATAATGCATTACCGGGCAGGCAGAGGTAAACTGCTGCGGCCAAGCTTCAACACCATTACAGGGCATTCATAGGTACACAGGTACAGGGCAATTGATGACAGAATGCAGACATTAAAATAAGATTCTGAGGTCATCACATACAGAACAGATAAAGGAATGTCAGTCAATCATACAGAGACAATGAGATTACAATATTTCTAATTAAAGTGTATTAACACTTTATACAACTTTTTATTAATTTTCAAAACAGTACTAAAACATCCATTATCACAAACATCGAAACTACTGAATCAGCCACTTACTACACATCTTTTAACAGTCTATGATCATTTCAAATTCATTTCAAAAAGTCTGAAACCCCCACCCCCTTGTTGGATCTAAGCCAGGTCCCGTTTTTCCAGCCAATAATAAACAAAAGTCCAAGATTTGATAGAAGTCACTATCTTCTTTCTCCTTCTGTGATAGAATCAGTTCATCCATTTCTTACAAAGTCCTGTTCTTCATATTAGGCCACTCCAAGTTTTGTAAAAGTATCTTCTTTCTTTTTTAATAAAAATTTCAGCCTGACCAACTCTACACAGTTCCAAATCTTTTCATTTTTTCAGTATTAAACAAATAGACTCCTCCTTATAATAATTACAAATATGATCAAATGCATTCTTTACTTACAAATTTAATATCTACTAAAAAAGAAAAAAAATAAAGGGGAGATTCATGTTCACATATCTAATATCCATTCATCTTCTTTAAGGACATCTTATCTACCCAATTTAACAACGGCAATTATCTATTATGTTCTTTAAACAAGTTTTCTTTAAGCTAATTAAATAAGAAATGATAATTACAAATACAATCAAATAGATTTTTTGCTTACCAGTATTCCAGTCTAGGGACTGCAGGTGGCGCAGTGGTTTAAATCGCTGTGCTGCTGGGCTGGTTGATCGAAAGGTCGCCGGTTCAAATCTGCACACGGGGTGAGCTCCCATGCTCTGTCCCAGCTCCTGCCAACCTTGCAGTTCGAAAGCATGCAAATGCAAGTAGATAGAAAGGTACCACTTCGGTGGGCAGGTAACAGCGTTCTGTGCACTTCGGTGTTTAGTCATGCCGGCCACATGACCACGGAGACTGTCTGCGGACAAACGCTGGCTCCCTCGGCTAGGAAACGGAGATGAGCACCGCCCTCTAGAGTCAGGCATGACTGGACGTAACGTCAAGGGGAAACCTTTACCTTTACCTTTATTCCAGTCTAATATCTACTAAAAAGTGAAAGTGAATAGAAAGAGATCTCATATTCACGCTTGTTTCTGTTTAACACAGCTCATCTTACTCCCGTAATAGTCATTTATCTTCTAACATTTCACAAACCAAAAAGTCATGCAGTTTGGCTCTTAGTCATTCATCTTTAAACTTTAAGGCAAAATAAGAAAGAGAAAGCAAAAAAAGAGACAGAAAAAAGCAGAAGAGGGGAGGAAACGAATCCTTCATCTTCCCTTAAAACTTACATCGCTTCATAGTCCCACACACTTAAAAATAAATGAGCTTCCCCCATTAAAATCATATATCTTAGTCATTCCATACCACAATAAACATATCAGGCCATTTATATCATTAAAACAAACATTTCTGTTTCACACCTCTGCCAGCCCATCTTAGAATCAGTAAAAGTGGTGTCTGTTGGAAAGCATTAATCATTCGCAATGGCTGCATTAATTGCAATAAGACCTTCACCTCTTTCTTCATCTTCTGCAGATCATTAATCATTCGTGGTGTCTGCATCTCTAGTAATAAAATTCTCATTTTTTCAATCTCAAACTCCATTCTAGTTGCTTGAGAGTTCAGAAGTTGCAGCTCCTTCACCGTAGCAAACAGGTTGGATGGGAGGTTACTTATTGATTCTGTTAATTTTGTTTCAATATCTGCAGTCCCACATAGCTGTTGAGTCTCCTGCCTACTCTGTTCTGCTTTAATCATTCCCAGCCGCATGAAATAAATTCCCATTCTATCAAGCCTCTTTTGCTGATCATCTTGAAGAACTTGTATTTTATCCAAAAAAAATTCTTGCGAAGATTTTATAGCTGATAAGAGTTGATTAATTGTTGAAAGAGATTCTTGTAAAGAAATCATAATTGCAATAGCACGAACAGACAAAGGATTGGCAGGCTGCCAGATATTTTGGCAATGGTCCCAGAAACGCAGACAAAGAAATGGAGATTCCTTCCTCCACCTCTCCCTTCCCCCTCTTTTCTTTTCAGTCAAAATTTTCATACTTCTGTCAAATTGCACATTATCTTTTCAATAAAGTTCAACCCCAGAGACACTCACAAAGAAGCTTAGATTTAACTTAGGCTAAAGTTCCAAAGTGTCTGTATTTTCATTCGCTGCCTTGCTGATTAAAAGGGTTCTTCGGCTCTTCATGCCAAATACTGCTTTCCCACGGGTGATTGTTGCAGAGAAAAGATAGCCTGATAAAAATATTTACTCAGCAGTTCCGATGTTTATCCGGCTTATAAAGATTTCTACACTAGTCTAAAAAGTTGCTGTGAACTTGCAGAGGCTAAAAAACCTCCTGTATTGTCCACCTGAGACACCTGAATTGTTCTTGACTGATATGGGATCACCACCCCACATCCAGCCAAAACATGCCCAGGTAATCTATCTTTACCCCTACAGGGTTTGATTAGGTCTCTCAACCCCGTTCCGACGCCATCTTGAAATCTTGCAGTGTATTGACACTTTAGTTGAGTCACTTGAACCCATCTCCAGATCTGCTTAGACATGGAAATTCAAGCTACTGAGAAACTATTCATGATAAGCTCAGACCCTAATCTAGCCTCTAGACATTCTGAATGAGCAGGGCACATGAAGCCCTCTGGGCTAAAAAGATGTTGTTGTTGTTGTTAGTCGCGAAGTCGTGTCCGACCCATCGCGACCCCATGGACAACATTCCTCCAGGCCCTCCTGTCCTCCACCTTCTCCCGGAGTCCACTCAAGCTCACACCAACCGCCTCAGTGACTCCATCCAGCCACCTCATCCTCTGCTGTCCCCTTCTTCTTTTGCCATCTATTGTTCCCAGCATTAGACACTTCTCCAGGGAGTCCTTCCTTCTCATTAGGTGGCCAAAGTATTTGAGTTTCATCTTCAGGATCCGGCCTTCTAAAGAGCAGTAAGGGTTGATCTCCTCTAGGACTGACCAGTTTGATCGCCTTGCGGTCCAGGGGACTCGCAGGAATCTCCTCCAGCACCACAACTCAAAGGCCTCAATCCTTTTGCGCTCGGCCTTCCTTATTGTCCAGCTTTCACAGCCATACATTGCAACTGGGAAAACCATAGCCTTGACTATATGCACTTTTGTTGGCAGGGTGATGTCTCTGCTTTTTAGTATGCTGTCTAGATTTGCCATAGCTTTCCTCCCCAGGAGCAAGCGTCTTTTAATTTCTTGGCTGCAGTCCCCGTCTGCGGTGATCTTGGAGCCCAGGAAAATAAAATCTGTCACTACCTCCATTTCTTCCCCATCTATTTGCCAGGAAGTGAGAGGACTGGATACCATGATCTTAGTTTTCTTAATGTTGACTTTCAAGCCAACTTTTGCGCTCTCCTCCTTCACCCGCATCAAGAGGCTCTTTAGTTCCTCATTACTTTCTGCCATGAGAGTGGTATCATCTGCATATCTGAGGTTGTTGATATTTCTCCCAGCAATCTTGATTCCAACTGGTGATTCATCTAGCCCTGCCTTTCTCATGATGTGCTCTGCAAATAAGTTAAATAGGCAGGGCGACAGTATACAGCCTTGCCGAACTCCTTTCTCAATTTTGAACCAATCAGTGGTTCTGTGTCCAGTTCTCACTGTTGCTTCTTGACCTGCATATAGGTTTCTCAAGAGACAAATAAGATGGTCTGGTACTCCCATCTCTTTAAGAACTTGCCACACAATTTGTTGTGATCCACACAATCAAAGGCTTTAGCGTAGTCAATGAAGCAGAAGTAGATGTTTTTCTGGAACTCCCTAGCTTTCTCCATGATCCAGCATATGTTGACAATTTGATCTCTAGTTCCTCTCCCTCTTCGAAATCCTGCCTGTACTTCTGGTAGTTCTCGGTCCACATACTGCTGGAGCCTAGCTTGTAGGATTTTGAGCATCACTTTGCTAGCATGTGAAATGAGTGCAATGGTGCGGTAGTTTGAACATTCTTTGGCATTGCCTTTCTTGGGGATTGGAATGTAAACTGACCTTTTGCAATCCTGTGGCCACTGTTGAGTTTTCCAAATTTGCTGGCATATTGAGTGTAGCACTTTAACTGCATCGTCTTTCAGGATTTTGAATAGCTCAGCTGGAATGCTGTCACCTCCACTAGCTTTGTTGTTGCTCAGACATCCTAAGGCCCATTTGACTTCAAATTCCAGGATGTCTGGCTCGAGGTCAGTGACCACCCCATCATAGTTATCAGGGACATTAAGCTCTTTCTTGTATAGTTCTTCTGTGTAATCTAGCCACCTCTTCTTAATCTCTTCTGCCTCTGTTAGGTCGCTGCCATTTTGGTCCTTTATTATGCCCATCTTTGCATGAAATATTCCCTTCATATCTCTAATTTTCTTGAAGAGATCTCTGGTCCTCCCTATTCTATTGTTTTCTTCTATTTCTTTGCACTGTTCATTTAGGAAGGCATTCTTATCTCTTCTAGCTATTCTCTGGAATTCTGCATTCAATTGTTTGTATCTTTCTCTTTTTCCCTTGCCTTTCGCTTCCCTTCTTTCCTCAGCTATTTGTAAAGCTTCCTCAGACAGCCATTTTGCTTTCTTGCATTTCTTTTTCTTTGGGATGGTTTTAGTTGCTGCCTCTTGTACAATGTTGCAAACCTCCGTCCATAGTTCTTCAGGCACTCTATCAGATCTAATTCCTTAAATCTATTTGTCACCTCCACTGTATATTCATCAGGGATATGATTTAGGTCATACCAGAGTGGCCTAGTGCTTTTCCCTACTTTCTTCAACTTAAGCCTAAATTTTGCCACCAGAAGCTCATGATCTGAGCCACAGTCAGCTCCTGGTCTAGTTTTTACTGACTGTATAGAACTTCTCCATCTTTGGCTGCAGAGCACATAGTCAATCTGATTTCTGTGTTGACCGTCTGGTGATGTCCATGTGTAGAGTCGTCCCTTGGGTTGTTGGAAAAGAGTGTTTGCTATGACCAGCATGTTCTCTTGACAAAATTCCACCAGCTTGTGTCCTGCTTCATTTTGTACTCCAAGGCCAAACTTGCCTGTTATACCGGTTATCTTTTGGCTTCCTACTTTAGCATTCCAATCCCCTATGATGATAAGGACATCATTTTTTGGAGTTAATTCTAGAAGGTGTTGTAGGCCTTCATAGAACTGGTCAACTTCAGCCTGTTCAGCACCAGTGGTTGGGGCATAGACTTGGACTATTGTGATGTTGAATGGTTTGCCTTGGATTTGAACTGAGATCATTCTGTCATTTTGGAGATTGTATCCCAGTACTGCTTTTCCTACTCTTTTATTGACTATGAAGGCTACTCCATTTCTTCTGAGGGATTTTTGCCCGCAGTAGTATACCTGATGGTCATCTGAACTAAATTCACCCATGCCTGTCCATTTTTGTTCACTGATTCCTAAGATGTCGATGTTCAGTCTTGTCATCTCTTGTTTGACCACATCCAGCTTGCCTTGATTCATGGATCTTACATTCCAGGTTCCTATGGAGTAAAGTTCTTTGCAGCATCGGACTTTCCTTTCACCTCCAGATACATCTGCAACTGAGTGTCCTTTCGGCTTTGACCCAGTCGCTTCATTCCAGATTCTAAGGATATCCCAGATTCTAAGGATATCTCGGGGGAGAGACACAGTAATTATGCGGGATTTCAATCTCCCGGATATTACTTGGGAGACTCACTCGGCGGTGACAGCCAGGTCACGTCGCTTCCTAGAAGCTCTAGAGGGTGGGTTTTTCACAGAGGGTCCGAGAGGCAACGAGGGGGGGAAACATCCTGGACTTGGTCTTGACCAATAGGGAGGAGCTGATAGATGAAGTACAGATTAGGGGAGCTCTGGATGCGAGTGATCACTCCATCCTTTGCTTTGAGATCAGGGGACTGGGGCCGTGCAGCAGGGCGAGCACTAGAAGCTGTGACTTCAAGAGGGCCAACTTTGGCCGACTGAAGGCCAGGCTGGGGAAAGTCTCCTGGGATAGGTTACTGGAAGGTAAGTGAGTTGAGGAGGGGTGGATGGCACTCAAAAGGGAGGTTTTGCAGGCGCAAGCCCTGACAATATCTCTAGTCAGTAAGGTGGGGAGGCGGAGGAGAGTGCCGCCATGGATGCGAAGGGAGGTAGTTAGGGGGATTAGACGAAAGAGGAGCCTCCATAGGAAATGGGTACTGGGGGAAATGGACAGAAGGGTATACCGGGAGGAGGAGGCCCGTTGCAGAAGGATTCTTCGCAAGGCTAAGGCTGATTATGAGCTGAGACTTGCCAAGAATATCAAGAGCAACAAAAAGGGCTTCTTTCAGCATGTAAATAGGAAAAGGAAGGGGAGACAAGTGGTGGGACCACTAAATAAGGAGGAAGGCGATCCAGTGACTGACATGAGGGAACAGGCACAGATGCTAAATGACTATTTTGTCTCTGTGTTCTCCCCAAAGCAGGACGGGGGATATCCGTATAGGAGATTAGATGAGGCTGGGGATTTAGGGGCAGAGATTAGAGTCACCCCCCTTGAAGTCGAGGGGCTCCTCAGGGCATTGGACATTACAAAGGCGCCAGGCCCTGACGGGTTACACCCGAGAGTACTTAGAGAGTTGGCAGGGGTTCTCTCACGCCCGCTGGCCTCCATTTTTGAAGCCTCGTGGAGAACGGACTGGAGGGTGGCATCAGTGGTCCCAATTTTCAAAAAGGGTAGTAGGAAGGACATGGGGAATTATAGACCGATTAGCCTTACGTCCATTGTAGGAAAAACAATGGAAAGGCTCATAATAGAGAGAGATCTAGTGATGCTACATAGGGAAGGGAGGCTGACAGCCACACAACATGGCTTCCACAGAAACAGGTCCTGCCAGACAAACCTTGTGGAATTCTATGACAAGGTTTCAAGATGGCTAGATGGAGGGGATGCAGTGAATGTGGTATACCTGGATTTCAGCAAGGCCTTTGACAAAGTGCCCCATGATATCCTGGTGGAGAAACTGAGGAGTTTTGGGATACACCAAAGCACTGTCCGGTGGATTAGGGCATGGTTGACTGACCAAAAGCAGAAGGTACCGTATTTTTTGCTCTATAAGACTCACTTTTTCCCCCCTCAAAAGTAAGGGGAAATGTCTGTGCGTCTTATAGAGTGAATGTGTGTGTGCAGTAAGTCTGTCAGATGTGCAGCCTATGAGGAAGTGATGGGGAATGTGCCTGTGATTATGTGCCCATTTGATTCAGAATATTTTTTTTCTTGTTTTCCTCCTCTAAAAACTAGGTGCGTCTTATGGTCAGGTGTGTCTTATAGAGCGAAAAATACGGTAACCATTAGCGGGGAATCATCGGGATGGCAGCCAGTGACAAGCGGGGTCCCCCAGGGCTCTGTCCTGGGGCCGATCCTGTTTAATCTTTTCATTAACGACATGGAAGAAGGGGTGAACAGTCTGCTGATCAAATTCGCAGATGACACTAAAACTGGAGCAGTGGCCACAACTGAGGAGCAGATATACCAGATCCAAAAGGATCTGGACAGACTATGGAAGTGGGCAGGAGACAACAGGATGGTGTTCAATGTGGATAAGTACAAGGTCTTGCACTTGGGGCATAAGAATAGCTGTCATACGTACAGGTTAGGTGACAAGTGGCTGGAGAGCAGCACTTGTGAAAGGGACCTCGGGGTACTGGTTGACCGCAGGCTAAACATGAGTCAGCAGTGTGATGCGGTGGTCAAGAGGGCGAATGCCACCCTTGGTTGCATAGCCAGAAGTGTGGCTTCTAGATCAAGAGAGGTATTACTACCACTCTACACGACTCTGGTGTGCCCGCAACTGGAGTATTGTGTTCAGTTTTGGGCCCCTCATTACAGAAAGGATATAGCCAGGTTGGAGTCAGTGCAGCTAAGGGCCACAAGGATGGTGGCTGGTTTGCAGGGGATGCCGTATGAGGCGAGACTGAGGGAACTGGGTCTCTTCAGCCTGGAGAAGAGGAGACTCAGAGGGGATATGTTGGCAACATACAGGTATGTGAGGGGGTGTCACATGGAGATGGGGAGAGGCCTGTTCTCCCCTGCAGAGGAAGGCAGGACGCGCTCCAATGGAGCAAAGCTCAGGGAGCCAAGGTTCAATTTGGATGCCAGGAAGCACTTCCTGACAGTTAGGACCCCGAGGGCGTGGAATGGGCTTCCACGGGAGGTCGTTGAGGCCCCATCGGTGAGGGTGTTCAAAGATAGGCTGGACATGCACATGGTGGGCATGTCATGAGCGGAACCGGCTGGTGCCGGAGGTCAGACTAGATCGCCCGGGAGGCCCCTTCTGACTCGCTCTGTTTCTATGTTTCTATGTTTCTTTCTGGCGCTACTAGTACTAGCCCTCCGCTCTTCCCCAGTAGCATATTGGACACCTTCCGACCTGAGGGGCTCATCTTCTGGTGTCATATCTTTTTGCCTTTTGGTACTGTCCATGGGGTTTTCATGGCAAAGATACTGGAGTGGGTTGCCATTTCCTTCTCCAGTGGATCACGTTTTGTCAGAGCTCTCTGCTATGACCTGTCCATCTTGGGTGACCCTGCACGGCATAGCTCATAGCTTCATTGAGCTACGCAAGCCCCTTCGCCACGACAAGGCAGTGATCCATGAAGGAGGGGCTAAGAAGATACTTCCTGGTAAACTGAATTCCAATGCCATTTTAAACAGTGACTTAGTTTGGTTTTGAGAAGGAGTACAGGATTTGATCCCACAATGCAAAAGCACACAGAAGTAATGCTTTTCAGATTTATCCACATTTTCCCAACACCTGCCACTTTGGACCTTTATCATGCCCATCTTTGCATGAAATGTTGCCATCATATCTTCAATTTTCTTGAAGGGATCTCTGGTCTTTCCTATTCTATTGTCTTCTTCTATTTCTTTACACTTAAGAAGGCAACCTTATCTCTTCTAGCTATTCTCTGCAATGCTGCATTCAGCTGGGTGTATCTTTCTCCCTTGCCTTTTGCTCCCCTTTTTTCCTCAGCTATTTGTAAAGCTTCCTCAGACAGCCATTTTGCTTTCTTGCATTTCTTTTTCTTTGGGATGGTTTTAGCAGGCACTCTGTCTATCAGATCTAATTCCTTAAATCTATTTGTCACCTCTACTGTACATTCATCAGGGACATGATTTAGTTCATACCTGAGTGGCCTAGTGCTTTTCCCTACTTTCTTCAATTTAAGCCTAATTTTTGCAACAAGGAGCTCATGAACTGAGCCACAGTCAGCTCCTGGTCTTGTTTTTACTGACTGTATAGAGCTTCTCCATCTTTGGCTGCACAGCACATAGTCAATCTGATTTCTGTGTTGACAATGTTGTGATATCCATGTGCAGCGTTATCTCTTGTGTTGTTGGAAAAGAGTGTTTGCTATGAGCATTGTGTTCTCTTGACAAAATTCTGCTAGCCTTTGCCCTGCTTCATTTTGTACTTCAAGACCAAATTTGCCCATTATTCCAGTTATCTTTTGGCCTCCTACTTTAGCATTCCAATCCCCCATGATGATAAGGACATCATTTTTTGGTGTTAATTTTAGAAGGTGTTGTAGGCCTTCATAGAACTTGTCAGCTTCAGCCTCTTCAGCACCAGTGATTGGGGCATAGACTTGGACTACTGTGATGTTGAATGGTTTGCCTTGGATTTGAACTGAGATCATTCTGTCATTTTGGAGACTGTATTCCATTACTGCTTTCTTACTCTTTTATTGACTATGAAGGCTACTCCATTTCTTTTGAGGGATTCTTGACCAGGTCAGCTGGTGTATCTCTTTAAACATACAAATATGTCTGATGGAGGAACCATTCAGGAAATCTAGTTTGACAACTACACTCCTAAGAGGCTTGCCTCAGTGGGATTAGATGTTTTGGTTGGTCCATTCAGAAACAAATGGATGCCATTGTTTCAGTTTTTCTGCAGCTGTTGAGAACACAGGTATTCCCTCACTGATAGGGTTAGCCTCCAACAGCTTCTCAGTCCAGCTAAGAATGCCATCTTCTTAAGGCAAGAGCAATGCTAAACAGTAGCCTGGCTTGGAATTCTGCTGCTTGTGAGAAAGAGGTGCAGGTTTGATTTTATAACACATATAAGCAATGCTTTTCTACCAGGATTTATCTGAATTTTCCCAACACTACCCACTTTAAGGCAATACGTTCTTTATCCCTACTGAATAAAGCAGAAGTGCAATCATGTATATTTTTCTGTTGAAAAAATGGAAAACATACTTGCTTGCCCATGGTTATTTTATTTCATTACATTGGACCACAGAATATATAACCAGTAAACAACTTTTCAGATCTTTGGCAGCGATAATCTTTATTTATAAATTTATTTATATATAAAGGTAATCTTTATGCCTTACCACCATTTATGGTACATTTGGGATGGTGTATGTGTGGTGGGTGAGCAGGAATGGCCCTTCTGGGAGGCTGTGTCCAGACTCTGCAACTCCTTCACCAGCCCTCTGCCAACATGTGAAAGACTTTTTTGTTTAGATAGGCCTTTGGCCACTCCAGCATGCTATTGCTACATTTGTGAGTTTTTGTTTTTAACTGGACATTTTTAAAAAATCATAAACCTTGCTTTTACTAACGTTGTAAACCCTGTTGTAACTACCCAGAGAGCTTTGGTTGTTGGGCGATATAGAAATTAAATAAATAGTATAAATCAGGGCATGAAATTTCTGCTCACCTGCTCGCCAAATGCGAGTGTAAATTCCTTTCTGGAGATCACAGTAATGCCCTGCATCCCTATTTGCAACTGGGACCCTAACTGGGAAGCAAACCCACACAGACCCGCACAGACATCTGCTTTCTGCGATCCTCCGGCTTGTCTCTCCACTGGCCCTTCTAGGAAGCAACACTCTCTTGCTTTAACCCTTAGATGGGCTGCGAAGTGTGAGAAGTATTATTGCAGGCAGTTGGAGGTGGGAGGGTGCAGAGCGGGTGGTGGGGCTCTGGTGTCCTCTACTCGCCCCCTAAGGCAAGCCCGGCGGCTGCTTCTTGGCCTGAATGGAGACAAAGTGAGGCTAGGGGTCTCTGCCTTCCTGGATGGGCCAAACGATGTGAATTCGAAGAGCTCCCCCCCCCCCCCGCCCTGCATCCCGCCATTCCAGTGCACAGGAAAGCTGGAAGGAGCCAGAGGATGCAATGGGACAATGTAAATTTTTTTGTCATGTTGTTATTTATTTGTATATTTTGTTTTGTTGTGAACCGCCCCAAGGCTTTGTTCCATGGGGCGGCATAGAAATGTTTTAAATAAATAAAATAAATAAACATAGAGATGTTTTAAATAAATAAATAAATGGGAGGGCTGGGGGTGGGTGACGGAGGATCTGGGCAGATGTCTCTGCCCCGCGAGGTTGCACGCTCCAGGTGAAGAGTAAGGTTTTTGCCTGGCTAGTAGGTCTAGACTTGAAATTTTAAGCCCTGGTATAAATATATAACCACTCTTTGACTAAAGTTTCTTGTAAAAATTTATGTATAAACATATCCCACCTCTAGTTTTTAGCATTTTCTCGCAGCTTCTGATGGAAACACACACACATGAACTAGCAAATTGCCTGAACACTCTTACTCATGTGTGTCTGCATGCACCTGACATCCCAGGGATGGCTGGCTCTACCAAAACTTATCACACTGGTTTATTTGTTTTGAGGGGGGTGGGGCTTGAATCCAATCTCAGCCCTCATTAGTATGTGTGGAGTGGGCACATGCTATGCTGCCCACTCATACACTGGTATTAAGCACTTATATACAGGATTTCTTATCCATTGTAAAAAGCCAAACACTGTTTATATAAGGCTCCAGCTTTGGAATTGAATGTTCTTGTGTGTGCTCAGTTCTTGATGAAGCAATGAAAGCACACTGAGTAATTGTGCAGTGTTGTTCCTGGCTCAAGGTGAAAACTATTGCAAGTGCCTGAGGTTGCTTTTAACATTGACTTAAATGCAAGAGTTTGTAACTTAATGTTGCCCCTTGAAATAGTCTTTTGCTGCCACTGAAAGAAAAATTTCTTGTTTTTGATGCTTAAAATTATATTTTTCTTCTTCTAGGGTGACTCTGGAGGCCCACTGGTTACACCTGATACAAGAAGCATGTGGTATCTTGTTGGCATTGTGAGCTGGGGGGATGAGTGTGCTAAACCAAATAAGCCAGGAGTCTATACAAGAGTGACTTACTTTCGGGACTGGATTACTAAGTATACTGGGCTCTAATGCAAAGGTTGTATGTGTTTTATGCTACAAATATGGTATGCAGGTCATACTTATTTGTAACTTTCACAAAAGTACAATGTGTTTGTTTGAAAGTATCTACCTTATATTTACAAAATATAAATCTCTAGAGAATCAGCAAATTATCATTCCTGTAGCTAACAGAAAACAGCAGCCTTTTACTGCAAAGAAATACAGATAAGGCTGTTAGCCATAATGTTTTTGTGCAGTACCATTACTGAATTTCTATACCCATAAACATGTAAACAATTGCTTTTCCTGCAGCAATTACACTACTGTATTATGAACATTGCAGTAAGACCTTTGGACACTTCCAGTCAGCAGTGACAGGAAATTACTTTTTTTCCAGAATTCTTATAATGTCTTGCTGGCATTCTAAGCACAGCCATATCTGCAACATCTTTTCTTGAAGATAAAATTCTGTTTGTATTCTCTATCTTTCAGCTCCTGCGCACCTTCATCACTATTCAAACTGAAACTTGAGGTGGGGGGTGTGGATTGAGAGAGAAGGATCAATGTAAAGGCATAAGAAAAACATTAAAAAGAACTTAAGGGTTATGCACATACACTCTTATAGACTTAGTATAAAAATCACAAAATGTGCAAATCTTACTTCTTGACTTTGCCATAAAATTACAACATGCATGCCAAATCAAATATATTTGCCTCTTCCCCCATAGTTTCAGGTGTATTGTGCACAGTTTTTGGTCACTTTTGGATAATTTTTCTTGATTATATCATGTATGTCACCAATCAGCACTGTGCATAGTTGGCTTCAGCTACAATCTTGTAGATCTGGTCTTTTTAATGTTAAATTCTGGACAGGAATAGATACATTTATACTGAAAGTACCGAACATGCTTTCAACATTGTCCTGCTATTCTAAAAGTCTTATATTGGTCCTCACCCTAAAATTCTCAGTGCTATGGGCAAAAACTGGATGGAACAATATTGTTGGCATCAGCTGAGTTGGAGGGAATGAATTCTTGTTTTCTTTGCTCTAGGGCAGGGGTCCTCAAACTACAGCCCGTGGAGTCATTTACCCAGCCTGCCTCAGAGCTCTTGGACTCATTCAGAGAAAACAATCTCTGAACAAGTCCAAAAGCTCTAAGCCGTGCAGGTGTACTCTGAAACTCTTTCAGTTTCGGAGACTAGCAGAGAGCTGGTGCATGCACCAAATTGTAATAGCTCCCTTCAACTGCACATGTGCCAGCTCTTTCTGCTAGCACTAGCTAGCTCCTGCTGCTGTGCTGGTCTTGCCAGCATGAATTGCGCATGTGCCAGCTCTTCCCCCTATTGCACGCATGCGTTGGCTCCGAATACAGAGTGGGAATACAGAGCAGGAATACATAAGAGAGGAGGGCGGTGGGAAGAGAGAGATGAAGACACTAAAAAAGATAGTAAGAAAAATATAATCAAATTTTCCCGTAATGCCCAATGTAATAAGGTTAATCCATTTTTTTTAAACTACAAAAATATGAGCCATGTCCCAGGCTGTGGACCAAGCCGCGGCTGCCTCACCGAGCCCGGGGGCGGACAGGCCAAGGCAGAGCAGGGCCATGGCTCCCATGCCTCTGCCATGGCCTTCTCAGGGCAAACTGGCGTTGAATGGCCGCCATGCTTCTTCCCTTCATGGTGGGGAGAGGCAGGAGGTGCGCTGCTCAGCTGGCCGCAGCCCCATCCCTCCCCTCCCCTCACCTCGGCCCATGGAAAGCAGCCATGCTTCAACTGAGGTGAGTGCACCCTCATGGCTCCCCCTCATGTCATGCTCTCCCTTTCAGCGGGTGGTACGGCATTATCTTGGGCTTCTGCTGCAGCCCAAGCGAGTGGAGCAAATATTTTTTAATTAAAAAAATATAACAGGTTTTAAAAAGGAGAGAAACTCACTGAATATTCACTAAGTCCTGCAACCCGAGTCCATCTTTACAAACTATATGCAGAGACATAATTTATACAGATGGACTTGGGTTGCAGGACCTAGAGGATATTCAGTGAGCTTCTCTTTTTTTAAAGCTGTTTTATATTTTTAATAAAAAATCATAATTTTTAGCAGATTCAGAAGTTGCTCCCCTCCATCTCTCCTCCTCATTTTTGCTCATGAAAAATAAATTATAATGCAAATTTTGATGTAGGATGCCACACGTCATGTATTTCTATGGGTGTGCACTGATATGAGTGCAGATTTATTAGTGTCATTTGGCTGCTATTGGAGATGGTGGTCAAAACAGGTGGTGTGGAGGTGACAGATTGCTTCATCACTACCTGTCCATTGCTTTCCAAAAAGCGATCCCCTGTGGGTCACACTACCACATATGAAAATAAGCTCTGTGCTCATGATGAGCTTATGATTGTTCTCTGCAAATATGGTCCTAATTGTATCAGTTTTATACTCATTGTGTTGCTTTGGACACATTTCTGGGGTGTCATCATCTCATTAGCCAAAAGCAGGCCCATACTTCCCATTGAAATATTAATAAGGTTATGTTGATTAAAATTGTTCTTCATTTCAAATATTGTATTGTTTTTTCTTGGGTTTTTTTGCACTACAAATAAGATATGTGCAGTGTGCATAGGAATTCGTTCATATTTTTTTCAAACTATAGTCCGCCCCCACCAACAGTCTGAGGGACAGTGAACTGGCCTCCTGTTTAAAAAGTTTGAGGACTCCTGCTCTAGGCCATCTATACATACTTGATTAAACTCACTGTTTTTCTAAGGCATCTTCTATTTTCTTTGTGAAAGGGGGAAAGCATATTTTACATGGTGGTGGTGGAGTTGCTGTGGCTTTATACATATGTATTGTTATCCAACTCCAAGGTAGTAATGTGGTATAGCTGCAGTATAGATGGATTATGCAGGACTGTCATTCTAATTTGTTTCTCCTTTGAAATTTAATACGTGACTTTTTCCCATCTTTAAAAAAAAGCCCTGAAATTACCTGGAAAACATGGGAGAGACCCTAGAGAATGATGACATTCTGAAAAGGCTCAGCAAACTTCCATGAACACAAACACACAATAACTGCCTTACATAGTGATGCCTTTAGATTACTTAACATTTTCTTTAGCATCTGGATAATTTCAGAGAAGCACAACTTGTTCTTGAATTTCATTTGATAAAATACTTTAAAGTAACCTAAAATATGATCTTTCTCAGTCCAAATTATTTGAAAAGGAAAAATGTCTGCTTGGTTGTGCTGATCATACAGGACAAGTTGACTGAAAAATGGATGAAAGAAACTTGAAGAAGCAACTCCTTCATCTTTAGAATGGAGTGGATGAAGAAACCTGTCAGCACAAAACATTTACTTTCCTTCATCATTCATTGTTCTGTGTACCTCTTGCTGCACATTAATTAGAAAACCGTTTTCTGTATATTGTATAATTGTGGTAGTTTCTGATTTATCTGCTGATAGCAATTAAATATTAAGAACTGAGAAGCATTCTGCTCAAGTTATGTATTTGCGCCTAAAAAAAACCCCAAATAGAGGTCACTCTTTGAAAAAAAAATCCTGCTTAAGATCATACATCTTCCATCTTTGCATGAACCCACTTTTGCTTCTTCCTTGTGTTGGAAAAATCCAAATAAATTTTTATAGAGGTTGCTTATAATCAAACCTGCAGTACCCCTACTCCTCTTTCCCAGAAAGAACCAGAATTCCAAACCAGATTTCCTTGGATGATCAGTTACCTGTTAATAGACTGAAACTCTTCAATCATCTGGGCTGGCTGGTACATTTAGTTACCAAAGGCTTTGCAGAATAGGGCTCCCAAGGAAAGCTAACCCATGTCTATTCTTCTGCTAACAGCAACAAAGCTGATAAAAGCTGTCAGATTAGTCTTTCTAACAGTATTGCACTCACTCTCATTAACATGTCAAAATCCATACCCAAGACCTGTGTCTTCCTGATGGTCATGTCAATATTCTGTAATCACCAATACTATTGTATTAAGTCCCCTCTGCAGATCTCTCACATTCTTTTTGACTATGTTTCCATTATTTCATCTGCCCTGCTCCTGCATACATGACCCAAAACCTATAAAACACTCTGTATGTGTTCTGGAATCTTGTAGCTGGTTGCAGACTTCTATCTGGTAGCGCTACTCTAGGTTTGTACTCTGCAGAGGGTTTACCTGGGTTGTTTTCACCAATAAAACCACTGAGACGTATGTCATATGTTAGGCATGACATAATGTTCTAAACCAATCAGGAAAACTGGTAATGAGTATATTAAAAAGGTAAAGGTTTCCCCTTGCCATCAAAGTCCAGTCATGTCTGACTCTAGGGGGCGATGCTCATCTCCATTTTCTAGCCGAAGGAGCCAGCATTGCTTTATTGACATGACAATTTAGTAGATTCCTTGCAGTTTGCATCAGCCTCTGTGTCTGTTTAAACATGCAAATGTGTCTGATGGAGGAACCTTTAAGGAAAACTGGTTTGATAACTAGCCTCTGTGGGACTAGATGATTAAATGGGTCCATTCAGAAACAAATGGACGCCTTTGTCTCAGCTGTCTGCAGCTGATGGGAACACTGGTATTTCCCCACTGATAGATAGTATCAGCCTTCAGCAGCTTCTCAGTACAGCTAAGAATTCTATCTTAAAGTAACAGCAATGCTAAACAGTAACCTGGCTTGGAATTCTGATATTTTGTGAGAAAGAGGCGCAGGTTTGTTTTTACATCACAAAGGCACATATAAGCAACCTTTTCCTATCAGGAGTTATTCTGGATTTCTACAATAGATTCCAGGTCCTTCCACCTTGCAAGTTGGCTGTGTGGGAAGGATGCAGAGGATGCCTTTAATCCTCTGAATTCAGAGGATTATGGGCATCCTGACTGGATTTTACCCTAAAGAAGCAAGTATTCTACACATATTTGTAATATCTTATGCATTCCTTATGGGGGAATTGCTGCAGCCCCTTGATCATTTAGGTCAATCCTAGGGTTTAGGCAGAAAAAAGTACTAGAGCTTCCAGTATGTTCCATCCAGTATATATGGCTGGCTTGGCACAGGCTAGCACCTGTAGGACTTTTTACTTTCTAAATGTGTAGAGAATTACAACTTACGTACGTATAGAAAGTATAAAAAAATTATACTCGGAGAAGCTTAGGGTTAAAGCTTACTTGGGCAACTCCAAGCACTGCAAAACTTGGTTCCAGCTGTGGCTTGCCAGTTTTCTTAGAGAAGCCTTTTCTACCTGCTGCCCTCCAGGTATGCTAGACTACTCTTTCGGCATCCCCTAGCTACCATAGCTGGCTCAGGGGTACTTAAAATTCTAGTCCAACGCACCCACAACTACCAGATTGGGGAAGGCTACCTGAGAAAGAAGGCAGTTAGTTTTTGCTTGTTTTCTCTAATTGTCCAAGACAAGGACAAACATAGGAGGCTTTTCTGTTTCCGGTAGGTACAAGCAGTTTCTTTTCCAGCGCTTATGCGTGTCTTTTGACTGACGTTAACTTTTTGAGAAGAAAAGGTGTTCAATGTCTTAAGTTACTTTTGCGAAGATTGGAGGTGGGGAGATAATAGAAATTCCTAACTTGACCGACGCTGAGAATGGTTTGAAACCATTATCGAGATACAACGAAGTGCTTTCGAAACCAAGAAGTACTTTGGAAAATCATTATTATACTTTTATTGTAAAGCTTTTCTGCAGTCTGAGAACTACAGGAAAGATTAAAATAACTGTACGTCTACCGGATTAGCGAAGGTTGAGAGACGCAACATACCGGAGCGCCCGCCAGAAAAGGAAATGCGGCGCTCTTCGTCTTGGCTCCGGGATTGGTCGACCTCAAGTGAGGCCCGGCCTTCCTCCATCCGGGGCGGGGCGGGTAGCTGGCCTGTCAGGAGCGCGGCCTATCCCCGCCTCCTCCTATACCGGCTCTTTGCGGCTGCTTTTTCCTGCTTTTTCATCTCAGGCAGAGCCGGCCTGTACTGCTGCCCGCATTCCTTCTTCGTAGGCCTACGGATCGCCCAGGTACAGGCACGGTAAGAACGCAGAGGCAGCGAGTGGTGGAGACTGGAGGACCCAGCAGGTGAGTAGCGGAGAAAGAAGCGGCTGCTGCGGAGGCAGCAGCTTTTCCGACGCGGGCCTCTATTGAGGGAGGCAGGCAGGCCTTCCAGGCGGGGCCTTCCTTGATGGAAGCCGGTCTGAAGTAATGCGCGCGGAAACCTGCCTGCCGCCTCCATACCCTTCTTCGCTGGAAAGGACCGGGAAAGTGCGGGAGAGACAGCATGGAACGCGAAACGGCGGGGGCATTCGATCTGAGGGATCTGAGGGATCGAGTTGGATGGAGATGCTCGAGGGACATCTGGTCCTCACCTCCGAGGAGCTTAGAATCTAAACCTTGATAAAAAGGAGGGAAGAGCAAAGGAAATGCAGTCCTCCTCCTTATCTGTTTTCTGTGTCTGGTCTCAACGCAGGGAAGGTATTCCATGTTTAGTCTTCAAGGTACTACAATACGCTTCTTTTTAAAAGATACAAATTAAGAAGAAATCGTGCCTGTCAGCAGGTGCAGAGAGCGCCATTCTTTTCTGCTTCTGAGTCCATCTTTCCAGCACGGAGTTAGGACAGTAGAGTTTCCCACACTGTAGGCACTGAGGAAGAAATGAGAAATAAAACTAAAGTGTTTCCCTTTAGGGGAAACTACACTGCTGCTGCGCTGATCTGACTCTTGCTTTCCCCTTCCAAAAAGCCTTATGAAGGTAGGGAGGGATGGGTGATGGAGGTTCTCACTGCAAGATGTGAGAAAATCAGCATTCCCCTTTCATGGCTTCACTTTCCTTTGATAACTCTGTATTGACAACTGTAACAAAGTAACAAAATAACTTATTTTTAAGGCTCTCTTGTTCATTCATTCATTCATTTATTTAAATATTTTTATGCCGCCCCTTGCAGCAGCCTCGGGGCGGCTCACAACACTAAACAAATATATTATCAAAAACATATACCAAATTTAAAAAACTGGCCCATCTCAGGTTATCATATAAAAACATACAACAAAATATAAATAAGAAATTTAAATTAATACATAAATTAAACATAAATTAAACAGACATTAACTATTAAAATATTGTCTAAATAAAAAGGTCTTCGCCTGGCGCCGAAAAGCAAATAACGACGGCGCCAGGCGAGCCTCATTGTTCATTCTTGGTACCCACAGGACTTTGACTGCAGGCTGATTTTCCTATTTCAGCTATTCAGAGCTGTAATTGTGAAACTCCAGAAAACTGGCAAATGTGTGCAAATTTAGTTGTGCAAAAAATGGGAGTGAACTTCTGGCAGCCCTTCCAGTGTGCTGCTTGGATACTTTGGAGGGATTGTCAGTAGCTGTCATGTTGAAGCTCATGAAATGTAGTCTCCCAAAAAAGGCAGGAGGGGAGGCAAATGGCAGAAAATGTAAAGGCACAGAACAAATATCCACATATTTTATACACCCATCCGAACCTGAAAAAACTGGCTTAGTCATTCAGATATCATGGTGTTCAAATTGTATTCTGAAAGAGTATATTGCGTAGTTCAAGCTCATTTCATCATGACTGAAGTGAGGCTAGTCAACAAGGCAGCTTCAGCTGCCAGTCCCCTGGAATACATCCTGGAGGATTGAGGCAGAAGGACACATGGTGAGCCTGATCATTTATATCTTATTTGCAGGGTGCATTGTTTTGTCATGCAAACTTAGCCACCATAAATATGCTACTGATTTTCATAATTTCAACCAGAAATTCAAATAATACTTGGATAATAGATTCCATATTATCTTGTCTGACCTATGGCTTGCAGTTAATTCTTGGCTTTGCCAAGATGGAATGAGCCTCAGATGAAATGAGCTTGGACTCTGCAATATACTCTTGCATTTGCATTTTGCAGAGCAAAATAGATAGTGATGAATAGGCCATTTTTTTCAAAGAAGCTTGCCTTTAATGTTATTGAAGAACCAATAACATGCTTCTGAGAGTTTCCTGGAATACAATTTGAACACCATGGAATTAGAGTGACGAAGCCAGTTGTTAGGTCAACTCTGGTTTGTTTAATCCATAAATAATTCAAAGTTCTTAGGTTTGGATGCCATGAAATAACCCAGGAATGATCCAGAAAGTGGTGAACATGCAGAAACAAACACATTTCTTGTAATGTGAGTGAAATTGCTGCTCAGAGTACAGGTGAACAAAAATGTGTGAAGAATGCATAACACTAAACTATACTAAAGTTTTTGATAAGACTTGGGTAATAAACATTTAATTGAAAGGTGTTATACACATTTTAAAATAAAGTGTGCCTGCTAAAATGAGATTATTCATTAGTACTGTATTATAATCTAAATTTAACTGGTTACTTTCTGAACAGTTCAGTTTTACTGTGTGTAACCCTAGGGTATCATAATATAATAGGAAAATATTGAATGTATTACAAAAATGGACAAATTAAATTAAAATCAAAGACAATGATGAATACATTTGTACTAACAAACTTAATCTAAAGATAAAATTCCATAAGATTGGTCTGCATGTTTTAGATCAGCATATGCTAACGAGCCAAGGATAAACATACAAGGCTAACATCAGACTTCTCCAGTGCAGTCTTTTCTATCTGGCTTATAAAACTTGCTACAGATTTAGATAATGCTATTAGGAAGCAATTCCATGGCCTCTTCACAGCATCGGAGGGGCCATTGGTTACCTTGGGATCCCAAATCCAGAGTTGGAGACAGTGCTCTGACTTCAGAGCTCCAGCCCCACTTCCCTTACAACTGGTATGGGAAGAACTGCACTTGCTGCTCTTTGAGATTGGGAAAGCAACCTCAGAGAGGAAAAGGGGATACTTAGGTGACTAGGGTGGGGAAGGGAAGAAACAGTATACGAACTATCCTGAAGCTTCTCCATCCTCCTTTCCTTCCTCTGTAGCACCCCAGCTAGATAGGCATCTCCCCCCAGCCCCTTTAATGAAAATGCAGCATGGGAGGTGAAGACTATCTGCTCCATTCCTCTGTTTGCACAAGATGACTGTAAAACTTCAAGTTCAGGGATTTGTGAGCATCACAATAGAATTGCACCCTTAGAAAAGTAGCAACTCTTCCCAAAATTCTTTGTGTCCTTATGGAAAAGCAAAATGCATCATCCTGCAAACTTAAACAAGTTTGTTTCATTTTTTAGGACTCAGCAAGGTTATTATTCTCAGGTATCTTGTGTGAAAGAACAAATAAATAATTTGTTTTCCTCCTTAAGTTTCTCCACCTTATTGGATCCACAGTGATGAAAGTGTATATGTTAAGGTAGCTTAGCTAATCTACCATCATGGACTATAGAGGGTTTTAACTAAAGCCTGGAAAGTGTTAGTTCTTCAGTCTGAACTGTTCCATTTTCAACCAAAATTCCATACAGCTGCAATATCAGGAAGATATATTCGGATAATAGATTAAACTGAATAATGAAATTCCTATAGTAAACCTATCTTTTTGATGTCAGGATTTTTCTCTTGATGAACTAAAACCTGATTGTTTCAAATAACATCAGTTTTGGTAAGCAATGCTGTGCCGTATCCTGAAATATATTAATAGTCCAAGTTCCATTTTTAACTTCTTGGGATATATCTGAGGGTCCCCAGTTCTTAACATTTTGTTCTAGATATAATCTAAGGTTTGAAAGCCCCAAATCTCTAATTCATATACTATTAGGTGCTAATTTTTTTATTATATTAAATTCAGGAAAGGAGGCATCCACCTTGTTTTGTGATGGTATGTGTGGGATTTTGAAAAATAACAGTTGTTATACCTAACAGAGTTTGCATTTCCATTTTTCTGCATTATAAATGGATGTCTTATGTATGCAACACTACTGTAAGTAAAGGATTTCAGAGTTGTACCTAGTATAGCTCATTGCATATGTCTAGTTGACATTTTTGTCCTTTTTTATGTCCAATGCATTTCAAAGGAAAAACATAACACCCTGTTCTGATTTCCAGAAACAGTAACAGCTGGTATGCTTGTGTAAAGGAATTTAATTAGGACTGCCTTAGCTTTACATTTGTTTTCCTTTGTGCATCAAATGTACAATACTATTATATCATTTTTTGCACATAACCTTATGTAGTTTATATCCTTTCCTATATTTGCTTAGTTGAGAAACTGAAGGTGAGCTATATTCTATCTCTGTTTCATTTTTCTTTCAGTCCTTGCAAATATATCATCATGGCAGCAGATTCTATGGAAATTGATGATGCTCTTTACAGGTAGGGATTTTATCAAATTATTGGATGATATTACACTTGTTTTAATAGTATTGAGGGTGAATTTGCTTTGCATTCATTGAAATGTGAATGCTTGTCTTTCCTTATTATGATCTAGTCTGGAGCATACCTGGCTGTCATGATAATTCATTCTTTTAAAAATAAAGGTAGTAGTTGTAGGCTTTGATGTAACCCACTTTCTTGTTTTATAAAAATGATATAACTTAGATTTGGGGGGCTTTGAATGGAGAATGCAAGTAATATTTTGAAAATAGAGTTCCTTGTGATCACCTTTATTTTCTTGACCAACTTTAATAGTAAGTTTAAAGAATGGTATTCTAAAGCTGTGTGAAAGAATTTCCTGATTTTTTCCTGCACTTTCTTTAATTGCTTCTTTTATTCATTAGCTACAATGCTTATATAGTGAGATACAGATCTGCTAACCTTGATGAGGAGATAGGAGGTATACTGTGGGCTCATAAGCAGCCTTCTTCCTCTTAAATTCTCTCTACCTTAAAAATTTTCAATTTTTAAAATAAATGCATTGTTTGATAAAATGAATAAGTAAAACAATTAATTGATACAGTATCAGTTAAATTAGTTGGTTACAAAATTGTAATTAACTTTTGTCATGTGGATGTCTCTGTAAAACGTTCATTTATAATAAATATAAAATCATAGATCTTTCAGCTTACTAAAATTAGTAGGTTAGATGCAGACTTAACTGTGCCACAAACCTATCTGTGTCTATTCACAATTAATTATCATTTAATTCACTGGGACTTACTCTTAGGTAAGTGTGCATAATATTGCATAGCACTTTGGTATCATTGAAGACAATGAAAAATTAGTCATTTTTGTGATACCTAAGTACAACTCAGTATGAACCAACCCCAGTATTTAAACAAAAGGGTATGTACTCTCTATTGTCTTATTTTTAAAATGCACAAATATTCTAATAAAATCAACATCCACAAGCTCTGAATATGTTTCAGTGTAATATTGAAATCTTTTAAAGCATACTATATTGCTCTTTTGTTTAATTTCAAATACTTTAAGTTATTGGAAAAATAATTTTGTGGTATTTATGCCACATGCAAAATTAACATGGCATATTTTAAAGTTTTGTATGCTAAATATAAAACACCAAAACTAGCATGCCTAGTCAGTTTAGGGCATTGAAAACATTTCTGTTCCAGTTTTTGTTTCTGGGAAAAAATATTGCTGGAAAGATCAAAAAGTGTAAAGACCATATATGAAGGGGAGGACACATGCAAGTTTGTGGCATGTCTGATCTAATTGTGAGTAGGAGTTCTAACATTACATTCTCACTGGAATATTATTTGGAAGGATAATATACTTTACAAATGGCTGTTTGTTACTCCCAGTAGGGGAGTTCTTTGTGACATTTACAACTTTAGAGTATCTCACTTCTGTTATATAAAATAACAGCATGTCATTTCGTGTTTTATAAAAAGTCATGGCAGTATCAGGATTTATGTCATCAAAACTGAAAGCATCTACATCTTTGGAGATCTAAGAGCTGCTATTGAGCCTGCCATGTGTAACTTTGACTCTACTTGCCCATCTCTTTTTGTTCCTCTGCCACCATATATAAGGGATGGAAAGGGGCAAATTCGGGTCTGGATGAAGACTTCTTAACTCTTTTCCCTCTAGCTGATTTTCTGTTCAAATTTCCACCTCTCCCTAATTTTCCACCAGTGTCAGAGAAGATGGGATAAGATGTAGTGATGACAACCAGATGGCTTTGAAAGAGGGTTAGACAAAAGAATGAAGGAGTAAGACAATTAATCATGAAGAATGTACATTACCTCCAATATTGGAGGCAGTGTGCTTCTGTATGCCAGTTGTTTCAATAGGAACAACACATACCATCCTACTTGGGACTTTCTACAGGCAGTTAGTTGGCAGCTGTGAACTAGATAGTCCTTTGTTAAGAATCATTGAACACTTACACACCTAACTGCATGTCTATTTTTAGTCTCTTTGAAGGCTGTTACTTAGGATTAGAATGATATTTAGATGGAAACTATGATTAGAAGCAGTATAACTGTGAATGTCAGATGCTGAGGAAAAGGGCAGGCTGACCATAAATTGCCAAGAGGCATCTGGCTGGCTGCTGTTGGAAGTAGAGCTGAACAAAATGGATATTTGGTATGATCCAGTAAAGCAGTTTCAGAACTGTTCATGAGCCAGTTTGGGATCTTTGGTTCTTATTGGCTATGTGGCTGAAGGAAAAGAATAGTGGAGTAACTATCTGGATTGTGTTAACTCTCAATAATGATAATGATTTATTAAAGATCAATAGTAGCTAGAAGCTACAGGGAAAAAGGGTGTAGGGACATTGTCCCTGCCTTAAAGGCCTTTTCCCCCAGGTAGGCACAAAAATAACAAGGGAAATTAAAAATGCCAGTCTTCCTGGCATAGGACCATAAATTACTTTGGCTGAATCCTGCACAAAGACTACGTAGATCTGATTGAAATCAGTTGAGTTAAAGCACCCCACCTTTGTGCAACAATTCAGCCTTTTCATTTCACAACGTTCTGCTTAAGGGAGAGAAATGGAGGAAGGGAAATGCCCTGAAAAGTATGTTATATATGCAGTTAATGTAGTGTTACTTTTAAGTGTTGCTTATTAAGTATAACATCTGTGTACCTAATACTGGCCTCTGTCCAAATGCCAAACTTTATTATTTCTCAGTAAATTGTGGATATTAAAATATTTGTTCTGTTATCATCCTTATCAAGCACAAGTGGTTCTGCAGATTGAAGTATGTCACCGAATAGTTATTCTGTGTTTTCCTTCCTTAATTGCATGTAGTCGGCAAAGATACGTTCTTGGAGACACTGCGATGCAGAAGATGGCTCAGTCTCATGTGTTCTTAAGTGGAATGGGTGGGCTTGGGGTAGAAATTGGTAAGTTGGGAAACATTTATTTGAATTTCTTCTTGTTGCATATTTTATGTGGAGACTAGTGTTGTATATTAAAATTTGTAGTTTTAAACTTGCTGTATGTTAGGTCAAACTTGTAGTTATGTTAAGAAATAGAAATGGTACATATATATAAAATAGAATACATGCTAGTTTATATGAGGTAGGGAGAAACTGTTTATACCATGAGAACTGCTCACAGGAATTTCACTTTCTTATCAGTCTTTTTACCTGGGGAGGAAGCTTCTGCAAATCCTGTTAAAGAATTCATGAGACTGCCTGGTATAAGTCCTTCAGTCTCTGTCACTGAGTTGAGACTATAGTGAAAATATCTGAACCTGACTGACAAATAGAGTAGTAGACAGCTAATGAGATCTTGTGAATTAGCCTTTTTGAGGAGCATTGTAATGACAGAGCGGTCCTTATTATAAATTATATCAGCAGAATTTCTTCAAATTTGCCCAACTACCCTTCATGTTTAAATTTTGTAATTCATACTTATTTTCACATAAAGAAATACTTTTAGAAGACTGCTTTATCAGAATTTTATAATGTTGCTTCTTTGTTTCAGCTAAAAACATAGTTCTGGCAGGAATAAAGGTAAGGAGAAGGAGAATATTCAAAGTTTTATTAATTTCAAAATAAGCATTGTTTCATCTAATAACTAATAATATTTAACATAGATCTCACATATGTGGCAGGATAACATTGTTTTGAGAATAGCTGTTTATATGGCACTTTGAGAATAGCTGTTTATATGGTTTTCAGAATAGCTGTTTATATAAACACTTGCATGCTGGAACTGTTGGCTTTTCTCTGAGAGGCATTATGGCTGTTCTTCATTGCATTTTAACTCTGTAGCTAGATTTGGCACAGATTGACATTGTAAAAGGAGAAATGAGAAGAAAAAGGGTAGATGAATCCTGTGTGGAAGAAAATCCTTCTGTGAGATCACAGCAAGGGAAATGTCTGCTGTTTCCAAATATCTGTGGGATTTAATAATAACCACATTATGTTCCTCTTATTCTTATGCTTTTATTTGGGATTTCTGCATTTAAAATACTTGTGTTCCTTGCACTAGCTGACTGGATTTATAGTTTCACACTATTTTCTTCTTGCACTTTTTTACTTTATGGGGCTATGCCCCATAGCTGAAGATGGTTTTCATTACAGCCAATGGTTTGTTAATCATGAGTTGTTTGGGAGAGTGACCGTGCTAGTTTTCAATGGCCTGACAGATTCCATTGCACTAAACACTTGTGTTAGAACTCTGGGTGGTCCCCCCCCCCCCGGTAGTCCAGCGTTCTGTGTTTGGATGTTCCAGGATTGTTTAGGGGACACTGGAGGTAAACAAGTGGGTAGGAGCCAGCACATTTACTTCCTCTTGCTCACTACCAGACAACCTATGGTAATAATCTGTGGGTTGTTCCTAATTTTAAAAGCGTCAATAGGTTCCCCTTGATGTGGGGGTGGAGGACATATTATGGTACAAGGATTGCAAAAATGTAACATTTAAATCAACCCAGTTTGATTTTCTTTTCCATATACAACTTTTTATTAATTTTCAAAATGGTACTAAAACATCCATTATCACAAACATCAAAACTACTGAGTCAGCCACTTATTACACATCTTTTAACATTCTGTGATCATTTCAAATTCATTTAAAAAGTCTAAAAAAACCCCCACCTTTTTGGATCTAAGCCAGGTCCTGTTTCTCCAGCCAATAATAAACAAAAGTCCAAAATTTGATAGAAGTCACTATCTTCTTTCTCCTTCTGTGATAGGATCAGTACATCCATTTCTTACAAAGTCCTGTTCTTCATATTAGAAGAAAGATTCTCCAAGTTTTGTAAAAGTCAGTATCGTCTTTCTTTTTTAATAAAAGTTTCAGCCTAACCAACTCTACACAGTTCCAAATCTTTTCATTTTTCTAGTATTAAACAAATAGGCTCCTCCTTATAATAATTACACATATGGTCAAATGCATTTTTTACTTACAAATATTCTAATCTAATATCTACTAAAAAGGAAAGAAAAATAAAAGGGAGGTTCATGTTCACATGTCTAACATCCATTCATCATCTTTAAGGACATTTTATCTACCCAGTTTAACAACAGCAATTATCTATTATGTTCTTTAAACAGTTTTTCTTTAATTTAATAGGAAATAATAATTACAAATACAATCAAATAGATTTTTTGCATACCGGTATTCCAATCTAATGTCTACTAAAAAGGAAAATGAAATAGAAAGAAATCTCATGTTCACGCTTGACTCTGTTTAGCATGGCTCGTCTTACTCCCGTAATAGTTATTTTATATTCTAAGAATTCACAAACCGAAAAGCCATGCAATTTGGCTCTTAATCTTTAAACTTTAAGGCAAGATAAGAAAGAGAAAGCAAAAGAAGCGACAGAAAGAAGAAAAAGAGGGGAGGAAAAGAATCCTTCATCTTCCCTTAAGACCTATATCGCTTCATAGTTCCACACACTTAAAAATAAATGAGCTTCCACCATTAAAATCATATATCTTAGCCATTCCATACCACAATAAACATATCAGGCCATTTATATCATTAAGACAGACATTTCTGTTTCACACCTCTGCCAGACCATTTCAAATCCAATCACCATTTGAAATCCGGAGCTCGTATCATCTGTTGCAAAACATTAATAATTCGCAATGACTTCGTTTCTTGCTGTTAAATCTTCACTCCCTTCTCCGAGCCAATTATAGTTACTACAGAGTTCATCCATCCGTCAGAAAAAGTAAACACACCTTCCTGCCGAAAGTGCTGTTCATCAGGCAAACTTGATAACAGGTTATTTATTGGTTTTGCTTATTTTGTTTCTTTATCTACCATTTCGGCTTTTTCACATAGCTGTTGCTGGATACTCTGTTCTGTTTCAGTTTGAACAATAATTTTTTCCTCCCACATGAAAAAAGCCTGGATTTTAGTCAAAAATATTTCTTGAGAAAATTTCAAATTTAACATTAACTGGTTAATTCTTAGGAGAGCATTAACTGGTTAATTCTTAGGAGAGATTCCTGGAGCAAAGCCATGATCTCAATAACACAAGCAGACAAAGGGTTGGCAGGTTACCAAATGCTTTGGCAGTGGTCCCAAAAGTGCAGGAGAGAAAATAAAGATTCCTTCCTTCACCTCTCCCTTCCCTTCTTCTCAAATCAAGTCCTCATACTTCTGTCTAGTTACCCCATATATATTTAATAAAATTAAACCCTAGAGACATTTACAAAAAAGTTTCAATTCAACTCACACAAGTCTCTTAATCTCACGTAAATCTCTTAATTTCTGTCGCTGCTTAACAATTTGGAGGGTGGTTCTTCAATCTTTGTGCTAGGCTTTCCCACGGGTATAACTGCAGAAAAAGATAACCTAAGAAAATATTTACTCAGCAGTTCCGATGTTTATCCAGCTTGTAAAAATTCCACGCTAAACTAATAAGATGCCGTGAACTTGCAGAGGCTAAAAAACCTCTTGTATCATCCAGCTGAGACACCTGAATTGTTCTTAGCCGATATGGGATCGCCACCCCACATCCAGCCAAAACATGCCCAGGTAATCTATCTTTACCCCTACAGGGTTTGATTGAGTCTTCGGACCCCGCTGCTTGGATAACACCGGAGTGATTAGCAGAGATAGCTAATCACATCTGTCTTGTTCCAACGCCATCTTGCTTCTCCTTCCAAACCAGTTTGATTTTCTGAAGAGCGTCTTGCTTTAATATAGAACATTTCTCATTCTAGTTGTTCTTTAGAAGCAAAAGCTAATTTCTGTGCTTCTAGACTTACAGACTAGAACACTGAGGAGAATAACTTCTTGGGCACATCTGATTTAAAATCTGATACTCTTTGAGAGAGGCCATTCTATCCTCTAGGATGTACAGGAACATTTATGTAGGTATGTATGTATGTATGTATTTATTTTACATCCTACCTTTTTCAAGGAACTTGAGGCAGTTTCCATAATTTTCTTCTTCCTTTCAATCTTATCACCTCAGCAGTCCTGTGAGGTAGATTGGGTTGAAAGACTGTGACTGGTCTGCGGCTGGTCCAAGAATTGCATGGCTGAGTGGGAACTGGAAGTCAGATCTGAGTTCCAGCCCAGCACTCTTAACCACTACACCACACTGGCTCTCAACTTAGGAAATGGCCTCCCTGGCTTTCCTTCTGCTCTAGAACTTCTTACCAAGGGATGCCTGTTTAGCCTCCTCTGCTTCTACAAATGCTTTTTAAAAAATTCAGATAGGCCTTTGACCTCATAAGCTGACCTGTTATCACCACTGTAAGCATTGAACTTTGCTCACCTGGCCATTTATGTTATACATAACAAAGTTTATGTTTGGATTCCAATTTTTCTTTTGTATTTTATCTTTAACTATCTTGCACACAATTTTGTGGTAAGCTGGAATGCAAATTTAAATAAATTAATGTAACAGTAATGAAATAACAATAATGAAGGAAGTATGCCCTGCATGTTTAATTACATGGGAGAAAGGTGCTATGGTTCAGATGGGTAGGGCTGCCAGAGTCACAGGGCCAAACTAGATAGTATAGCAACTGCCTCAGCCAACGGCTGTGTCTAATTCACTCTGCATTTGTAATATCTAGCAGAACTCTGCATTTGTAATATCTAATATCTTTTGTCATCATATTGGTCTGCATTTTTTCATCCTTGCTTCAAATCAATGATTGGCAAGGGGTGGAGAAATCAGAATCTGGGTAACCATCTGGCAAATTTTTTTTGGTAGCAGTCTTATGTTCTCTGTAATATCTAGTTTGGTTCTGTGTAATAAACTTGATAAATTGTGTAAGTCATAATCACCATGTTCACACTTGTTGAGGTGAGCAATTACCACTTCAAATAATTTTTAATCCTATTTTCCTGATCTTTCCTGAAGGCTCTCACAATTCATGATACCAAGCTGTGCCGGATATGGGATTTAGGAACAAACTTTTTTGTTCGTGAAGATGATATTCTGAATCTAAGGAACAGGTTTGCACAATTTTTCAGAAATAATATGAAGATTTGAGGGCTCTTTTCTCATTATATATACTAATTGTGTTGCCTGGTTTTGAGTTTTTTGGTTTTTTAATACTTAAATGTCATTGTTTTAATTTGTATCTTTAAAAAAGTTTGGGTTGATTCTTGCCTGCTTATTGGAACCAGTATGTGTTAATTATGTATATTTAAAGAGAGAAGTTGGGTACACATTTCCCCATATTTGATGAAAAGAATGAGTATAGTTACAAGACAGAATTGTGGGGGTCATTTTTCCTAGTCTCCACTGAGTGGATATGCTGTTGGAGGTCAAACAATTAATGTAGCTGCAACAAGTTTTATCTATTCTTGCTGCTTCCTTTATATGATTTTAACTGCCAGATTGTATTTTTAAAAAATTATCTGTTTAAAATGTTTTATTTTAAATTCTGATTTTATTATTTTAAAAATTTCAAACATGGGCTTATTGTTTTAGTGTTTTAATTCAGTTTTACCTGTAATTGTGTTTGTTTTTGTTGCATTCTGTTGTAAGCCACCCAGAGAGCCTACCTGGCTTTGGATGCAGCATAGAACTATAATAAATAAATACATTAAGATATCACTATCACACACTTCTGTACAATGCTGAGATTTTAAGAAAAAATGAAATCACTGAATATTGTTAACTTTCTAATTTTAGCATGCTTGAGTTGCTGTGCAAATGAAGAGGGATAGTCATGGGGAAAAGTTAACAGTTTGGATTTTTGACTGGTATTAATTCATTAGGTTACTAGTTAATGAAACTATTTTATGAAACAATACATGCATGAAAATGAGAGGTTTTCTGTAGAAAATTTAGTAGTGGAGATGTTCTGTCACACATTTCTATCAATGAAATGTTTTTCTGTGATAAATCATGTTATGTCTGAGTTATAGTATGAAAACCCTTTCAGAGAAACAAACCTAGCACACCTTATTAAAAGTCCTCTACATAAAATCTGTAATTAAACTTCAGGCAAATTATTTGATTTCTACAAAAAGTGACTATTGTTAGGAAGAACTCGACCCAGAAACCAAGTGACCAAGCAAGAAGTATGTTTTGACATTAAGGGCACAATTCTTTTGGTTTAGCAGGAGAAAAGGCATGCAACTCTCAGCAAGCCCCAACTAGCCATGCTGAGTTCTTACTGACTTAGTTTGCATGTAACAAAACCCCATCATGGGTTGTCTTGTATCAGCAGAGTAGCCAGTCACTTTTGGTTTTAAACAATAATTAGCTTGGTCTTGGGTTCTTAGTGTAATGGCTGAATCCAGGCACTTTGGATTATTTAACCCCAAGTAACCCAAAATGTCCAGGCTCAGACACTGCATTAACAACCAGCAAATGGAGTATTCATGAGCTTCTTCACAGTAAATGCGAGTAGCTCCTGTTATTTTTGTGTGATAGGCCCATAGTCTTAGAAAAGCTTTTTCTGTGGTTGTCTATCCTAAGGGGATGTGATGGTGCAGCTGGTTTAACTGCTGAACCGCTGGGCTGCTGATCGAAAGTTTGAAGCTGCACAATGGAGTTAACCGCTGCTGCCTTGTCCCTACCTTGCTCTTGCCAATCTAGCAATTCGAAAGTATGTAATACAAGTAGATAAATAGGTACCACTTTGGTGGGAAGGAAACAGTGCCCTGTGATGTCATGCTGGCCACATGACCATTGGAATGTCTTTGGACAGCGCTGACTCATGGCCTTAGAAACGGAGATGAGCGCTGCCCGTCATAGCAGTTCAGCTAGTGGAGTAAAATCTGTAAGGACTCATCCTGTCCTGTCCCAACCTTACCCTAAGTAAATTTAACTAGATAGGAGAAATTTTGCAACCCCCAACCAGCATGGTCATTGGTTGGGGAAAGATGCTCTAGGCTGTTGTTACTTTAACAATGAATGACTTGGGTATGTATATAAGTAGATGTTTTAGTAATGTTTGTGGATATATTTGCAAGGTTCAACTTATAAATTTAGCTTGTCAGTAACAAAATTAGAAAATCTGTTTCAGAGCTGAGGCAACACTTCATCACATTGTGGAGCTGAACCCACATGTCCAGGTGATTTCATCAGTTGCTCCACTAAATGAGTTTACAGACCTCTCCTTTCTCTCACAGTACCAGGTATGTTCGAATTTATTTGAAGCTTCTGCTCACTGTTCAAATGGTTGACAAATTTTGGCTGGCCTTGGTAGCCAATTGTTATTATTTGTAGCTCCTCCTGACTCTTATCACAATGGGGTTGGACCTCATGGCCTTCTGGCCCCTTCCAACTCTACTATACTATTCTATGCTTCTGTGATATCCTTGAACATACAAAAGCTCATGAGGTGCCCTGACAAAAGCAAGCAACCAAGCAAAAAACAACAACAAAACAAAACATTCCAAAACACTTTTAAATGGAGCTGGAGTGTTGACAGGTTGCAATCAAACTTCCATGCTTCTATAAAATGGGGTGATTCAATTTTCCACCTTCCTGGGTGATAAACCAAGTTTTCCTCCCTTTGCATGTTCAAGGCAACAAACTTTCTTTGCAAAAGCTCTTTATTCACTGAAGGACACCCAATGAATGTAATCCTCACAGAATATATCCCTGTGCATGCACAGAGTAGTTTGTTGAGCTCAATCCAGACAACTACTTCTGGAAATTCTGCTTTTGAATATCTCTGGGCTGGATCCCTTCAGAAGGGTGTCTTTCAAAGTGACCCCACCTCCTTTCTATATGCCGCCTCACTGATTGTCATTCCCTCCTTTCCTGCTGCTGTGTATTGGGATCAAGAGTTGTACTGGATTCATCTGACTCTGAGAATTCCTTTCCCATCCCCATTGTCTAGTCTCAGAGCATGCCTGAGTGCTTGGGGAGAATGACGTTGCGATAAGTGGTGCTTCTATCATCTCAGAGTCTTGAATCCCATGTTCCCACACTCTGTCCACCTCCTCCCCTTCATCCTCTGTCTTGGAATCCGGATTGGTGTGTGCCAAGAATATTTGCCACCCTAATTCTCAACAGTGGGACTTACAATCTCAGGAAAGGTTGTAAAAGTGAAAGGACCCCCAGAGAAGCCACGTCCTGAACTCCAACCAAACATTTGAGGATGTTGCTGCAGATAGCATGGTAACCTGGCCACCCACTTTTTGTGAACAAAGATCAATTTCAGCTTTGACTTTTCTTCATGATATCTGTATATAAGGGCTCTGTAACCTGGGATATTTGGAAAGTCTGTAAATTTATAGTCTGTAATCAATCTTTGACTCACCTCTGAAACTTTTCTTTTAAAAGTGTGTCATAGTAACTGAGATGAAACTGTCACTGCAAAAGAAGATAAATGATTTTTGCCATTCACAACAGCCACCAATTAAGGTAATGTTGGCAAATTACAGTAAAAAGGCAGACTAAAATTTAACCACATCTGTCCCTTCTGAGAAGTTTTCATTATTTGTCCATATGTTCTTTCATGCCTCATACATTCCTGACCCAGTGAATATAAGGTAGCTTATTGTGGTACATGCAGCATTAGCCTCTGGTATGCTGAATTGTATGTCGATCGGTATGCTCATAGCCTCTGGTATGCTGCTTGTCATTCTCTTCCTTGATATTCATATGCCTAAAGTCTAAGAATGAACACATAATTCAGTTGCCTCCTAGAGGCTTAAACCCTTTTCAATTTAGCAGAAATGAGCCACTGGAAAAATGGGGATTTGCAAGTAGTTTTTGGTTGCATGTGTTTAACCAGTAAGTGCCTGCAAATCACTGAGTGAGTACGGGACTGGATCAAATCCTTGTGTTAGCAGGTGTCTGTTTGCATGATATATCATCTCCAATGGAGACAGGTATCTTTCCCCTTGTTAAAATTCCAGTTTTCATTAAGCAGACTTTTAAAAATCCTTTAATAAAAATAACTTCAATATTTTATGGGGATCACACCAAATATCATGCTAGCCATTCTAGCAACATGGATAGACAGAAATCCACAAGAGCTAGTTATGCAATTTAAAGGTAAAATTGAATTCATCTGGGGAAAGAATTATTTGCACCAATTTGGAAGTGAAAAAGTAAACTTGGTAAATCCTGAATGCATAAAGTTGAAAGGATATTATTTGGGAAAGTTCCTTTTTTACCCTGCACATAAATATTATGGTTAACACACTTCTTTAGTACTTACATGGTTTTCTAAAAGTCGTTTCAAAACAAAGGCAAACAGATGTTGTTCCCAAAAAAGAACCACAAAAAGCAGACAGGTCTACAACATGATTAATATTTATCAGATAGAGGTCAGGTTTTGATGATACTTTTAAGTCTAACATGGCTAAAAAGTTGCCAGAGGCCCTCAGCTGTGTTTGATAATGCTTGTGTACAGGAGGAATACTGAGACATTTCTTCCCCTCTTTCTCTCTCAGTCTTACAGTCAATATCCTGGAGACAGCATGATGTAACCCTGAGAGGAACAGGATGATAATGAAAAGTAGCTCTTTAGCCCAGTGTCATCAGTTTCCTTGCCCTGAGCTCCTGTGTGTGCCAGCAAAGCAGGATTGCTTATGAGTAGTCCAGCTCTGCTGACATCAGCAGGAACAAGGGGCAGGGAAACTGAGCAGAGTGGGTTGTGAGCCACCTAATGCTGGACTTGAAAGCCCAGTGCAAGGCCCATGTCCTTCTTCCTGCTGTACAGCAACAGTGTACCTGAGTGGCAGGAAAGGAAGGCTTGGACCACCTCTTCCTGAGTTTACAAGTCCAGCATGAAGCAGTCTGTGCCCCTTTCCTGCTGCTTACCTGCTGCTCCCTCAACCCTACAAGCAAAGTTCTTCTTAGTCGGGTTGTGGGTGGGGAACTCTCTGTCAGAGCCCAACACTTTACTAGTTGGCTTGTGTGTACATGTGTGGGGCTCAGTTCTGCCTTTTGGTGCTGCATGTGTGCAGGACAATGACTGGTGGAATCATGCCTCCAACCCAACTAATGAGGACTTTGTGAGCCAGTTAGGGGGAAGGCCTCTGCCCCACCGTGCCTCCTTTATTTCATGTCCTGCGCGCAGTTGGAAGAGGAGGAGGTGTGAGGCAACTAGAGTTCTTTGGCCAGAGTGGCAACATAGGGTGGCAACCCTATGTTGCCACTCTTGCTAAGGGACTCTTTTAGTTACTTTGGTTTTACCATGACTTAATTTGCTGTCCAAGATTGACATGCTAAGTCACAGTGGGTTTCCTGAACACAATAGCAAGCCATGGACGCATAATTTATCCCAGGGCAGTCAATTTACCACTGAAGAGAAGCAGGTGGTTCCCACAATGCATTAAGCCTTTCTCATGGTTGCTTAGCATACTGTGTGAACCCAGTCAATACGTTATTTTGAACTGCACATTTTTCCTGATCCAGCCAGGTTGCACTGGTGGAACCTCTAGAGCTAATGAAAGACATATTGGATAGTTTTTGCATTTTAGAAAAACATGCATAACCTGAGGCTGCATGAATATGCATCTGTGTGAAAAGTGGGTTTCCCTGTAGGAAATTGTACATATTCTTATATAATAAAACTGAAGTTTAAAACTAGGAAGCGGGAGTGGTTGGGAGGCAATGTAATTTGTGATACTATTATAAATCCAATTTTGGCTTTTGCTGTTATGTGCTGACATCTCTGACTTACAGTGACCCTATGAATGAATGCCTTCTGAAATGTCCTGTCCTTAACAGCCTTGCTCAGCTCTTTTAAATCCAGTTAGTATTGGCCAGTTCTATCATACATTTACTGTGTGGTGGATCTATACAGTGTATCACTTTATTTTTTGTCGCTTAACAACAACAGTTAACAACAAATCATTGGTCCAAATTTCTTTGAAATCTAACAAACTGTTCCTCACTTTGTCGTCTTTCTAGTTTATAAGTGCTGATGTCTATGGAATATGGGCACGTCTGTTTTGTGATTTTGGTGATGAATTTGAAGTTCTGGACACTACAGGAGAGGAACCAAAGGAAATCTTTATTTCTAATATATCTCAGGTGAAGACAAAAATGTGCAGTCCTAGTCCTTGCTGATTTTATGTTTATAATTAATGCTATTATTTAAATATTGATTTAGCTTAAGCTTTTACCTTAAGATTTGTGTGTGAGGTTTGTGTGTAAAGTTTAAACCAGGGGTTCTCAAACTTTTTCAACAGGGGACCATTTGAAAGGTTCTGGCAATGGGCATGGGCTGCCAAGGCAGTGCGGGCAGGGGGCGCAGGCCGGTGTGGGGCAGTGGGGGCGGGCACTCACGGAGATCCTTTTCTCTGAGCGAGTCCAAAACGATCTCTGCATGAGCAAGCCACTGCCAGGCACGCACACTGTGAGGTGGTGACTTGCTCATGCGGAGACCCTTTTCTCTGAGCAAGTCCAAAATGATTTCTGCATGAGCAAGCCGCTGCCTTGCCATGTGTGCTCGCGACGAGTCCAAAACCTCTATGCCGGGCCGGATAAATGGGCATGGTGGGCTGGATCCGGTCCAGGGGCTGTAGTTTGAGGACCCATGGTTTAAACCCACAACTCCAGAGCAAGATGATGGAAAGATTATATAGAAAAGATGAACCTGTGTAGGCTGGGTGTTGGAAATGGGAGTAATACAAGTTTTAAGTTTATTTTGCAGAAATAGTGAAACAGTTATTTTCACTATAAAATGATTTTGTAATACTTATTTTTTGAAACATTTGCAGAATAAAGAAGTGTTCTGCTTAAGAACACAGTTCTTCTTCATGGTCTGTTTATCACACATATGGGTGGTGCCCCTGTGTGGGCCTGCTGTTGGGAAGCTTTCCAAACTACACTCATTCTGGTGGAAGCCTCTCTTCTCACTCCCCCTGATGTATCTAGGAGAGGCTCCCACCATTTTCTCAGATCTCTACTGATCACCATTGCAGGTGCCTTGAGTCTTTCCTTTTATGGTATTATCAGCGTTCTTTACTTCTTTTTCTGTCTTTTTCTCTAATAAAAAAGAACCGTCTCTGAAGGTGGTTAGAAGAGTAGCTACCTCCAGAAGGGCCTTTTCTGTGGTAGTGCCCCAGCTTTGGAACCTGCTCCCTAGAGAGCTGTGCCTGGTGCCAACACTTTATTCCTTTTGATGCCAGGCCAAAACCTTTTCATTCATCCAGTATTTTAAGGGCTGGTGGTCTGTTATATAATTGGAATTTTACTGAATATTTTTATATTGTATTTTAATGTGTTGTTACTGGTTTATAAGTCGTCTTGAGATCCATTTTGAATAAAGATAGGGTAGACATTTTTAAAATAAATAAATGATAGTCATTCACTTGCTTTGTTGTATTCTCGATCTTTTCTTCAAAAAACCTGCTTTTGTTCTTTGTTAAACTTTGTTTCAAAAAAAACTTGGAAAAAACCCTTCTGTTGACATTTTCTTCTCCAGATCTTTCCTGTCTTTCTCTTTCTAATTTCTTCTTCTCCCAGTGGCACTCAGGTCTCCCTTTTGAAAGTGCACCTGCTGTGGAGTTGCCTACCTCCCATGGATGGACACTTGTTGTACCTCTTTTGTCTTGGCAGGGAGCACTGCATGGAAGTCTGAGTGTACTGCCAGGCTTTCACTCAGCAGGCCTGGAATAACCAAGCACGGCAGCTCTGGGCTGAAGTTTGGCATGGTTGACTTGGCCATGGCAGCACTGCTTGAATCCCTCTCTACCTCCTAGTCTGTTCCATCTCACTGTCCTCCATCAGTGACTGCAGGAGCTCCATCAGCCATTTTGTCTGTGCTGCCCATGTCTGGGTGCATGGATGAGGCCTGCTGGGTGAGGAAGCTAGCCAAAAAGGCCCAAAGGATGACAGGGACACAGAAGGCCTAAAACAAGAAACAGCCTAGGTGCCATTGTCCACCAATGCTGCCTGTGCTTGTACCAGCACTGATTATGATGATGTCATGGACTGTCCCAGTGATGGAACCAGCAGGAACGCAGTCTTTTTCTGAAGGGGAGATCCTTGACTTGCCACCCTGCACTCTGTCCCAGCCCACCTGCCATTGGTCTCCTTGCCATCAAGGGTTCTGTTCTTCCCGCATCAATTGCAGCTGGCCATAATGCTACCAGTGGGACTAGCTGCCTGACCTTCACTGCATCAGGCTAGCAACTTCTTGCCTGCTCCATGTTGTGCTTCCAGCCACTGGCCAAGGGAGTGTTCCAGGTCACTGCTGCCAACTTGGGATCAGAAGGCCTACTGGATGCCCTTCCTGCTGTATTACTATGGCTATGAAAGAGGAAGAGACCCAGATGATCCCCAGTTCCCTCACTGTTGAGGCCCTGGTTTATCAGTCCAAGGAATACAGGATGCCGGTTCCAACACTTCATCTGTCTGTCCCACCCTGTATGACTGCCTTGCCACCCCGCTGAGGATCTCCTTCATTGGGCCTGAAGGACTATGCTCTGACTTAGCTGTGCATGACGACCCATTCACGTCATTGTCAAATGACATAATCATAGCCCAGGGACCATGATCCCCTTCCAAGGACTTAGACCATTTCTCCAAGCAAATCCTCAGATCATAGAGTCATAGAATAGTGGAGTTGCAAGGGTCCATGAAGGCCATTGGGTCCAGTCCTCTGCTGTTGCAGGGCAGCTAGTTACAGCATCCCACTCAGATGGCTGTCCAGTTTCTTTTTGAAGGTCTCTAGTGTGGGAGAGCCCACCACCTCTCTAGGCATCTGGTTCCAGTGTTGTATTGCTCTGACAGTGAGGAAGCTTTTCCTTATGCCTAGCCTGAATCTGGGTTGTCGAACTTGAATTGATTATGATGACCTCAATGGAATGGGGACCTCATTGAGGATGGTGATCTCACTGGAACTAGAGACACAGCAGCTTGCTGACCGACCTGTGGATCCAGTCTTTGGTGTTGTCCAGATGGAGAATGCTGTGCCAATGTACATCTTGTTCCTGCTCATGCTCCTTGCATCAATGAAGGAACCATGGAAGGCACTGGCCCACCTGTAACCAACATCATGGCAATTGGAGAGCATGCAATGTCTCTGGTAAAGGGTGATACCCTTCCTACTATAACATCCATGGCCAAACTCAGTATTGTCAAGTTGGCACAGGGTCTGTTGCAGTGGGAGCATTTGACTCTGGTAGATAGGAAGGGGTACTGATTGGAGTCATTGCAAGGTGGATCTGTGCATTGGTGGCAATGAGACTGCGCATCTCCAACTATGCACCCTCATACTTTCCAGAGGTGTATTGGGACCCGGCCAGGGTGTTTCGATTTGAGGTCCTCCATCTCTTCAGGCAGCAGATTAACATTGCCTGCCACCATGTCAACTGTGACTGCATGGTGGTGGATTCAGTGGTGATCTAGCACCATGCTTGGCTCTAGGCAGTGAGGTTGTCCCAGGAGGCTTGCTCCAGGATTTAAGAGCTCCCATTCAATGGGGAGGGCCTCCAACACCTGCACGGATGAGAGACTGGATGCTGTGCACAAGGCCAGAATGATGGTGAAGAAAATGGGTTTTGTGTGTCCCTTGCAGCAGTAGAGGACATGTAAATGGACTGGGGGTTCCTTCCCATACCAGCCTAGGGGACAACAATCCTGAGCTGTGTGACAGCTGCAGTCCTCCTAGTCCCCCTGGAGAGGCACTACCTCTTGATTCTAGTAGCTGCAGAAAAAGAGGCTGGACACTTTAGATTTGTGCAGCAAGCCGACCCCTTTGCCACATGCAGATATGGTTTGAAGGCCATATGACAACCTACCTTCCTGCCTGGGAAGTCATAATGTCAGATTGGTGGGTTTCCTCCATTGTGGAGAGTGGATATTGCATCAAATTTGATACCCTTCCAACTCACACCCTCTTCTGTGTTGCCAGAGGAAATCATCATATTGTTGGTGAAGGGAGTGATCTGACCCATTCCTCCATCTGATCTCTGTTTTGGATTCTACATGCTATACTTTACCGTACCATACCTTCTCATCTGCAACCTGTGGGACATTAACTTATAAGAAGTTTCACATGGTCTCATTGCAGAACCTCTTGCTATTGTTGCACCAAGGGGACTGCTTTGCCTTGATTGATTTAAAAATGATGCGTACTTCCATGTTACCATCTTCCTGTACTACTGGCATTTCCTCTGGTTCCAGCTCCACTCAGATGCCTACCAGTGTTCAGTGCTTCTGCTTGACCTCTGCTCAGCCCCCTGAGTCTTCACCAATTGCATGACTGTGGTGTGTGCCCATCATTGACTGCAGGGAATTCAGGTGTTTCTCTACTTGGATAACTGGCTGCTGGACACCCCATCTCAAGATCTCTTAAACTTCATCTTTGTTACATGTGACCTCTTAAGGATGCTGGGACTGTGTATTAACAGTGCATACTCTGTCCTTTCTCCTTCCTAGTCCATCCTCTACATCAGAATGAGGCTCAGCACAGTAGCAGCATGGGCCTGCTTCCCAGCTGACACTGATTGAGCTTGCCTCACAGTTTCGGGTCCCCTGCAGAGCTATGGTGTGGTGGGTGCAGTGGCTCATTAGGTTCATGGCATTGGTGGTCACAGTCATCCTGTTCACCAGGCTATAGATGTGACAGCTCCAGTTATGGATTGTGCATGACCATCAGCCTCAATGTGAATCTGTCTGGAAGCACCTGATGCGTAGAAGTGAGCCTTATCTGGTAGATTTGCTGATGCAGTGAGGCAGAGGGAATCGCCTTCGCATTGAGGGAACTGGACACTATTCTGACTACAGACACATCTTATCTTGCCTGTCTTGGGTAGTGTGCTGTGCTAGCAGCAGGATTCATGGAGTATGGATGGATCAAGACTGAAAGGAACACATAAACTACCTTGAGCTCCTGGTGGTCCAGAAACTGTTGACTGCATTCCAGCTTCACCTCAGGAACAGATTCTGTTCAGCTGTTCCCGAGCCAGAACAGCTTCTGGTCAGATCGCCTCAGACAACACTTGAACAAGCAAAGTGGCACGCGGTTCATGTCCCTGACACACCTCACCATCCACATCTGGGATTGGTGCCTTGGAAGAGGCATTACCATTGTAGCCATCCACCTGGCTGGGACTGTTGACATCACAGCAGATGTCCTGAGCTTAAGGACCAAGATGAATGGCAGTTGCATGCAGAAGTCATTGAATAGCTCTTACAGACCTGGGGCACCCCTTCAGTAGACCTCTTTGCTACTATTTATTTATTTATTTATTTATTTATTTTCTATGCCACCCATTACTAAAAATAAGTCTCTGGACGGCTTACAAGGAAAGAATCAATGCAGTGTATGACGGCCTACTACAAGCAATGCAGTGTGTGACAGCTGCTGTTACTGAGCCAGGACCAGCCAAGGCTCAGTGGGAGATGCATTCCTTCTCTGATGAGAAAGGATACTGTTTCACTTGTTCCAGCCTTTCTTACTTATCACCAGGGTGCGGTCAAAGATCCAGAGAGAAGTCACCTTGTGCATCCTGATCATGCTATACTGTATCCCTATACTGGACGCTTTCTAATTTTTCTTAAATCTTGATGCCCAGACTGGGACACCATTTTCTAGATGGGGTCCAACTAGTATAGGAGAACTAGTGATGAGTGTAGGGGAACTATTACTTCATGTGACTTGGAATTAATACTTTTACTAATGCATTCCAAAGTAGCTTTTGCCCTTTTTTGCAGCTGCCTTGCATTGTTGGGTCATATTTAGCCTGTTGTCCACAATAACTCCAAGGTCTTTTTCCTTTTCAGTTCTGTTGAGCCACATGTTCCCCATCTTGTATTGATGCATTTGGTTTCTTTTTCCTAGGTGGAAAATGTGGCAGTTGTCCTTACCGAATTTAATTCTGTTGCTTTGAGCCCAGTGTTCAAGTTTATCATTATTGCCCTGGATCTTCATTCTGTCTTCTAGGGTGTTCACTGTTCCACCCAGTTTTGTATCATCTGCAAATCTGATTATTGTTCCTTGTACTTCCTCATTAACAAAGGAGTTGAAGAGCACTGGGCCTAGGACTGAATCCTGCTGCACCGCACTAGTTACCTCCCTCCAGTTTCATTGATGTCACTTTGTGTCCAATTTAGCAGCCAATTTTGGATCCACCTAATAATTTTTCTATCTAGTCCAGTTTTTGCTAATTTGCTTATCAGAATATTGTTGGGCACTATGTCAAAAGCTTTGCTAAAGTCAAGGTAGATTACCTGGAAGGTAACCAAGTCAAAATGAGATTGAGACCTTCATGCTAGCCTACTAGCTATGCAGACTGTAGCTTCCTGAGAGGCCCAGAGTCCAGTCTGTCAGAGCAGTAATGACAGAAACAGCACTGCATGCCATCATCCCACTGCAGAACCTTTGTAGAGCAGTGAGGTGCTCCACTCTGTTGCCCTTCATCCAGCACTTGATGCCCATGCCAGGCAAGATATTCCTCTCAGTGGTAGTCCTCTCGGTGGTCCTCTGCTGCTGATAGCTGTCTGCCCCTGTCTCAGCATAAGCTTGTTAGCCACACCTTTGTGCACAAAGACCACGAAGAAGACAGTAAGGTTACTTACCTGTAATTGACATTCTTCAAGTGGTCATCTGTGCATTCACACAACCTGTTTTCTGCTCCGATGTCAGTGTTGAGTTTTGGTAGCACAGTTTTCCTTCAGATCCATATCTGGATGGTACAAGTCAGCTGTTCACTGATCTTCCCTGCAGTTCCAAGGCCACAGTGTTGGTCCTGAGAGTACTGTGGAAAATGGCAGGAGCCCCTCCTGGATATACCAGGTGGAGGGAGGGGAGGACTCCCAGCAGAATGAATCTAGGTTACAATTCATCCCAACAACAGACCCCACACAGCCAGAGTCCATATGTGTGAATGCACAGATGACCACTCAAAGAACGTCAGTTATAGGTAAGCAACCTTACCTTATTAACATCATAAGTTTGCTTTTAAAGAACTGATTGCAGAGTTTAATTCTGTTTAATTATCCAATTTGTGTGGTCCAGTTAATGCTTGAATGCTACACTATGATTTTTACTGAGAAATCACATATGCCTGGAGATTACTTATAGCTCTGTTCTGCTGTGGTAATGTTTGAATTAGCTTTCAAGTATGATAGGTGAGATATTGAAGCTGGCCTGGCCAACTGAACTAATGTCTCTTTGGGTGCTTTTGTGTATAACTTCCACTATGATTCTTCCACTCTGACATGAAGTTCTAGGCCCAAAAGTTGATTTTTTGCAGTCTTCATGGTGAAACAGTAATGATCTTCAGCCTATGTTTTGGTTGGCATCAATGTATGTGTTGTGTTCCCTAATTCTGGGAAGACTGGAGTAATATTGAATATAGGTGTATGGCAGTTATGTATACAAAACGTAAACATTGGAATGACTGTATGGATTCTCCATCCCACCTTAATTTGTGGTGGTTTCAATTTCAGTCTAATCCTGGTATTGTCACTTGCCTTGATAATAATCCTCATAAGCTTGAAACAGGACAGTATGTAACTTTCCGGGAAATCAATGGAATGTCATATTTAAATGGATCCATGCATCAGATAACTGGTAAGCCACATTTTGCGTAGCTTTCTAGATTATGTAGAAATATCTTTTTACAAACTGATATAGATTGTCCTTTCATGTATGTCATTGTTCCACATTGTGAAGACTTTATGAAATCTTCTCAGTTACGATGGGCAGAAATTCTGTGTATTCATGGGATAGAGAAATAGATTTTGGCATCAGCTTGAAAGTACAAGAATTGTGGGATAAAAACATGGGCAAATTTGATAGTGGACATGGGGCCACCTTAGTTTCCATGTATAGAAACATATTGTTGCCCTTTGTGGCTACACAGATTAGTTTGAAAATATATGAAGCCAAAGTATTAGCTAGACAGGAGAGCAGCAAACCCCTTGAATAAGTTAGTCACTTCAAGCAACCAATATGCACTTTTCTTTCCGGGTAACATGTACACATGTTCTAAGAAGGTACTATCCTGCAATTTATTCACTCAGCCATCCACATCCCATGATGGACATTTAAGACTTCTTTTTCTCTGTACTACCTTTTGTTGGGAATCTGACAAAGCTTTGATCTGACAAAGCATCTCATTTTCCAGGTTTGAGATGTATACTTGCAACACCTCAGGTAAATGCAGGATGTTGAAGGGGATGTTGCAAGTAGGCATGTTGGACACTGTTTCTGGTGACCAACCTTCTTCCCAACCCCTTGTTGCCAGTGAAAGCAGATGTGGAAGAGGGGGGTTATTTGTGCAGTGTGTGGGGCTTGATTCCTGGTGAGCACCCTATAAATGCTGGGAGCGCTTGTCAGGAACTCAGACTCAGCACCACTGTGACATGGGCTGGAGTCTGGGAATCAAGCTCAGGGAATCCAATGGGTTCCCATCCTCAATTGAATTTCTCACACATCCCTAATAGACCCACTTCTGACTTCTCCATATTTTGATGTGTTAAACCTGAAACTGAAATGGATTTAATTGCCATTGTTACCACCTGATGTGTACAAGACACTCAGTGCTGTGAAGGTGCAAAATAGGTTGTTGTGGCACAAAGTAAAGTAAAGTTTAAAAAAAACAAACCCTGTTATTTGTGTGTTGCATAAGATTCACCTGAATTCAATACTTGGGCAGCATTTACAGCTGCAAGTCTTTGTGACTAAGTCTCTATCCATTTTGCACATGTGGATCCTGCAGTCTTTGCCTATCCTTTTTGACAAAGCTGCTATCTGTCAGGTTGGATGGGGACCATTGATGAACAAAAATGTTCAAGGCTTGCCACAGATTTTCAATTAGACTGAAGTTTGGGATTTGACAGGGCCATTGTAACATTTGGGTTCTCATAGTTAAACCACTGTAGTGTTAATTTGGCTATGTGTTTAGGGTCATTGTGCTGGAAGAAGACAAAACTGCACTCTAGTTCCAAGTCTCTAACAAATCAAAACAGAACAAAATCAAATTCTAAGATTGCCTTGTATTTAGTGCCATCCATCTTGTCCCCAATCCTGACAAATTTCCCAGTAGTATCTGAAAATGCTATTTGCTGGAAGAGAAGTATTTTTGATTCTCTCATTAATAACACTTTTTATTAGTAACAGGAATGATTCTACATTTAGGCCACATTTAGGATAGAGTCTTTGTGAGCCAACTGAAAGTGACCTAGTTTGCATAATGATTGTAGCCTACTGTGACTTATTTGCCATTGGTAGGTTATGACAGATGCCAGGTTGCCAGCTGAAGCAAGATACACTTCTGTTGTATCTTGTGTCATCTGAACCTGATGAAGGTAGTTTGTAGGGGTGGTTAACAAAGAACTTCATAGTTCTATAGTAGGCCATGGATTCTGGGTGGCTTGAGTGAAGCCTGGGTGGCTTCAACAAGCCATATTCTCAGGGTTCAGATGACATAAGAAGCTGCACTTGGTGAGGGTAATTATGCAAGTCATCTGGCATGTGACTGGTACATACCTTGTGATTGTGTGAAATGCACACTGTATAACATCAATGTGCTTTTTTCTGGTGTGTTCATGTATATGTTTTTGTTCATGTTCCGGTAATTTTTAACTTTCTTTCCCCTTGAACCCTGCCCAACTCTCTCTTTCAGTGATATCACCATATTCTTTCAGCATTGGGAATACTGCAGATATGGAACCTTACTTACATGGTGGAATAGCTGTTCAGATAAAGACACCAAAAATATTTCATTTTGTAAGTATCCTATTAAACACATCTGTTTGTAGCGATTGTATCTATAGATGTTTCTAGAAACTCTTGAAGCCTAAAGCATAGGCCAGAGTTTTGACTTAATGTGAATAAAAATCTGCTTTAGCTTTGCCTTATATAAAGTCTGATCATTGCTCCTTCACTTATGTTGGAATGTCAGAAGTATTTGGAGAACAGATTCAGGGGTCCATAAGTTGGTCATGCTGAGTGTCCCTCTGCTCATTGTGACAGGAGACTATTAGTAAGATATCTTACTTTTTTATAAGAAAAGAAAACCCTAGGACTGCAGGTGTTTCATCCTCAGGACACTTCCTGTGTTAAGGCAAAAGAATCCTTCTCATGTGCTTGACTGGGGAAAGAGGAAAGGAGATCATCTTCACTATTGTGATGTACTTGAAGGCCCTTGAAGCACCTGAGAAATGTAGGGAAATACAGGAGCAATCTGTTCTGCAGCTTTTGGCACTGTGCTGAGCTTGGAGGTGTTTGGATCACTTTGGTTTAAGGTATGGGGTCTAAAAAAAGTTTACTTAGCTTTTGCCTCAGAGCAGCTGTAAATACAGCATGATGGTAGGGACAATTTCCTGTCTTTTCATTTTTTGCACTTCGAAAGAGTTCTTAACACTTTAAAAGTTCAGTGTAACATGGATGAGCTTCAGTTATTTACTTTGGAAATTGGCACTCCAAATGGCTGATGTTTAGAGTTCTGTCTGCTAAGATCTAGGTCCCTTTCCTGTTGAAAAATGGGGCTTTTTAGCGAGCCCTTAACTCAGTTATATACTCAGTAGACTGAGGAATAAGAATCACATTAGTTTTCAGGAATATATATTTAAGGGTTCCTGGCAACATCAGAGACAAAACACTCTCCATTGATTGAAAGAATTATGACATTTACTTTCCTTTTTGTTTTCTGTCATCTGTTAAAGCCTTAATATGAGCATGTTGAAGTCTTTTTCATTTGAATGGAGTGCTAGTAGGGTTCTTCTGTTGTGGAACTGGATTTTCGCAGTCTCTCTCTTGCCTTTACTGATTTAATATGCTTCCATTTTTTGTGGATGCAAAATATTTGCTTTGACAGCAGCAAAGGTTCTGAGGATAAGAAGTTTGCAATATTCCAGTATTCCTTGTTGCAGAACCCATCTTGTCTCCTAGTCAGTCCCTGTTCCAGTTTGTACCCCTTTTGTTGCTACTCCCCCCCCCCCCACCCTGTAGCCTCAAAAATGCAATTAGGATTTTTTTTTAATTGCAAGAACATTTGCACAATTTTCTGGGTCTAGTAAGAGGGTGTGACGAAGCAGGTATGGCTGCTCCAAAGTGCTTCTTGGACATTGGTTGAAGGGAAGAAAAAGAATACTGGAGCAGTAAGTGTCTACGCTCAAAGGAATAAGGAAAGAAGAAGAGTTCTTAGAGTGGAGGAGCCACAACAGCTAAGTGAAATACAGAAACTAGAAGAGCAACAGCAAACTGAGGCACAGTGGGAAAATTTTGAAGCAAGGGGAAGTGAAATAGAGGAAAGTCCTTGAAAAGGGAATTGCAGTTAAGAACTGAAGAACTAGAAAACACTCTGCTCCAATGGAAACAGTGAAAGTATGAAACCATTTTCAGGTACTTGAGGATGGGACCACCTTCACAACAGCACGCAAGGACATCTTGTACAACTGCACACAAGAGGCTGAAGAACAGTCAAGCAGAGGCAATGATTCCAAGGCCTACAGCTAGTGTCCCCATGAAGCAAGCTGAGCCAAGAGGAAATCTGTAAATGCTTGTGGACCCCCTGTTGAGCAACTAGCAAACTTCTGTACAGATAAAGGCTACAAGTCATGTGCACAGTAGAGGGAGGCTTGATGGGGTTGTGTGGGGTTTGATTCCTTAAATGTATCATGTGAATGCTACGAGAACTTGCCAGGAAGTTGAACTCACAGCAATGAGAAAGTGGGCCAGGATCTGGGGAGCCAAGCCCAGGGAACCTGACAAATTCTCACCCCCAAGATGGATTCCTCAAACATCTGTACCTACAACAACAAAAGGAGAATAATAGTAGTTCTTCTTTGTGGTCTCTGTGCATCACACATGTGGCTTTGCCATGGAGTGCGAGGCTTTGTCAGAGAAAAACATCCAAAGCTTGGTGTCACCGAGTGGGTGGGAGTCCAGCCCCAACCTGTCCAAGGCAGATAAAGGAGGGGGGGGGGCTCCTGCCCAGTCCTCCAGTTTTTTTCAACCGTGCTTTGAGTCTCATACCTACTTTTCTCCCTACTTCTGATATTCCTCCTCAGCTACTGCCACAAGAGACGAGGCCCCTACTGTGCCTCTCTCCCTTCTCTCCTTGACTTCCTTTTCTGCTCAGAGCATGGCAGAGTCAGCTTCTCGCCATTGTTCCTCCTGCATGGCCTGGCTGCCCACCATGAATGGCCACTCCAAGTGCCTCAGCAAGGGGCATGTTGTTGAGACTTGTCCCCACTGCCAGGAGTTTAAGAAGCAGATGCACAGGCAGAGGGCTACCCATTTCCCACTGGTGCTCTGGCAAAGAGTCCACATGACGTTCAGTCCTTTGGAGGTCAACAAACCTTCCACCAAGGGACCATCTAAATGAGCAAGGACCTCAAGGAAAAGACCTGCCTCACCGGGAGAGGGCCCTTTGGGCACCATGGCCTCTGCCTTACAAAAGAAAAAGTGTGCGCTGCAAAGGATTGCCCCCCCCCCCCAGCACTGGAGTCTTCCCAGGATTGCCCTTCAACACCAGACCCTGGGGCCCCTATGGATGCAAAGCCCTCAGTCCTGGAAGCACGTCCTGCAGCGGCCAGGAACCAGCTGCCTGTGCCCCGAGTCCTTGCTGGCCTGTGACCCACCTTCCATGCTGTCTACAGAAGCTGCTTGCCACACCTCCACCTCTTTGAGGGACCAGCCACAAAAATCGTTGCCCACTTGCGCTGATTCATTGCCTAGGGGTAACCTGGGTTACTGTCCTTCACCCCTGCTGGACTGGGGTGACTCATAGTCATGGTGGCCAGCCTTCTCCCACCCCAGTGTGTCTTCCGCCTCAACCTCAAGGGTCCTGTGCAAGAGGATGCTGCGCTCAGCCGACTTCAGCTCTGCCTCCTTGGAGTTCCGTGCTGTGCCCCAGGCCCACCACAGGCTCCCTGCCTTGTGTGGCTGAGTCTGCTGTGACTACCATTGCAAACAAAGCCCTGCCTCCTCCTCTGAGAGCCCAGCTCCCTCTGAGGACCACCATTGCCACCATCGCTCTCCAACATGCAGGGTGCATGCACGGGACTGCGGCTACCCATGGGAACGTGTCAAACCGATGTGGTGCACTGAGGAGCCAGGCCACAGGCACAGGGCTCACAGCCAGGATTGCCACACTGCAGCGGTAGAGGAGCCTTCTTCCCACTATTGCCATGCTTCTTGCCCCCAGAGGGAAACTGTGTGTGATGCCAGCCCGTGGGGCTAGCCTCATGCCTCTCAATGATGCCAGCCCAGTAAGAACTCGACCTTGGAGCTATCTCCTGGAGTGGCCTAAAACAGGCCTCCTCGCCATTGCCACCACTCTTGTAGCCCTGCTCTGTCCCTCTGCAATCAGTCACCAGCTCCACAATGAGACCATCCAAGCTGGAGCCGGAGCTATTACTATTCTTCTTAGGACTCAGGTCAGAGCCATTCTCCTGTTTCATCATGCTCTCCTTCCCAGGCCTCTATTCACTCCCCAGATGAGCAGGCCCTAGATCAGCATCTCTCTGTGTCAGCTGGAAAAAGGGGTGGTTTTTCTGATCTTAGGCATTCAAACTTTCACCCCCCTGAACCTGAGGCCAACCCAGTCTATGACACCTTGGCCCCAGGGAATGCTGCCCCAGTGTGCATCCCAGCACTGCCTATGTTGCTCTGCACAGCCCAGCAGACATGGAAAGTGCCTGCAGGCCCACTAGCCACCTCATGCAGGATTGACTCCACTTATAAGGTAACCATCAAGGCATTCCCTCTTCTCCTCCAACACCCCAAGCCTAACTTTATCATTGTGGAGTCTATGCAGGGAACACCCCAGAGGGATCACTCCACTCCTGTGGACAAGGAGGGCCACTGCTTGGATATTATGGCCAAAAAGGTCTACATGGCCACTGCCCCCAGCTTCTTGGTCACCAACTACAAGGCAAGTATGGCCAGGTAGCAGCTTTTCCTATGGGACAAGATGGGCACAATGGCGGATCAACTTCCAGACTACCTTTGCAGTGCTGTCCGCCTCATTCACACAGAAGCAGAGAACCTCTCCAGGTTCCAGCTTGAGGTGGCTTGACACCATGTTGACTGCAACAGCAAACTATGATGGGTGCCATAGCCACGCGATGCCATGCATGGCTCTGCTCTGCCTCCCTTCCTGCAGAAACAAGGGCTCGCATTGAAGACCTGCCCTTCGATGGAGAGGAACTTTTTAAAGCCCATACTGATGGGAATATGGATTCCCTCTACAAGGCATGAACTACCACCAAACATAGAAACAGAGCGAGTCAGAAGGGATCTCCTGGCCCATTTAGTGTGACACCCAGATCCAGCCGGCTCCACTCATGATATGCCTACCGTGACCCACTTCCATAGTCTGTCCAGATCCTTCTGGATTTGGAGAACCTGCTCCTCAGTTGTGGCCACTGCCCTTGTTTTAGTATTGTATGCTAAATTGATCAGCAGACTGGTCATCCCCTTTTCCATGTCATTGATGAAAAGATTGAACAGGATTGGTCCCAGGAGAGAGCCCTGGAAGAACCCGCTTGTCATTGGGGGTCATCCTGATGATTCCCCACTAATGGTTACCCTCTGCTTTCTGTCAGTCAGCCATGCCCTAATCCATCAGACAGTGCATGGTCTATCCCAAAACTCCTCAATTCCTCAACCAGGGTATCATGCGGCACTTTGTCAAAGGCCTTGCTGAAATCCAGATAAACCACATCTACTGCATCCCCTCTGTCTAGCCACCTTGAAACCTTGTGGAATTCTATGACATGGTTTGTCTGGCCTGTTTTTGTGGAAGCCGTGTTGTATAGCCGCCAACAGCCCTTGGGTTATAGGGTTATTCTCTTGCTATTGTGAGCCTTTCCATTGTCTTTCCTACAATGGACATAAGGCTAACCAGTCTGTAATTCCCCATGTCCCCTCTACTACCCTTTTTGAAAATTGGGACCACTGATGCCACCCTCTAGTCCTCTGGAACTTCTCCCGTTCTCCATGAGGCCTCAAAAATGGAGGCCAGCTGGTGCAAGAGGACCCTCCCACCCCCAACTCATGAAGTACTCTCAGGTGTAACCCGTCAGGTTCCAGTGCCTTTGTAACATCTAGTGCCCTGAGGACCTCTTCAACTTCTAGGGGAGTGACTCTAATCTGTGTCCTTAATGTGCCTCATTTGATCCGCCATGTAGATCTCCCCCATTCTGCTTTGGGGAGAACACAGAGATGAAAAAATCATTTAGCATCTGTACCTGTTCCCTCACATTAGTCACCAAATCCCCTTCCTCCTTTTTAAGTGGTGTCACCACCTGTTTCTCCTTCCTCTTGCTATTTACATGTTGATAATAGCCTTTTTTTTGCTCCTGATTTTCTTTGCAAGTCTTAGCTCATAATCAGCCTTAGCCTTGTGAAGAATCCTGCAACAAACCTCCTCCTCCTGGTATACTCTTTTGACTACTTACCCCAGTACCCATTTCCTACTGAGATTCCTCTTATATCTAATCCCTCTTACCACCTACTTTCACATCCATGGCGGCACTCTCCTTTGCCTCCCCACCTTACTCGCTAGTGGTATCATCAAGGCTTGTGCCTCCAAGACCTCCTTTTTTAGTGCCATCCACTCCTACTGAACTCCCTTGCCTTCCAGTAACCGCCCCCAGGAGACTTTTCCCAATCTGGACTTCAGTTGGCCAAAATTGGCCCTCTTGAAGTCCTAGGTTCTAGTACTCGACCTGCTGCACATCCCCATTTCTCTGATCTGAAAGCAAAGGATGGAGTGATCACTTGCATCCAGAGCTGCCTAATCTGTACCCTATCTATCAGCTCCTCCCTGTTGGTCAAGGCCAAGTCAAGGATATCACCCCCCCCCCCCATTGCCTCTCGGACCCTCTGCGTGAAGAACCCTCCCTCTGTAGCGTCTAAGGAAGCAACATGACCTGGCTGTCACCTCTGAGAGAGTCTCCCAACTAAAATCTGGGAGATTGAAATCTCCCATAATTACTGTGCCCCCCCTCCAAGATATCCTTCAAATCTGATTTTTTAGGACATCGTCCAGGGTCTCAAGTTGACCTGGAGGACGATAATGTACCCCCACTGTCAGGTCCCTCCCTGTGTCAAAACCCCTTAGTTTCACCCAGACTTCCTATACTGAATCCCCATCTGTGCTGCATTCTATCTCACTGCATCCTTTCCCTTCCCTGATGTATAAAGCCACGCCCCCACCCCTCTTTCCCTTTCTGTCCTTTTTAAAAAGGTGATGCCCCTTTACATTCCAGTCTTGCCTTTCATCCTACCAAGTTTCCATGATCCTCAACAGGCCATATCCTCCTATTCCCAGGAGAGTATCAAGCTCTTCCTGCTTATTACCCATGCTCCTAGCACTGGTGTACATGCATTTCAGCTCCTTTCCACAGATCCTTTTCTTTGGGATTCCAGGCCTCCTCCTTCCTCCCATCTTCCTTGATATCAATACCCTTTTCAAAGAAGTCCTGCCAGCACCTGTAGTACCTCTTAACACCTTGGTTGCAAAACCATGATCCTCCCCCCTCACTTGTCCAGTGTGGACTGAACCCCCCCGCCCCAGCTGAATTTAAAGTTTTCTGGATGAAGCTTGCTAAAGCATTCCTGAAGGACCTTTTCCCTATCCTCGTGAGGTGCACCCCGCCCTTGCCAGAAGTATATTGGCAAGAGACCAGGTACTATGGTTCAGGAGCCCGAAGCGTTCCTTCTGGCACCACATCCTGAGCCAGTCATTTGCCTCTGCAACCCTCCTTTCCCTGGCTGGCCCAAATCTCCGGACCAGTAAGATAGAGGAAAAGGCCACTTGGGCCTTTAGGTCCCTGAGTTTCTTTCCCAGAGCTTCAAAGTCCCTGGTGATCCCACCCACCCCGCCTGGCTGTGTTGCTTGTCCCCACGTGGATCACCAGAAGTGATTGGTGACCCCTGGAGGGAAGAAGACGTTCTACTCTGTCACATGCCGGATACCTCTGCCTGGCAGGCAAGAGACCTCCCTCGCTTCAAGGTCAGGGTGGCATACTGCTGCCTCAGTCCCCCTTAGCAGGAAGTCCCCAACAATGATCACCCATTGGTGTCTCTTCCTGGTGGCAGTAGATGACCGTGCCTTGACTCTTGCCTCTCTTGCAGCACCCCTCTGGTCTCACCTGGTCCCAGGCTGGGCATCCTGGACAGGTTGGTTCCCCAAGTCCTCAGCCCCAGCCTCCAAGCAGAGAAAACCTGTTTCCCAGCTCCAGGTCGGTGCCATGTGATGGAGGAGGCCATGCTGGCCTCCTCCTGCTGTGGGTGACATTCCTCCGTGTTTCCTGGCTGTTTCTCCCTTGGCCCCTCCCTCAACCTTCTGCCTGGAGCAGGGCTGCTCTGGGGTGCCCTCGAGAGTTCTCTTGTCTCTCATACAAGCCACCCTCTCCTCTTGGAGGCTCACCAGCTTGCATCAGGGGCAAGGCTCAGCCTCATATTAGGTGCCATCAAGTGCCATATTTTAAGTGTTCTAATTTGGATCATGGCATATTGCAGATAGATAAGCAGTGGATGAGAAGTGCTCTTCCAGGTTATTTAACAAAGCAGATAGGAGAAGAAAACATTTTATGGTGGAGATATTTAACTTGAAGAAAAGCATATTGTGGAATTTTTATTTATATTTCTAATGAGATGAAGTTAGAAAACAAACTGTTCTTACATATATTCTTATCTATGCATTAAAGAAGCACCCATTATTAGGCAAATTGGAGGTGGGGGAGGGAAGAATGAAATAATCAAAGAGCGTTGCAGAACAATTTGGGAATGTCCATGGGATCTCTTTCAACAGAGTTTGAGCCACCCTGTGTTAGGGGCAGCATTTGTTCTGAACCCCTGCAGCATTAACTTCAAGCAGAATGCTTGATTGTGTTCTGCAGAAGTTAATGGCACCCTATGAACTGAGTTGTGGAAAGTATAAGAGTGTATTCTTTGTGATGGCTCTCTTCTTTGCAGTAAGGATTGTATCTATAGTAGGTTTTGCAATTTTCCGCTGGAATTGTTTTATTTGCCCCAAGGGATCCGTTGTGGCTCTGGTACTTCCTCAGGGGACAGATTCCCCCTTTTCAGTTCTGTCTGTCATTGTACCCAGTTAAAGTGATTGGAAGCTGCTAATGCAGCTTATCTGTATATTCTGTTCTATAATTCTATTTCTCAGAAAGTTTATACAAATAAAAGTATTTTTTTTCTTTCTAGGAACAGCTGGGGAAGCAGTTGATTAACCCAACATGCCTTGTTGCAGACTTCAGCAAAACTGAGGTTATTTTTCTTATAATTTTAAAAGATACTTACAGTTTTAATTATTAAAGTTTGCTTATTTATTAATATTTATATACAACTTTAAATAAGATCCCTAAGTGGCTTACATATAGCAATATTAAAATAACAGGTTAAATATACTTTTAAAAAACACTTCAGCTACAATAACAGTAAGAACAATTTTAAAAAACATCATGCTTAATTACAGGCTTTGAAGCCTGCTAGTCCTTTTGTATCTTGCCTTTTCCTCAAGGGGCAAAATTATATATTTGGGATTCCCAAGCAATCATCCTTCAAAGTATTGACCAGGTTTGTTCCTGCTTAATTTCACAGTTCGAACTACCTCAGGCATTTTTATATGTATTGCTGGGGTTTGGATTTAAGTACTTGTAAAACTAGGTTTGGTTTAACTGCAAGGCCTTGTGAGAACATAATATAGCTTATTAATCTGAAGTATAATTGAGTTGCATTTTCATCATGCTGTGATTGAAGTCTTTCTTGATTAATTAACTATACTTTCCTCTTTTATCCAGACTAGCTTATGTTGTTAGCCACCTTGAGGCTTGTTTGCAAGGGGGCAGCATATAAATATGCTAAATAAATAAATAAATAAATAAATAGAGAAGATCAGAACATACCAGGATCTGAAACCATGGTTTGAAATTGGGTTCAGATCCTGGTTTCTTCTAAATGGTAAGCATATTTTATCAGTTTGGTTGTAATGGAAAGCTATGATTAATGAACTCGGGAAGTATTCAATCAGCATGTACCAAAAGGGAATGAATAAATATATTGTGCAAGACATAGTACACAAGGCTTGTGTATATTTCGGTTCAATGAGCCACAATATTTTGACATTTGAATAGGCATTTCTAAGTTTAGTTTGCTTATTGTGAGCTGCTGTGGGCATATTATGGAAAAGAAGTATATGAAAATATTAAAATACATTACATTAGCTAAAGCAATTTGTTTTAAAACATCAGTAAATTCAAATTAGAGAAAATGATCAATAATATAGGATTGATTCAATATTACAGTGAAATAATCTAGACAATACTTAATGAAGTGCAAAATCATCAGGACAATAGATTGATAATAAGCAAGTTAACCTCATAACTAGTATTAGACTTGCTAGTCCAAGGGCTAAAGCAGCCTGGCTTAAGCATGCTTCAAAAGGGATAGCTTAATATGATTTCAGAGTTACGTAACTTCTTTGTGTCATGTCAGGATGTATGGCTGTACCACTGACATCATGCTCAACCCCATTTTTCCCTTTCCATGCCTCCTCCCAGCATGGAGCAGGGCTGGGAAGGAGTGGCTAACTGCAGGGTCCCTAAGGTCTTAGGGATTTGGCTCATGACAGGAGTGAGGGCTATTGCTTAGCAGCAAAGGCTTAGCTTTAGAAAGGAAGTGGGAGGTGCTTCATAGTACAAGACTTTCTTCATAGGGCATAGTTCACAGGGCAAGACTTTCTTAATTTTAAGGTTCTGTCTTCTTGTGGAAAGAACAGAGAACATTCCTGGTCTCTGGTCCAAAAAGTTGAAGGAGAAGTCACAAGTAAGAGAAGTTCTCTGACTTCTCGTCTAGGGAATGCTAACATGAATAAAAAGGAAGTGCTGAGCAGTGACAGTGATGGCAAAACATTGTCCCTAGCTGTCTTTGTGTTTTGGCTGCCAGGGCTCGTGTTACATTATCCTAGTGGGTCACAGCAAACAGCACACAAGTCTAGTCTTACTTTGTTAAACTTCATCATGGTTATGCATTAGGAAGATACAGCATTCTTTTTCATGTACAGTTGATAGCTAGGTTTGTTCAACCACATCCATAGTGGATCCATACTGCTGCTGGCTGGGCCAGGGAAGTGATAAGTGTGTCCTTGAGAAAGTGGGTGGTTCCATGCTGCCTAAAAAAAGCAGTGGTGAAACCTCTGCTGAAGAAACCCTCTCTGTACCTAAAAGGTCTTAACAACTTTAGGTTGGTAGTAGCCAACCGGCTCCAGGCATTCTTGGATGAGACTAATTATCTAGATTCATTTCAGTTAGGATTCAGGCCAGAGTTTGGCACAGAGATAACCTTGATTGACCTGTCTGGTGAAATATGTCAGAAGAAAGAGTTTAACCCTGTTGATGAACCCATTCTGCAGCCAGAGCAAGCAAACAGGGAGAGTAGACAGGAGTTTGGCAGAGGAGGAGTTGTAGTGGAAGAGGAGGCAGACAAAGGCAAAGCAGAGACAGGCCTGCACTGGCAGAGCCAAAAGTCTTTTGTTTTTCCAAGAGACAATTGAAGGGAGGTTCCAGATGAGCTGGTTGCTGATGGCTGATTAACTGAAGGGGAGTGGCCTGATCAGCTAGCAGCAGTTGTGTGGGTGGGGTGATTCATTCTGGTTCCTGACTCCGAGCAGAGCAAAGCAGAGCACAGCAAGCTGCCCCAACTTGCCTAGGGACTCTGGGATACAAGCAGCCAAGCTCCTAGGAAGTGAAGCTAACCTTTAGTGAAGACATTCAAAAGCACCAGTTAGACATTCAAAAGCACCAGTTGTCACAACAGACCACCCAAGGACAGAATCACTAAGGTTGCACAAACAATGGACCAAGGAGATGCCACAGTGCTGGTGGCCTGCAAAAACGGGAACAGCTGCATACTAGTAGCTCTGATACAAGAAAAGGTGAGAGCACTGTAGCAGTGAGTGTCCATCCTCCAGATAATAAAAGAAAATGAAGGGTTTTTAGACAGAGCAGAGGAGCTGCAACAGCTAAGTGTAGTCCAGAAGCAAGAAGAGCATCAGCAAGCTGAGGCAGCAGAAGAGAACCCTGAGGGAAGGGAAAGTGAGGAAACTCTCTGGAACAGGGTGACGGACGCAAAAGACCTAGAAAACACTGTGCACCAGTGAAAGCAGTGGAAGTCTCGAACCGTTTCAAGTTACTTGAGGAAGGGACATGTGAGAAACCCACTGTGAAAGAAGTACATGACATACAGTGTAACTCTTAAAAAGAGACAAAAAGCCAATCAAGCAAGGAAAAGGATACCAAAGTTGGCAACACCAAAAGGAGAAGAGTGATTGTTGTGGGAGATTCCATGTTGCACAAGATGGAAAAATATGTATGTCACAGTGACCCAGAGAATCACCAAGTATGCTGCCTCCCTGGTGCCAAGGTTAAAGATATAACCAACAAGTTTACACAGCTCCTAAAATCCACTGACAAATACCCCTTCCTTCTCTTCCATGTGGGAATGAACAACAGTGCCATGAGAAGCTTCACTCAAAATCAGACTTCGAAGCTCTAGGGTGAAAATCCAAAACACTGGGGCTCATATAGTCTTTTACTTGATCCTTCCAGTACATGGAAGAGGAACTGTTAGGGAAAGAAAAATTCTTCAAGTGAATGACTGACTACAATGGTGGTGCTGTAAAGAGAGATTTAGATTCTGGGACCACAAGCTAAGCAATTGGCAAATGACGGGCTGTACCTCACAAGAACAGGAAGCAGATGTTTGGCCACTACATGAAAAACTTAATCAGGAAAGCTTTAAACTAGAACCTCTAGGGAAGGGACATGTGCAGCATGGCATGCCATCACCTGGCAAAGACATATATACTTAACAGAGAAAGACCTCAAGTAGGGCCCAGCACCAGTCTCCCAAACCACCTAGGAAGAAAACCAGGGCATAGCCAGAATGAACTTGGATATCTCTATACCAGTGCCCAGAGTATGGGAAGGAAACAACACAAACTTGAGCTCATAGTACATGAGGGCAATTACAATCTTACAGTAGTAACGGAAATTTGGTGGGATGACTCACAGGACTGGAACTCTACAACTGATGTATAGAACCTGTTCAAGAAAAATAGAAAGGACAAAAAGGGAGGTGTAGTTTCACTATACCAAGAGCCACATTATCTGCACAGACATACAAGAAGAGGAACTTAGTGGAGGGTCATGCAGGAGGAACAATGGCACAAACTTAGAGGGTGCAACCTTCAAAAAGCAACTTGCAAGAATTTCCAAGAAGAATGATGTAGCCATCATGGGAGACTTCTATTTCCCCAGTATATGCTGGCAGACAAATTCTGCCAAGCTAGGCCCCTGCAAGAGATTATGGACATGCAGCAGAAAGCAGAGGAAGGCATGAGAGAATAAGCTATCCTTGATGTAATCCTAACCAACAGGGATGTCCTGGTGGGCAAAATAACAGCCATGGGAGCTCTGGGGGGAAAATGACCGTGCAATACTTGAATTCTCATTTATAAAAGAGAAAAGGGGTAACTGGGACTAAACATGCATCCTGGACTTCAAAAAAGCCAACTTTAAAGAACTGAGAAAAATGATAAGCTATGTGCCATGGCAACACACACCGTTAAGGGAAGAGGAGTCCAAGAGGAGGAGGAAATCTTGAAAAGGTAGATTCTCCAAGCACAACTTCAAACAAGAAAGCCTTCTTTAGATACATCGAGAATAATAGACATGAGAAAGAAAAGGGTGTCCAGCTACTTCAAGTGATAACAGACAACAAGGAAGAGGCAGAGGTGCACACTTCCTATTTCGCGCCAGTCTTTTCCCATAAGGAAATCTTCAATCAAGAGGAAGTACAAGCTGAAAGTGAAAGATGGCAGCCCAAGATTGACAGACAAATGGTTAAGGAATACCTAGGTGGAATAAACACTTTCATATCTCCATGGCCGGATGAACTCCATCCCAGAGTCATAAAAGAGCTAGCGGAGGAACTCTTGGAACCAGTGGCTATTCTCTTTGACAAATCTTGAAAAACAGAAGTGCCAGATGACTGGAGAAAGGCCAACATTGTCCCTATCTTCAAAATGGGAAAAAAGATGAACCTGGAAACTATAGACCAGTTAGTCTGACATCAATTCCTGGAAAAATTCTGGAGCAAATTATTAAAAAATCCATCTGCAAGGAGCTTGAAGAAAATGCAGTGCTTAATAGAAGCCAACATTTTATTTATTTCTCAAAAATAAATCCTGTCAGACTAATTTAATCTCATTTTTTGACTGGGTAACCTCCCAAATGGACAGAGGGTACACTGTGGGCATAACCTAGCAAGACTTTAGCAAAGCTTTTGACATAGTGCCACATGACATTCGGATAGGCTATTTACCACACACTGGACTGGATGGAAAAACTATTAGGTGGATCCAAAATTGGCCGCTAAATTGGACACAAAGAGTACTCATCAATGGCAACTTCTCAAAGTGGATGGAGGGAACTAGTGGGGTGCCACAGGGTTCAGTCCTGGGCCCAGTGCACTTCAGCATCTTTATTAATGATTTAGATGAGGAAGTACAAGGGAAGATAATGAAATTTGCAGATGATACAAAACTGGGTGGAATAGCAAACACCCTAGAAGACAGAAAGAAGATCCAGGGCAATCTTGATAAAATTGAACACTGGGCAGAAAGCAACAGAATGAGATTCAGTATGGAAATATGCCAAGTCCTCCACCTAGGAAAAAGAAACCAAATGCATCGATAGAAGATGGGGAATACGTTGTTCAACAGAACTGAAAAAGAAAAAGATCTCGGAGTAATTGGGGGCAGTAGGCTAAACTTGATCCAACAATGCAATTCAGCCGCCAAAAGGGGAAATGCTATTTGGGATGCATTAACAGAAGTATTACTTCCAAATCACGAGTAGTACTCATTTGTGTATACTCCTCACTAGTCAGACCTCATCTGGAATACTGTGTCCATTTCTGGGCATCAAGATTTAAGAAAGAAGCAGGAAAATTAGAAATGGTCCAGCGGAAGGCAACAAAAACGAGGCAGGGTTGGGAATCACTGCTCTACGAGAAGAGACTGAGAGAACTGGGACTGTTCAGCCTTCAGAAGAGAAGACCGACCAGGAATAGGGGGGCATTATATCCCTCTAAAAGGAGCTCAAAGGCTGTCACAAAGAGGAAGGTCAGTATCAATACGACAGTGAAACCAGTTGCCTAGAGAGGTGGTGGGCTCTCCCACACTAGAGATATTCAAAAAGTAACTGGATAGCCATCTGATTGGGATGGTGTTACTTTGTGTCCTGCAACAGCAGGGGGTTGGACCTGATGGCCTTCATGGCCCCTTCCAACTTGACTATTCTATGATCCTCCTGGATATCTTTGCGACTTTTGAAAGCACCAATGATGGTATCCTCCTGAATCAACTGCATGAGTTGGAAGTGGGTGATGCTGCTTCTGCTTGGATGGCCAGCTCCAGAATGTGGTGCTTGGGGGATACTGCTTGGTCTGTAACATGAAGGTCACCAGGGTTGGTTTTGTTCCCCATGCTATTTAATATCTACATGAAATCCCTGAGTTGTGACATCTGCAGTTTTGGGATAAGTTGTCATCAATGCACTGATGCTACACAGCTCTATTCCTCTTTTTTCACTTTCATCAGGTGGGGTTGTGGATGTGCTAAACTTATAGCTGTCTGTGTCAATGGACTGAACTAAAAAACTGAAGCTCAATCCAAATAAGGCTGAGTTGTTGTTGGTGGGTGGCTGTTCTGGTGATATGGAGAATGTTCAATCTGTTCTGATGAAGAGTTTCTGTTGAAGGAACAATTGCATAGCTTGGGGGCCTCCTTGTCTCATCTTTGTCATTTGAGGCTTGGGTGACCTTAGTGACATGGAGTGCCTTTTACCAGTTTCAACTGGTAATCCAGCTATGCCCCTATGTGGACAGGGATAGCCTAGTTTCTTCTTTGTGGTCTCTGCATATCACACACGTTGACATTATCACACAGCACAAGGCCTGGATCAGAGAGAAACTTCCAAAGCTAAATCTCATGGAGTGGGCCAGGAGTTCCCCCCTCTTCCATGGCTTTGGATAAGAAGGCGAGATTTCCACCCACTTCCTCAGTTTCTTTCTGACTGCACACCTTGCTGCATCACCCAATTGGTTTGAACTTTGTTGCATCACCCGATTGGTTTGAACTTTGTCCTTTGTTTCCTTTGGTGTCCCTTCCTTCCTTGTTTCTCCTGTTGAAAAAAACACAAATATATATTTAATGAAATTCTCTCTTCTTGCAATATATTTCTATCTATCTATCTATCTATCTATCTATCTATCTATCTATCTATCGGTAAAGGTTTCCCCATGACATTAAGTCTAGTTGTGTCCGACTCTAGGTGGAGGTGCTCCAAGGGAGCCAGCGTTTATCTGTAGGCAGTTTCTGTGGTCATGTGGCCAGCATGACTAAGTGCCGAGGCTCACAGAACGCTGTTACCTTCCCATCAATGTGGTACCTATTTATCTACATGTATTTACATGCTTTCAAACTGCTAGGTGAACTCTAAACAACCCTATTCCTTTTTTCCTTCTTACCTGTTACATGCTTGCTCACTCCCCACAGCCACCCTGCTGGCCTGAGGGACAGCTATCGCCTGTTCTTCTCCATGTTTCTCACTCTCTTCTTGTCTCCTTGAGTGAAAAATGGCCACAGGCTCAGTGTTCTGTAGCTGCACTTCATGCATTGCATGCCTCCCAGCCAGCATCGACCACTCCCTATGCCTCCTCTGCCTTGGCAAGTTGCATTTAGTGGAGACTTGCCCACATTGCCAGGTGTTCAGAAAACAGACATGCTGGTGGTGGGCAGAGTGACTGAAATTCATTTTATGGCAGCAGGTCCTCCATGTGGCTGATGCAAAACAGGCTGAGTCCTGATGGCCTCCAGGTGGCCAAGACCATGTGATCTGGGAAATGTTTGTGCAAAAGGGAGCACGAAGAGAGGCCACTGGCCACTGTTGTCATTTCCAAGAAAAAGAAACACCACATGGCTGCCCCTCCATCTTCACCTGCTGTGAAGGGGTCTCCCATGTTGAGGCCTCAGCACGTTGATGCAGGCCTTAAAAAGGCCCACGTGCACCCCTATCAATGCCACCCTGCTCCCAGTGTCAATGCCAGCACAACCCACTGCTCCTGAGCCCATGCCAGCTCCCACTCTCACTGTCCACTGCCATGCCAACTAGCAGCTAGGTAGCCATGCACCACCATTAGGCTAGTGCATGCACCCACTGCCAGTCTTTACTGCAACCTTATTGGGCCTGTTTTGCCCTATCTGCGGACAGACTCTGGACAGTGTCACCATCACCCTCCACCCAGCATAATCACTTGCACCACTTTGCGTGTGCACCTGATGCCTTCCAACACCAAGAGTGTGCAGACACCTCTCTGGCCTTCCTCAACGCCAGCCCAAGACTTCGCTGATGCCACAAGGCTTCCTCTGTGATGCAGGTGGTGTGCATGTAGAGTGACACCAGGCCAACCCCAATGCTGCCACCAGCCCAGTCTACTACTACAGGAGACCTCAATGCTGATGTCGATCTGGTTTACCACTCCAGAAACCATGTGTGTTCTAGGCACCTCTATCAGCAGCCCACCAAGCCAACCAGCTCCAGACCCATCCTGCACGACCATGGGGCCCACCAGTGCACCCACTGCTCCCACAGCCCCATGCAGCATCACTCTACTCAGAGAACCAGTGCTGTCCAGCCGCTATAAATGCTCCTCCTTAGATTCAGGTCAGTGTTGCTCCCCTGGTTCCACCTGTTCTCTTTTTCTGCTTCCTGGCCACACTTTCCCAAGATCCAGGCCCTTTGGCAAGAACTGGATTTGCATGTGGGGGGAAGTCTTGGAAATCCCCTGCAACATGGCTTACCACCTTGCACCGCATTGACTCTACATACCAGGCCTCACACCACTTGCTCCCATTCCTGACTCAGCACCCCAAGCCCAACTCTATTATAGTTCAGTCAATGCAGGGGATCTCTCATTGGGAGCACTCTGCACCAGCAGACAGGTTGGGGTGACACTTGGATAGCCTGGCGCAAAGGGCCTATGGTACAGTCTTTCTGGGCCTTTGCCTGTCCATGTACAAGGCAGCCATGGCCAGATACCAGGTGTTCCTCTGGGACAAGATTGGGTCCTTGGCGCAGCACCTCCCAGCCAAACAATGTGATACGGCTTGGTGACTCAATGCAGAAGTGGAGAAGCTCTCCAGATAGAGGCGGCACAGGACCTTGTGGACTGTGATGGGAATGTGCTACTAGGAGCTATTGCTATCTGTTGCCATGCCTGGCTCCACTCCATGGACCTCCCTCGGGAGACTGGCTCCCACACAGAAGATATGCCAATTGACAGGGAGGGACTCTTCAATGCCAGAATAGACTCCCTTATTAGAATAGGCTCCCCTAGACTTCCTACCTGCACAGGCATTCCTCCCACAGTCATGGGTCAAGACTTTCACCTTCCTCGCCATGGCCATCAGGATTGCAGCCTGCTCCACTGCCCACACCATACAGAGACTCCTGGGTTTCATGGCCACCATGCTGTCAGTGTTACTCCTCAGGACCCTTTTCTACACTTTCCCCTTTCCTCTGCTCACCAAGGTGATCACCAAAATCCAGAGGAACCACATGGATTGTCTCCTCATCACCCCCTGATGGCTATGACAGCCATGGCTCCTGCTCCTCCCCCACCTATCCAACTGGATGTTCCTTCACCTACCACAGAACCACAACCTGCTCTCTCAAACGGAGGGCCAGGTGCTCCACCCAGGCATCAGGACCCTGAATCTGACTTCCTGGAGGATTAGCTGGCAATAAACCCCCACTCAGCTCTACCATCAGCTATCACCTCCATTTCACAGGCTGCCCTAAAGCCCTCCACATGCAAGTCCTACTTGGCCAAATGGACTGCCCTCACTTGCCAGCCCAGGGCAGGAGGCCGATACCCCTCCCATACCTCCATTGACCACAATCCTGTCTTACCTCCAGACATACTTCAGCTCAGGACTGTCTATCCTCCATCAAAGTCCACCTGGTTGTGATCTCAGATTTACACCCCACCATCTGGGGGTTCTCTCTGTTCACACACCCTTTAACATGCAGATTCCTCTGTGGCCTCCAAAATATCTCTCCACCAGTATGCCCCTCTACGCCTTCACGGAGTCTCTCTGTCATCCTACACTCCCTCACCAGATGACCACTCGAGCCCATGGTGACGACCAAACTCCGCCTCCTGTCCGGGAAGATAGCATTCCTTGTTGTGGTCACTTCAGCTTGCTACACAAGCGAACTGGCCACTCTTATGGTGGATGCCCCATACCTACACTTTCTACACAGACTCACAGTTCCAGCCTAAAGTCTCTTCCACCTTCCACATGTACCAAGATATTCTTACAGCCTTCTTCCTGAGCCCATTCATTCCTCTAGAGGCATTGCTCCACTGCCTGGATGTCCACAGAACCCTTGCCTTCTACATGTCATGTACAGAACAGCTCTGCTGCAGAAACTGTCTTTTCATCTGCTACAACAGCCAGACTAAGGGGGACACTGTCTTGTCCCAGAGACTTTCAAAGTGGATATTCAATACCGCCATCCTAGCCTATGAGATAGTGGGGCTTGACCTTTTCACACACCCTCGCACACACTCCATGCAAGTACAGGCTACATCTTCTGCTTCCCTGGGTGGAATTCCTCTCAACCATGTCTGCAATGCTGCCAAAGGTCCACACCATCGACCTTTGGCCAGCACTACAATGTTGATGTATGTGCAAGACAGGACTGCACCTTCAGCAGGGCAGTCCTTTCAGCTCTCCTGCAGTGACAACAGCTTCTCCATCCATGCTTGCTAGTTATCCACATGTGTGATGCATAGAGATCACGAAGAAGGCAGGTTGCTTATCCATAACTATTCTTTGAGTAGTCATCTGTGCAATCATACAACTTGCCCTCTGCCCCACTGACTGTTGTCAGACTACCACGCCCCCTTCTTGCCACATGGGGTCATTCAGGGGTGTGGAGGGAATGAACCTGATACCCTTTGGTTGCCTGGAGGCATGTGGTTCTTCGTTGTGGCCTCTGTGCATCACACATATGGGTGCTGAGCCTGTGCAGTGCCTGTAGCCAGAAAGATTTAAAAGCTTAACGGTTTTGGCGGGAACTCTGCACCCCTCCCCCTCACAGTATAAGAAGGCAGAGTGCCCACCATTTTCTAAGTCTTCTTGCGACTGCTGTCTGCAGTGCCTCGAGCCTTTCGTCTCTCAGTTCGTAGCTATATTGTGTATCTTGTTCTCCCTAAACTGCTGTTTCTCTTAGCTTCTTGTTAAGATTCCAAGTTATTACCCTCCCTGTTACCCCCCCCCCCGCCAAAGTTTTTCTCTCTTACATTCTAAGCTTCACTATCTTCTCTTTTTCATTCTCAATGGCTCAGTGTGCGGCTTTCCGCAAGTTCTCTCAGTGTGGATCTAAGATGTCTTCTACTGCTCCGCATGACCTGTGTCTCCTTTGTCTTGGAGACAGACCCAGGACTGATAAATGCAGCCATTGCCAGGCTTTTACATAGCAGGTGAGGAAAAATCGAGAGAATCTCCTGCGAAAACTCTTATGGGACTAGGCCCTGCTTCAGTCTGATCAACTAGTGGGCCAATCCACTGCGCAGCCCTCCTTTTTGGCTGCCCCTCTGCCCCACCCACCGGCTGATGGTGCTACTCTGTTGGAGGGGAAATGTTCACAAATGAAAGGAGAAGAGGAAGCACAGTGAATCGGACAAGTCCTCAGGCCACAAGAAGCCTAAGAAGGACAAGGCGGACAAGACAGCACATAAATCCAAGAAAGTCGATCAGCTCCGACATATTTGTCTGCTCCATTGGTCCTGACGGCCACTTGGGTACCAACACCAACTGGACAGGCTCTCCAGCTGTTCATACTCGGCCTGGGTCCCCGCAATGGGTCGTCCCTTCCATCCCGTCTTCGCCTGAACACCAGGAGGCAGCCATGTTGGGATCCATCTCTGATGGAGAGATCCAGGACTCTCCTCAGATGGCTCCTCTCCTCAGATGTGCCCACACCACAGCCGTCGCCTGAGGCTTTTCCAAGGGCCCCGCCTCAGCAGGTGTGATACCAACAGCGTGCCTCTATCCGTCCCTCTGGAGAATGGGTGCAAGTGCCCCATGGATGGGCCCACAGTGAACCATGGAACGACTATGCACCATATGGGTAGTACCCCTCGGTACGTGACTGTACCTTCTCTCCGGTCCTGAGGGACATTCCATCGATGTCCAGCGCAGCTCAGTCCAGGCACCCTTCTTCGCCGGCTGACTCCTCCTCCAGCCCTCTGCTCCATTATGACTCTGAGTCAGAGGACTTGGAAGTAGCGTCCACTTCACTGGACACGGTGATCACCACTCAAGGCCCCAGCTCACCAGAGGAGTTGTACTTGATGTTTGGGGAATTGATGGTGAGATTGACGAGGTCACTGGAGATTGAAACCCAGCACCGCTTCAATCCCAGTACTGATAAGTTTTACATCATCAAAAGCGAACAATCTGCCACCATCATTTTGCTGCTTATCACCACGCTTTGTCAGGTGATGATGGAACCGTGGAACTTCCCCATTCAGCTGCCGCCGACTTCATGACATTATGAATCCATGTATCGAGTTCATGAACAGGCTATTCCATTCCTTCTGTGTCACCTGAGACTGAATTCAATCGTCGTGGAGTCGTCTCAAGGCCGCAAGTCAAGGGAACACATCATTCCTTGCGATAAAGTAGGACGGATGATCAACATGGTGGCTCGCCATGTTTACGCCATCACAAGTCTTGGCCTCCGGATTTCCAATTATGAGGCGACACTGGCCCGCTACCAGTATTTTCTTATGCAAAAGCTGGAAAATATCACAGCATCGCTTCCGGAACAGCAAAGAGACCTGGCCCTGATTTTCACTAAAGAGGCAATGCAGGTGGCAGTCCAACAACTCTTCATGGCAAGACACCATGTTGATTGCAACACGAGGGCCCTTGTTGGTGCTGTAACCCTCTGTTGCCATTCCTGGCTCTGGAACTGCAACTATCTGGATGAAACAAAGTGTCGCATCAAGAACATGCCCTTTGACGGCTCGGGGCTGTTCAATGCTCGGACAGACCACAAGATGAAGATGATTCATGAATCACATGTGACAGCTCGTCTAATGGAAATCCCCATTCAGTCTCGATGTAAGTGGTCATGGTCCCGTCTGTTGTACCAGTATCAACCCTATACACAATTCTCTGACCAGCAGCAGTTTCAGCCTTGTTAGCAGCGCTGAAAGCAACCACCACAGCATTTTCAACAGAGCTACCGCCGACTGGATTCAGATAAACGCCACTGTTGACAGGCTAAGCGAGCCTCTTCTCAACTCCTGAACCCACCCTCCCCTCTTCCTTTTGGGGATCGACTGCAAAGTTGACTCCCCATTTGGGAGTCCATCACATCTGATCAGTGGGTTTTATCCATCGTGGAGTACAGTTACAGAATCGATTTCGATACTGTACCCCCATCGGGACCAATCCGATTTACACCTCAGTCATTGGTTCTCAAAGACAAAGTTCAACAGCTTCTTCATAAGGGAGCGATCCTACAACTTACATGCTCCGAGGGGTTACACAGTTTCTACTCGATCTATTTCATGGTTCCTAAACATGACAGTGGTCTTCGTCAGATATTGGACTTATGTGGTTTCAACAAAAGTTCGGATGACCACCCTTCAAAACTTTCTTCCGTTGCTCAGGAGAGAGGATTGGTTTGCTTCTCTGGAATTAAAGAATGCTTATTTTCATATCAGCATCCATCCATCTCACAGGCATCTTGTTCGATTTATGGTCGGTTATGACCAGTTTGAATATAACATTTTACTGTTTGGACTGGCTGCTGCTCCTTGGGTCTTTACTAAATGCATGGCCCCGGTGTGTGCTCATCTCCGGCTCTAGGGAATTCAAGTGTACCCTTACCAGGACGACTGGTTGATTGTCTCTTCATCTAGAGAAGGCCTTCGATTGTCAATTTGGACTACTTGTACCCTCTTAGATGATTTGGGACTGTGTATTAACCACAAAAAATCCTTGCACTTTTGCTAGACATCACCGCCTGGATGTGCATGCCAGACAGGATTGCTGCTTTGGTCAGGCAGTCCTTTCTTCTGTTCTCCAGTGATGACACCGCCCTTCCTCCGAGCCTGGTAAGCTTGCTTAATCACCCATATGTGTGATGCACAGAGGCCACGACGAAGAAAGGCAGTTGCTCACCTGTAACTGTCATTCTTCGAGTGGCCATCTGTGCATTCACACAACCTACCCGCTGGCCCCACTCAGTGTCGGTGACTGGGTTTCTACGGTATGGTGTTTCCCTTGATGGCAGATCCGTAGACGGGTTCTCTTCATATATATTTCTATGTATATGTCTGCTTAGTGTTGAGCAGGTGCTCTGTAATACTTAATGCTCTCCCTTGGGGACGAATGGTCGGTCTTCAGTAGACTGATGAAATGGCAGGCACTCCTCCTTCTTATACTGTAGAGGGGGAGGGGTGTGGAGTTCCCACCAAAACCATTAAGCTTTTAAATCTTCCCGGCTACAGGCACTGCGCAGGCGCAGCACCCATATGTGTGAATGCACAGATGGCTGCTCAAAGAACGACAGTTACAGGTGAGCAACCTGCCTTTCCAAGACACCTGAGGAAGTGGGCGGGAGCCCTTCCTTCTTATCCAAGGCATCAGAAGCAGAGGTTCCTGCCCACTCCATGACATTTAGTTTTGGAAGTTTCTGTCTGATCCAGGCCTTACACTGCACAGCAATGTCCACATGTGTGAATGTACAGATGACCACTTGAAGAATGACAGCTGCAGGTAAGCAACCTGCCTTTCTGTGCTGTGGTAATCTCTAGGTTAGATTACTGTAATGTATTCTGTGTGGAACTGTTCTTGAAAGCAGTTCAAGAGCTTTGGCTTGTGCAAAATGCAGCAGCCAGATTAATGATTTGGACCAGAAGCCTGGAACATAAATACAATATGGTTTGCTTGCACTGGTTGCCTGTATGCTTCTGAGCCCAAAATAAGGGGCTGATTTTAACTTATAAAGCATTTCATGGCTTGGGATAGCAATAACTGTTGGAACATCTTTCTCAATCCAAATCTATTTAGACACTGTGCTCAATATCTGAAGCCCTTTTTGTCAAATATGTGAACACCAAAGAAAACTATGTTGTGCATCCAATAACATAGGGTCTAGGCCATGAAAGTGGTTGCCATAATAAATCTGGTACTTTAAAGTGCCACGGGAGTCTTGTTCTTGCAGCAGTAGGTTTAACTTGATCATCCCTTGGAATATAGACAGACTTCTATGCTATCTGATTGCTTGATATCTCACTGATCATTCACTGTTTTCCTCTTTATAGGCACCCCTGCAGATCCATATTGCTATGCTTGCCTTGAATCAGTTTCAGGAAGATTTTGTTCGTATGCCAAACATTGGGTAATGAATCTGTATCAAAAGCTGCATAAATGTTACAGTTTATGAATGTAATTTAAACATTACTAGAGAGAAAGAGATTGGTATCAGTAGTTTTTGTGCTCATTGGGTCATTTAATTAATTGAGTTGGTTTACAATCCAGCTCACCCTTCAATTGGTTAAAATCCCAATGATGTCAGCTGATTTAAGCCACCTTGGTTTTATGCAGTATTGATGCTTTCCTTTTTGGACGTCAGCAGCTTAGGACAGTCATGGATGGAGTCTCTAATCCTTCCCCTCCTCCTCCTTTATTATCATTATCATCATATATTAATGTTAGTTAGATAAGCCTATTCCATATAACTATTTCAGTTCTTGGTTGCTTGGGCATGGAATACAATGACACACATGGATAATATTCCCTTTCTGAAAGTCCTTAGTCATAAGATTCTGCATTAGATACTGTGGTATCTGCCCAGAAATTAGCCTAGTTTAGAGTGCTGGGGGTGGAACAAGCACACTGCATTTTTCAATAAGATAGTTACTTCTTTAACTAGTTTTATCTTTCATCACAAGTATTAACTTCAGATCTTATACGGGGAAAGTTTGTCATATCCCTTCTGCTTTCATTCTCTGAACAAAAGAAGTTGGAGAAGTCCTTTAATGCCTGTTGAATGCTAATTCTCTGTTGACTGCATCAAGCCTCATAGTCATTATCAATTCATTTTTATATGGCTTTCCCATTTTTATCCTCAAAGCATGATGAGAACAATCAGTATTTCTCCCCAAAGTCTGTCTGTTAACATTGATGGAACTGCAGTCTTGCTGGAAATTAATAGGGGTGGGACAGGTGAGCCTTTCCCAAGCCCTAGTGACCTTGCCTACGGGACATTAGTATACTAATGGCAGAGAAACTGCAATCTCTGTTGAGATTGCTGAGACTGGGAGAAGCTTTCAGAAGGCAAGGACGGGAGATTTAGACTTTCCCATCCCTCTATACTAAGGTGTGTGGAAGTATTTGTGTGTTGTGGGGTGCAGGAAACATGTGTAAATCTCTTTGTGTGTATGTGTGCAGCTCTTAGCATGCTGTTTGTCACCAGAAACTTTGGGTTGGAGGGGTGGCAGACTGAGCTTGGGAAACAAGTTTCCTTGCAAATGCAGGAACAGCTACAGTTTTTCACTTCTTACATGCAGCTTCCTAGTGGATTGCCCTGAAATTAATGTCTAGGTTCAGATGACATGTCAAGCCACGATGGTCTTAATGAGCCCTACAACAAACCATGGCTAGTAGGGGTGATTTATAAATATATAAATCACACTGGCTTATCATGTTCTGTGAACCTGTTCAGTGTGCTGAGTGTATAAATCTAAACATACTTCAATTCAAAAATGGTTTCTTAAAACCAGTTTGTTTGCCTCATGCCTTCTGCAAATGATCACTCAAGTGCTTGTGATTTAGCTGTACACATGGTGACTCAGAAAAGGCCTCTGCTGGAGGCTTCTGGTGCAACTAAAAGTCCTTGGCTTACTTGTTGCAAAGCCGGGATACTTGGAATCCTATATTATGCATACTACTTTACATGCTCTTCAGGGTATTTTATTTATGTTGCCTGATGATGCACTGAACCCATCCAGCTTTCTTCATTGCCATAGGCATGTTGAGACAAAAGCAACAGTGGAATAAAAATGGATGGGAAAGTGACTCCATTGTCACTGATAGCTTTAGTCCATAGGTGAAGAATCCTCCAGAAAAGTAGTGTTGTTGATTCAGTGTATGGACTTATTTTCTTCCAGCATCTAATAAAAGCTGGTACCAGGCCTGGTTTCCATTTCATTATCTTTCTGTTTGGGCTCTAGGTGCTTTCAAGATGCTGAGGAGATGCTGAAGATAGCACTATCCATAAGCAAAACTTTGGAAGGCAAAGTGAGTAGTTATATGTTAAAAGTGCTGCATGAGATACTAGTTGAGAAATTGAGGAGTTTTGGGATAGACCAATGCACAGTATGGTGGATTAGGGCATGGTTGATGGACCGAAAACAGAGGGTACCTATTAGTGGGAAATCATCAGCTCTGTCTAGGAACTCTTCATTTTCTTTTATTGTCTGCGGGGTGAACACTCACTGCTCCAGTGCTCTCACTTTTTCCTGTAATAGGGGTACCATTGTGCAGCATTTGTAGTTGCAGGGCTCCACTGTGGAGTCTTCTTGGTGCATTGCTTGTGTCACCATGTGCAGCGGGGGATTTAAGGTGAAATAAGGAAGAGAAGCAAGACAGGGGAAAAATGTTAGGGACCTCCCGCTGGACCTCCTCCGCCAAACTCCTGTTGGCTTTCCCTATTCTCTCGCTCTGGTTGCTCGCTCCCTGGGAGCTTGGCTGCTTGTATCCCAGAGGCCCTAGACCAGCTGGGGCAGCTTACTCTGATGTGCTCTGCTCTGCTTGGAATCAGGAACCAGAAAGTGGTGCTTTGTCAAGGGCCTTGCTGAAATCCAGGGAAACACATCCACCGAGTCCCCTCCATTTAGCCACCTCAAAACCTTGTCATAGAATTCCACAAGGGCCTGTTTTTGCAGAAATAGTGAGAAATTACTTTGAACCTACTTGGAATAATGTAAGTATATTAATATCTGAAAGGAGTTCTTTGTTTTAAATTACAGCCTCATGTTAATGAAGATATTGTGAAATGGATATCCAGGACGGCTCAGGGCTCTTTAGCACCTCTCACAGCAGCACTTGGGGGTGTTGCCAGTCAAGAAGTCTTGAAAGCAGTAACAGGAAAATTTTCTCCCCTGCAACAGTGGGTCAGTTTTCATTGTTTTCAATTAAGCTGCATACATTTAGAGATTACATTGCTGTGTGAGCACTGGCTGCATTCAGATAATCCTTCAAGCCATGTTTTGCTTACATTATTTTTTGCTTATGCATTCTTCTTCCCTTCTCTTCTTGCCTCCTCCTTGCATACAGACCTTAATTCATAACATCAGTTCATCTTTTATGCCTAGAAAGTGGCAGACTTCTAAACTAGGCCTGCGTTCATGGTTTGGAAGACCCACTCAAATTTTTGTTATCCCATTTGGACAAAAAAAGAAACAGTGAATTAAATTGTGTGTGAGTGGAGAAGAGAAAGAGAATAGGAAGAATGCAAGTACAATACGTGTTCATGCTTCTCTGTACCATAGTTTGAAGGATCATCTGTGGCCAGCGAAGTGTTTGAAATATAGCCTGGTATAGTTTACCCACATTTTAGTGAGCTCATGTGTCTGAGAAATGACACATTTAACCTGAATTGGTGTAGAAAGTGGCCTGGAGTCCCAGTCACTGAATAGGCAGGAATATTAACAATAGTAATAGAAATACAATTGTATTACTGCTCTAACTCAATATGGCAAAGCTGTTTTGATTTAAGCCTTTCTTTAGATTGGGGTGGGCAGCTTGTGGCCTTCAAGTTGTTGCAGTCCACAACTTCAGCCCAAGCACTAGCCAGCATAGCCAGTGAAGGTCCAGGTGTTGCCACCCTTCCTCTAGTAAATGTACATTGATGTTCTACTGACATGTGCAGTGGGTTCAACAACACAACAATGCCCCTGTGACTTCCTTTGCCTGGGGGTCCTAGATCCACCTGACAGAGGCATGGAGAGGGGGGTCTGGACACAACTCCTACCCTCGTCCTACATGCTCCTCCTTCATCAGCTGTCCTATGGGACAGCACAGGAGTACCAGGGTTTCCTCAGCTACAGCAAACTATGGCAGGCTCAAAGTGGCTTGTCTTTTCAATTTTAAAATCTGATTTTAAATATTCTGAAAGCTGCCTCTCAGGGTGACTTTTGTGATTTACATTTTTGATAGCTATGAGCTGTCCCCTTCAAGGAGTCCCAGTAGTGTCTTTGAAGAGCTGCCTGTTGTCATTCCATTAAAAAAAGTTTCATTCTTGCATCCTCAGTTTTTTTAATGACCCTAATTGGCCCAGTTTGTACTAACCATCAATTGAGTTATCCCAAGGGGAGTGATTGCTGGCACAATTCAGCAGGCAGTTATCCTGTACAGTTTCTATCCAAGGTTGCAAGTAAGTAGTTCCTCTATGTCCCTTCGCAAAAACAAACAAACAAATGACAGACATTTATTTATTTAAAGCTGTTGTAGACCGGTCCTCTACTGGCGTCTCAGGACAGTTTACAACAAGCAAGATTAAGATTTGATTTAAGATTTGACAGTACCAGGTCTCAAGGTTTCATGTACTTGCAAAGGAAAATCCCAGGGTATTGTGCTTTGCAAAAAAGGTCTATTTTCTCAATTTTGTAGCACACTCCCCTGCTTTTTGCCCCCATTCCCTATTTTTGAAAGTGCCCCCATTAGCAAGGGGAACCTTCAAAACTGGACAGGATTTCTAGTAACAGGAAGGAGTCAAACTGTCAAGTGTTGAGTGTCCTGGCAGTGTGAATCCTTCTCCCCAGTTTGGCTGCTCCTTGAGGTGCTATAGATTCTCATGACATGACAGTGCCCCATGACTTCTTCATGGTCCCTGGGCATGACACATAAAGGCTCTGCACATGAATGGAGCCTGTTGTGGGGAAGTTTCTTCCTGTTCCCTACATCCATGGGAAGGGCTCTCTTCCATTCCCTCAGTTCCTTTTCAACCATCTCTGTGCCTAGATGAGGAATTGCCTCTCTCTTCAACTTAAGGTTTTTTTTCAGCATTCATTACTCCTTTCTCTCTACCACTTTCTATTCCTTGGCCTCCTACTTAGTGACCATCTATCCATGAACTTTGTTTTCACTCTTCACTTGTAAAATCTAACCTCCCCACAAACTTTCCTACCTGCTTCTCTCTCATCTTTTGCATCCTTCTACCAGTCCATTCACCATTCTTTGCTCTCTGCCTTCCCCATCTACTGTAATGGCATCAAAGGCACCCTTTAGAAAGTGTGTCTGCTGTGTGAGTAAATCTTTCCCCTGCCTAGACAGACACTCCCTCTGCCTTTCAACTGCGAAGGGCCTCTGTTTCGGTGAGGGGCACATCGTTGAGTCATACCACCATCAGGCCTTCACAAAGCAGGCTTGGAAACATGGGGCTGATCAACTGATGGCCAGAATCCTGAATGCTGCAGATTCCAAGTGCCTGACCAGGAAAGCACTCAAGCTTGTGGGGAAAAGGCTGCTGCCATCAAGTGGAAGTGCAGATGCCACGAGAGCCCCTGTTTACGATTGATGCCGAGGGTCTGGTCAATCCTTTTTTTTTTATAATAAATTTTATTGAAATTTTAAACTACACTACAAGTTTCTCAAATACATCAAATACATCGGACAGCTGGGTCAGCCCCCCATAACACAATCTTTTACCACTCTGTAATCATAATCAAATCAATTTATAAAAGTTGAAAAACATCTTTAAATCTACGCCAAGTCCCGTTTCTCTAGCCAGTCGTAAAAAAAGTTCCAAGTTTGATAATAGTCTGTATCATCCTTATCCTTCAATAGTAAAGTCAGTCTATCCATTTCTGCACAGTCCAGAATCTTCCTCAGAGTCAGCTCCTCAGTGGGTAATTACTCACTCTTCCAGTATTGAGCAAGTGCGATCCTCGCTGCTGTGATTAAATGTAATATCAGGTACATTGCTTGTTTACTTACATTTTCCGGTATAATGCCTAACAAAAAAACTTCAGGTCTAAAGGTTATAGATATTTTTAGCATTTCCTCAAGCCATTTGTGTATTTTAATCCAATACTTTTTCACATAATCACAAGTCCACCACATATGATAAAATGTACCTACATCATGTTTACACTTCCAGCATCTGTTGGACATATTTGGAAACATCTTAGCTAATCAATTTGGCGACAAATACCATCTATAAAACATTTTGTACAAATTTTCTTTATACGAGGTTGCTAAAGTTACCTTAATAGTTCTCTCCCACAACTTTTGCCACTTTTCAAATTCAATATTGTATCCAAAATTTTGTGCCCAAGTTATCATAGTATCCTTGACCTGTTCTTCTTCCATCTTTCTGTTAAGCAAAAACTCATAGATTCTCTTAATCATTTTCTCATCTGTTTTTAACATCACTTGATCAAAATCTGTTAACTCTTTATAAAACCCCCATATTTTGCAGTCTTTGGCATATCTTGATTGCATCTGCACCTTATACCACCACGATATATTAAGTCCCTGTTCTTGTATTTCTTGCTCCAGTTTTAAGCCTCCATCCTTATCCAAAATATCATCATATCTTATGATCCCTTCAAAATTTAAGACATTTGGATAGACGAAGGCTTCCATAGGTGAGAGCCATCTTGGTAGCTTATTATACAGTTTTAGCTTTAACTTTTCCCATATTAACATTAGCGATCTTCTGATAAAATGACTTAGAAAAATCCCCTGTGACTTAACCTTCTCATACCACATATAAGCATGCCAACCCATTTGCAAATCATGACCCTCCAGGTACAAAATTCTCTTATTTTGCAAGGTTATCCATTCTTTTAGCCAAGTACAAATAGACGCTTGATAGTATAACATCCAGTCTGGTAATTCAAACCCCCCATTCGTCTTGGTTTCTTGAAGCATTTTTAGTTTAATCCCTGCTTTCTTTTTCTTCCAAATAAATCTCGAAACTTGACAGTTTAGATCCTCAAAAAACTTTTTATCGATTTTTACCGGGATCATTTGGAATAAAAACAGAAATTTTGGTAAAATGTTCATTTTAATCAGTGCTATTCTTCCCATCAAAGACAATTGTAGATTGGCCCATCTCTCCAGATCATTTTTAGTATCTTTCAGTAATTTATCATAATTATCTTCTTTCAAAGTCGTACATTTAGCTGTAAGATAAATTCCCAAGTATTTTACCCTCTTAACAATCTGTAAATCCACTAGTTCTTGGAGTTCTTTTTTCTGCTTTTGTGTAAGATTTTTAACTAAAAGCTTCGTCTTTTCTTTATTTATTTTCATCCCCGCAACTTCCCCATATTCCTCAATCTTTTGTAAAAGCTTAGGTATAGTTACAGATGGTTCCTCTATTATAAAGACCAAATCATCTGCAAACGCTTGCAACTTATATTTTTCATCCCTAACTTTAGTGCCTTTGATATCTTCATCATCTCGAATGTTCCTGTTCAAGACCTCCAAAATCAAGATGAACAATAGAGGTGACAGTGGGCATCCCTGCCTTGTACCCTTTTGTATCTGTATTGCTTTTGTACAATCTCCATTAATTAAAATCCTGGTCGACTGTCTTTGATAGATGCTTGAAATCGCATTCATAAACCTTTCCCCAAATTGCATTTGCTCCATCTGATACATCATAATTTGCCAATTAACATTATCAAAAGCTTTCTGAGCATCCAAAAGTAATAAGGCCATTGGCTTTTCCGTATGTATCTCATAGTATTCTAAAATATCCAAGATAGTCCTCAGATTACTCTTCATTTGTCTTTTAGGCAGGAAACCATTTTGGTCTAGATGTATAAAGTCTCTTAAAAACTTCTTCAACCTTTCTGCCAATATTGAGGCAAAAATTTTATAATCCACATTTAATAGTGATATAGGTCTAAAATTCTGAATCTCAGTTAAATCCATGTCTTCTTTAGGTATTAGAGTTATATTTGCCTCCGTCCAAGTGTCTGGTATTTTGGCATTTAGCAATGCTTCATTACATATGTCTTTAAGAAAAGTAGCAAAAACTCCTTCAAACGATTTATAAAATTCCGCTGGTAAACCATCCGGATCAGGAGTTTTATTGTTCTTTTGTCGTGTAATTGCCTCTGTTATTTCCATAATTGTTACTTCCTGGTTCAGCATTTTTTGAAACTTTTCTGGCAGTTTTGGCAACTCTTCTCTTTGTATATATTCTTTCACCTTCCCGGTCGGAAGCCCCTCCTTCCGGTATAATCTTGCAAAGAAGTCTTCAGCTATTTTCTTAATTTGTATATTTTGTACCTGTAGACGTCCTTCTCCATCTCTCAGTTTTGGAATCATTCTCTTCTCTCTTTCCTTCTTGACCTTATATGCTAACCATCTCCCTGGTTTATTAGCGTTTTCAAAAAAGTTCTGTTTGGTCAATTTCATTTGTTTAGTGAGCTCGCTCATGTCCAAGAGATTCAATTTGTGCTTCAAAGTGTTCATTTGAACCCTAAGATTACTCTTTGTTGGATCTGCCTGTAATTCTTGCTCTTGTTTTTTCAATTCTTCTAATAATGCTGCTCGCTCTTGCCTTTTCTCTTTATTTATTTTTGCTGAGTAGGTTATTATCAATCCCCTGGCATAGGCTTTAGCTGTATCCCAGAGATTTTGTAGAGAAGTTTCTTTGGCTTTGTTTATTTGAAAAAATATTTGCATCTCTTTGTTTATCTTTTCTAGAAACTTCTTGTCTTTCAATAGTGCTTTATTTAAGCTCCATCTGGGTACCCTTGCAACTCCTTTCAGTGATATAAATACTGGATTGTGATCAGCCCAAACATTAGCCTCCATTTCAGCTTCTATCAAATCTGGGCTTAGGTCTGGTGTTATCCAGACCATATCAATTCTGGACCACGACCTATGCCTGCTTGAATAAAAGAGTAGTTGGCGGAAGACGGGTTTTTATGTCTCCAAGCATCTATCAAGCTGAATTCCTCAATCAAATCAGAACATGATTTTGGAAGACTCTTTCTACCCTTTTTTCCCTCATTTTCAGCCTTGTAATCGATTTCCTTGTTCACAATTGCATTAAAATCACCCATTAGACACAGTCTGATACTCCGCTTGCAAGAGTAATCTATATAGCTTTTGATAGAAAGTTTCCTGATGATCATTCGGTGCATATATTGCCGCTAAGAGCACCTTCTTAAGTTTATTTGTGATTTCCACCATCAAGATCCTACCATCCTCATCAGCAAGAATATGTTTAGGGTCCAATTTTTCTTTAACATACAGTGCTAAACCTCTTTTCTTTTGTAATGCAGAAGACACAAACAACTTCCCCAATTTTGGACATTCCAGGAATTTATCATGTTGTTTCTTAATATGTGTTTCTTGTAAACAAATTATCTCTTAAATTTCGTTTTTGAAGCTGAGCAAAAATCCTTCTTTTCTTAGACGGTCCATTTAGTCCAATAATGTTTAAGGAGAGAAGTTCAATTTTCCCTTCCATTTTGCTAGCCATATTCATTAATGTTATTTACTTATTTTTTGTCTTTATAATTCTACCTTTTCTTCTCTCTTTTGGGTCCAAAGTCTTTGCTTTTTGTTGTCGCTCATCCCTCTACAGTTCTCCTTGTTCAGATTGGTCCACCGCTTCAGCATCTTTTTCTCCTTCCTCAGACACAACAGGGTCCTCCTCTTCCAGCTCAGCTCTAAATTTTTCATAGAACTCTTGCGCTTTACGGATTGAGTCCAATTTATATCTTACAGAATTCCAAGTACAAAATATTCCTTCTGGTATTAGCCATTTAAAGATGATCTTCTTCTTAATCAGTCTTGTAGCAAGAAATCGATACTTCTTCCTTCCCTCTATGATCCTCCATGGAATTTGTTTCAGCACCGTCACCTCCTGATGCTCATCTATCTCTAATGGCTTCTCTCGTACTGCCTTCAGGACGTTGTCTCTTACGGATCTCAAAGCAAACCTGACATGAACTTCTCCTGGCAACTTATTTTTTCTCGTATAGAAGGAATTGACCCTATAAACAAGATCAATTGCCAACGCCATAGTTGCATCATTTGTTTCCAGGAGATCCGCCAAAATAGTAGCCATGATCTCTCGTAAATTTTCATCTTTCCTTTCCGGTATGTTCTGGAATCTTAGGTAATACAATGCCTTTTCCATCTCTAGAACGGCCACTGAATCCCACGTTAATTTATCTACTGTCTCCAGTTTTTCAGATAGTTGTTGTATCTTATTTGTATTCCGTTCCTCTTTGAGTCGCACTTCCGATAACTGTGTTGTCATTTCTCCAAGTAGTTTTTCCAAATTATCAGTTCGCTCCTGCTGCTTATTTGCTGAGGCTTCCAGCCGTTCTAGAGATGCTTGCACAGTTATCAAAGTCGCCTGTATCGCCATTAAAGTTTTTGCAACATCTTCTGTCTTGGAGTGATGTATTGGACTCTGTCCCATGGAGGAAGGCGCAGAGGATGGCTGAGCTTTCTTCATGATTAGGATTATTCACCAAGGAGGTTTCAATATATCAACAACAGAGAGTCAGGAAGAAAGAATGTAGGTTGAATGAATTATTTAAAAAGATAAAAATAGAGGAAGGAGAGGAGAAGAGAGAAAAACAACAAAGAAGAACAGAAACAAAGAAGAAGAAAATAGGAAAGTAAGAGAAGAGAGAGGAGAGAATGAACTTGTAATAATTTCAAATGGGCTTGCAATAATTTCAATCGCCACCAGATGGCAGCAGAGATAAATTTTTTAAAAAGTGAAAATAGATGAGTATGCAGGTCTTCTCTTGGCAGCAAGCCAAAATAAATGGACACAGGCCAAGAAGAACAAAAAAGAAACACAACAAGAGAAAAAAATGGCCACCAACAGATTAAAAGTTTGCTTTTCTCTTCTTCTAAATGCCAATTAACAGCAAAATGCAGTCTTTTCACAAATAATATTGCAAAAAAGAAAAAGGGGGTAAACAAAAAGAAATGTTCACCCACAAAATATCACAGTAGCGAAGAAATCCCACATATGGATAATTAATAATCAAAAAATATTACGAGCTTCTCTGTCTCTGTTTCTAAGACTCCACATAGCCTTGGCAGAATTCCAAGTAGATATCCAAGTATTCGCTTTAACTTCTAGCTCCACTGTCCTCTAATTATTTCATAGTCATTAATCTTCGCCTTTGCCCATAGAGAGATAGGAGGAAAAAAGAGTCTTTTCGGCTTATCAAAGCAAAATGCCTCCTCTCGGATCATTCGCTGCGTAGCCATGCTTCAAACGGGCTTTCCTTATTTTCTCTGGATCAAATTATAAACAACAGCTTTCCCATGGGTAATATTGTGAAAAAGAATAAGAAATAAGAATGCTTACCAGCCATCCAATGTATATCTGGCTTAAAATAAGCTAATAGTCTATATCAACATGTCGAGGACTTGTAGAGGGCAGACTCCCTCCTGTATTCTTCCGGTTGAGAAAGGCTTGAAATTCCCCAGTAAGTTCCGAATTGCTGTTCAGACACCCACTGGGAATTTGCCAAGCAATCTATCTTCACCCCTACAGGGCATTAAGACCGGGCAACTGCCCACGGCCAGAAGATAACCAGCGTGCTAACGGAGCCCCGTTAGACACGTGTGTCTTGTCCCGACGCCATGTTTTCTCCTTGGGTCTGGTCAATCCTGAAAGCGCTGAGAGCTAAAGTACAGTTGAATCTCAGGAGGGAGCCCCCACCTACTATAAACATCAGGGACCTGGGTCAGTCCTGAGAGCAGTCACACCCATGAGACCATTCATTCTTTGTCATGGTCTCTGTGCATCACACTTAAGGCCACTGCACCTGCACAGTGCCTGCATTCAGGAAAATTCTCAGTTTATTAATATTTTGGTGGGAACCCCGCACTCCTTCCCTTCATATAAATAGACAGAGTACCTGCCCTATCGCCAGTTTGTGTTTGACCGCTGTTCACTGTGCCTCAGGTTCTCTTAGACTACTTTTGATTTCCCTCACAAAGATCTTGCTTTTCTTAAAATCTTTTGTAAATCTTTTATAAAACCCTTTCTCTATTCAGCTTATATCCTTCTGTACCCTCCTTCTTCCCTCTAATTCCCCACAACTACTTCTGTTTCCCTCACAAACCCCCAAACAACTATTGTCATTGTCGTCGTCTTCGTCGTCGCCATCTTCTTCATCTTCTATAATTCTTTCCTTTCTCGATGGCACAGTGTTTTGCCTTTATATGATGGTTTTTGTTTGTTTTTTATTTTTCTGTTTGTTTAATATATGTTTGTTTATATATATAGGGACTGCAGGTGGCACAGTGGTTTAATATATGTTTGTTTATATATATAGGGACTGCAGGTGGCGCAGTGGTTTAAACCGTTGTGCTGCTGGGCTGGTTGACCGAAAGGTTGCTGGTTCGAATCTGCACACGGGGTGAGCTCCCATGCCTTGTCCCAGCTCCTGCCAACCTTGCAGTTTGAAAGCATGCAAATGCAAGCAGATAAAAAGGTACCACTTCGGTGGGCAGGTAACAGCGTTCCGTGCACTTCGGTGTTTAGTCATGCTGGCCACATGACCACGGAGACTGTCTGCGGACAAACGCTGGCTCCCTTGGCTAGGAAACGGAGATGAGTACCACCCCCTAGAGTCAGGCATGACTGGACTTAATGTCAAGGGGAAGCCTTTACCTTTTATATATATATAAAAGAAAGTATACACAGTGAGGAGCAAAAATGTCATCTATAGACATGCATTTACTCTGCCTCCTATGTCTTGGAGAGTGGTTTTGCATGCACAAGTGTGTCCAGTGTGCAAAAATAATGAAAGCAGACTGAAGAAGGAACTCTGGGACAGAGTTCTTACTGCTATGAAGGAGGCTACCTCTGACAAATCTGCTGATCCTCCTACAGCTGAAAAAGGTGCTGCTGAGTGCTCAGAATTGGCTAATTAACCAACGGCTAAGAGCTCCGTGACTGCAAAAGAGTGTCCTGGTTGGTCTCAATCTCCCAAAAAATGAAAGGAGAATCTGAAACATCTCAAAACCAAAGAAACTGAAAAGAAAAAATATCCCAGGAAGGAGAAGCCAGAAAAGAAATGTAAACGGCACTCCTGTTTGGTCACACAGAGGTTCCACACTGGACTGAAATGGAACCAAGTCTTTTGGTACCAAGAAAACCTCCAGTTTATGCCTCATCGGTACAAACAACTCCAGGACTGTCTCCACATTGTGCAGTGAGGCTATCTCCTTGTTCCCGGTCTAGTACTTCTGGCTTGCATCACCCTGAACCAACACTGCCAATGTCCATCTCAGAGGGAGAAATTTGGGAGTCTCCTGCACAATCTCCGATACCTTCTGAATTGTCGGTGTGGATGATTCAGGACCCTCAGAATCAAGTCCAACATTCTGCCATGCCTACACTGTATGGACCACCTTCTATTGAAGCTTCTTTGAGTTCAACACACAAATCCATCCATGCATCTGAACCAGAGATTCCTTGGTATGGAAGGAACCAGTATTGGATGCCCATTCCATTTCAAGACTTGACCTGAATTTGCATGGGATTACTTCCCACCTTATGGACCTCCATATCTATTGCCTGCTCCGTTAAAGACCATGGCATCCTGGGATGAGACTGCTACTGCTGCCTGTCCAGTGGAAGAAAGATCAGTGACACATTTTTCTTCCTTGAACATGACCTTCATGTCGGACATGGATTCTGAGGCTGCTGAACAGGCGTCCACTTCACCTGACCTCATGGTGTAGACACAAGGTCCAGGCATGGGCCATTTTTCAAAGCAAGTGGTCTGTATGGCAACATCACTGGGAAATAACATCCAACTCAGTGACCTGGAAACATAGAAACAGAGAAACAGAGCGAGTCAGAAGGGGTCTCCCGGGCCATCTAGTCTGACCTCCGGCACCAGCCGGCTCCTCTCATGACATGCCCGCCATGTGCATGTCCAGCCTATCTTTGAACACCCTCACCGATGGGGCCTCAACGACCTCCCGTGGAAGCCCATTCCACGCCCTCGGGGTCCTAACTGTCAGGAAGTGCTTCCTGGCATCCAAATTGAACAAACAGGAGGGACAAGATTGGTCCCTTTAGCACATCTCACTCTTTGGCTCTGGAACTGGTGCATCAATCATGGGATTGACATACAAGCTGTTCCCCTCGCTGGTACAGAGAACAAAGAAGCTGACTTCCTGAGCAGGCATATGTCCACGATGCACGAGTGGGAACTGGATTGACAAGTCTGCCATCATCTCTTTGAGCAGTGGGGAACACCCAGTATAGACCTCTTTGCCACACACAAGAACTCGGTGTGCAGAGCTTACTGCTCCCGAGTGGGTGTTGGTCCGAACTCCAAGCTCCACCAGAGAGTCTGCTAACAATTGTTCAACCGATGAGGAACTCCCACGATAGATCTCTTAACTCAACAACACAAGATTTGTGATATGTATTGCTCCAGAGCAGAGATAGGAGAGGACTCTCTGGGAGATGCACTGATGATCCCATGGAACAAAGCTTACTTCTATGCATACCCTCGAATCCCATTAATAACAAAGACTTTGACAAAGATCAGATGGGACAAATTGACCTGCATACTGATCACCCTCTGGTGGCCTGGTCAAGTGTGGTTTCCAACTCTTCTACAACTATCAGAAGGGAGATACCTGCACCTTCCGAAGATCTCGAACTTCCTCTCTCAGCAGCAAGGCAGGATCCTACTCCCAGATCTCCCTGTGCTGAAACTAATTACCTTGGTTGATATGCTAAACCTGGTACTGACGAACCTTCATCCAGACATACAATACATTCTACAGTCAGCCCTCCTGCTGAATACTTGACAGCCATACTCTTCCAAATGGAGATGTTTCACACACTTCGCAACCACTAACAATTTTACAGCTCCATCAGTGACTATTGAAAATATTCTTCAGTTCCTCCTTTCCCTACGTCAGGCAGGACTCAAACATTGTCCATCAAAGTATACCTTACAGCAGTATCACACCACAGAGGCCACATAGAAGGAACAGCAGTATTTTCACATCAGTTAACACACCACTTCTTACAAGGACTCCAAAATTTACACCCTCCAATCCAATTGATCATTCCAACATGGAGTCTTTACATGGAGTCTTCAGGCACTGACTAAACCACTGTTTAAACTTCTGGCTTCCACAGACCTGAGATTACTGTCTTGGAATCTCTTTCTTGGAGGCTATAACTTTGGCAAGAAGAGTGACTGAGTTATGTGCCCTACAAGTGGATCCTCCATACCTAAACTTCCATAAAGAAAGGGTAGTTCTCCGAATGAACCCACCTTCTCTTCCAAAGAACATTCTACCTGAACCAAGACATTGTTCTACCAACGTACTTTCCAGTACCATGGACACCAATTGAGAGATCGCCCCACACACTGGATGTCCGCAGGGCACTCACTTTCTACTGATCCTGGACTGAGTCATTTCAAAAGACTAAATGAGTGTTCATCAAATACTTGGATCATGATGAAGGGACGCCTATAGGGCCACAATGCTTGTCCAAGTAGAGGGTCAAAACCATCAAGATTTCTTACCAGCTTGCCAACTTAGAATTGCTGATTGCCCTGAAGGGATACTTGAGTCATTGCTACCTTGTCAGCTCTCTGTGTTGGCATACCACTGCAAGACTTGTGCAAAGCTGCTACGTGTACCATGTCACTACCACATGGTGTTAAAGCTAGAAAGGACTGCTCCTGCGGTCGGACTGTCCTCTTGACTGTTCTGCAATAATGACGCTGTCTCACCTCCTTGGTAGGGTAAGCTTGCCAATCACTCATATCTGTGATGCACAGAGACCACGATGAAGAAAGGCAGATTGCTTACCTGTAACTGTTATTCCTCTAGTAGTCATCTGTGCATTCATACAACCCACCATGTCGGTGTCAGTGGATGGATTCAAACAGGCTAAATTATTTCTCCACATGTGCCAGTACCAGTTGGGGAATGAACAGTCAGTCTCCAGCTGGACTCATATAAATAGGCAGAGACTCTACCTATTTATACAAGGGGGAGGGGTGCAGAGTTCCTGCCAAAAACATTAAAAAGCTGAGATAACTTTCCTGAATGCAGGCACTGTGCAGGGGCTGACCCATATGTGTGATGCACAGATCACCACTTGAAGAACAAGTTACAGGTAAGCAATCTGCCTTTACTGAGACAGAGCCCCCGTTGACCATCAGTGTCAAGGGCTACTTGATGTTGCAAGAGATCCCATCAATCACTGATGCTGAGGCTGCTTGGTACTGAGAGAACCCTTGTTGACCATTGGCACTGTGGTTGCTTCATCCCAAAAGAGAGGCCCTGTCAGTTTTTGTCACAGGACCACTCAATTCCAAGAGACTGTTCAGTACTGAAGAGCACTCCAGTAGACCATGATGCTGAGGGCCACTTGGACTTGCGAGACTGTAAGATACCAAGGCACAACTCTTCTCAACCTTTGACACAAGGGCTGTTTGATGCCAAGAGATGATTTGATACTAGGAAAGAGCTTGGATTCAAGAAAGCAGTCAACCTTAGAGGGAACCCTTGTCTATTACTGACAAGGCCCAGACACATCACCAGCCTCTCTTTGATCCTGTGGGTTCTCCAGTGAATCCTGCCCTGCAAGAAAGACAGCAGTTTCACCCTCAAGAGGACATTCAGGTCTAGCAACTTCGACAGAGATCCAGTATCTGTCAGGGACATTCATTCCACCAGCAGCTCTATGAGGACATAGTGCCAACCATACAACACCAATGGCAATCTTTGATGCCACTGACCTTGAGACTGAGGATACCTACTTCATTGTCAGATGCCAAGAACTATGTGTCCAACTCTGGTCCAGATGCAGTACCATCCACCTCCTCATCTGATATAGTCATTGCCACACAGCATCTAGTGCCCATTTGGAGGAGATGGGCAGTCTCAAACAGGTACTGCGAATGACAAATTCCCTCAAGTCTCTAGATGCAGCAGCCTGGAAGATAAAAGTCATGGATCCCATCTTTGAAATAAACCACATGGAGGACTCAGCTTCACTGGCAGTGCCATCCCTTCTCATGCTACTGCAGGCAATCCAGTACACTTGTAAGGACCTTACAGCCACACATGCCACCTCAAAGTGATTTGAGAGCTTCTATTGGTCCTGGAAAGAGATGTCCTGTTTTTCTGCCACCACCTGTGGCTCAATTTGGTTATCATTGAGACTGCCCAGGGCCTAATGCAATGCCAACCTTGGTGCCAGCAAACTGGGAAGGCTGATGCCTGGGTTGTATGGTGAAACAAGTCTGTATGGCCTCAGCACTCAGACTCTTCAACTACAAGACTAACATGACTTGCTACCAACTGCTCCTATGCAACAAGGGGCCATGTGTTATCACCTCTCTGTAGTTAGCAGGGAGTTGGCCTGGGTGTTTCAGGCAGAGGCCACAAGTTTGGATCATTAGCATACCACTGTAGCAAGGCACCTTGACTGTTATCCTAAGACAACAATAGGCTCTGTGGCCATCAGGAGGTATGTATGGTTATGCTCTGCAGTGCTGACACAGGAGAGCTGCTGCTGCGTTGACAACCTCCCCTTCGATGGGGAGGGCCCCTTCAGAGTGCACATGGATGAATGCCGTGACTACCTGTAGAAGACCAGGATGCCAGTAAGGAGGATGGGTTTCTGACAGCCATCCACCAGACCTTGTAATTAGTTCAGCCCCTCCACCCAACCTTCATACTAGCTCAAGGCCTGGACTAAGCATGTGTTCAGGTCCCAGGCAGCCCCCACAGGTCAGAAGGCATGACATCATGCCCCACTACACAGACATGAAAGCACCAGTGGAGAATGAGTGCCATTGCTAACTGCCCTCACAGCTGCTCCCCTCCCAACCAATCTTGACAGACTTCTCTCTCTGTTCCTTCCTGCATGGAAGTGATAATGTCTTACATTTGGGTCCTATTTATCCTAGAGAGAGGTTACTGGTTTGACTTTGATGCTGTCCCACCCCTCAGTACCATAAGGTGCATGTAAAAGTAAAGGTAAAGGTTCCCCCTTGACATTAAAGTTCAGTCATGTCTGACTCTAGGGGGCGGTGCTCATCTCTGTTTCTTAGCCGAGGGAGCCAGTGTTTGTCTGCAGACAGCCTCCGTAGTCATGTGGCCGGCACGGAACGCTGTTACCTTCCCACCAAAGTGGTACCTTTTTATCTACTTGCATTTGTATGCTTTTGAACTGTAAGGTTGGCAGGAGCTGTGGCAGAGCTACGGGAACTCACCCTGTTGTGCAGATTTGAACTGGTGACCTTTGGATCAACCAGCCCAGCAGCACAGCAATTTAAACTACTGTGCCACCTGCAGCCCTTTAAGGTGCATGGCCCTGTCCCTAATGCTGATGGTGGAGGTTGATTCACTACCTTCCAAGGAGACAATAGAGTGAGTTTCTTGTTTCAACCTTTCCTAAGGCTTTGACTCTCACTATTTCATGGTACTGAAATGACATGTGGGCCTTGGACCTATTCTAGATCTCAGGGCATTAATTGCCTATCACTCAAAGCAGGTTCAGGAGGGTCATTCTCCAGAATATCCTGCCTGTCCCATAAAGAGGGGATGGGTTTACATCAACCAACTTGAAAGATGCCTACTTCCACATTTCCATAGAGCACCATCATCAGCACTTTTCTGTGCTTCCAGATTGGAGACAAGATGTTCCAATTCTCTATACTCCCCCTTTGGACTTTCACCTACACCCAGTAAATTCATGGCAGTGGTGTCAGGATCAGAACCTGAGTAATTCCTCAAGTGTCTGTAGAACTAGGTGCTCCTCTGAGGGCAAACAGTGGGATGCAATCATGCACTACAGCTGAAGATCCTGGAGACTTACATAAAAGACACCTTCACACCCCTGCCTTGCTCCAGCCTGTATTATTCTTTCTGTTCCTGTCCTCCTCTGAGTAGACCCTGCCTTGCTCCAACTGCTGCCTTTGTGGCAATGACTCACTGGTAAACTGACCTTGGAATTGTGCTCTGTCTCTGTGTGCGCACAAAATCTGACTGCTCTCTTCCATGCTGTTGACCTGCACCTACTAATTTGCCTCTAGCCTCTGGCCCATAGTGAAATTCTGGACTCTGTTTGAGCTCGTGCCCTGGACCTGGCATTCTACCCATCCCTGCTGCCAGCCCTCATAAATGGTCTGCTCACACCTGTGCCTCCAAGGAGTACAAGTTTTCCTGTACCTTGGTGACTGGCCCCTAGTTGCTCCATCTATGGTGGAACTAGCACACTTTATCTACACCACCTGCTCTCTCCTGTAGACTGGGACTCTGTATTAACCATAGGAAATCCATTCTTTACCCCTCCCAGTCCGTTCTTTTCATAGAGGCCTGCCTCAGCTCATCCTCAGAGAAATCTCTCTTCCCAACATCTAAAACATCTGCACTGATCAAGATGGCTATCAAACTCAGCACTAGAGTGACTATTATGATCCTCAGAGTACAAAAGCTGCTTTCCATAGCCATGAAAGTGGCAATGGTCCTCTTTGCTAATCTCTAAACATGACCCTTACTAAAGTGGTTTGTCCAAGAGCTCTGCACATTTAGCAACCTGCACAACACATGCCTTGATGTCCTTCTACCCACAAGGAACACCTGCCAAGGGGGGATCAATCCCCACAATTTGCCAGCAGGCATCAACTTTTTACTCCCAGTCTCATCAATCTTGTCACCATAGATGCATTGCTGTTGGGATTGGGAGCAACTGTGGTGATCTGAGAAGCCAGGGAACCTAGATTTGACAAGAGTCCTGGAGATACAACATGTGGAAAGACATTCACCTGCATGAGTGACAGCTGAGCACCAGGCTACATCTTTGTGTTTTGTTTTACTTCTATGGCTCTGCCACAGAAAATTGCTCCCATCTCCCTCACAGCCCAGGCCTGATATCATGAGACTGTGACAAAATTCTCCACCTCAAGATTAACCCTATAAATCTCATGGCATGGCACATTACACCATAAACGTTCACAGTTGATAATCTGCCACAGGGTGTCCGAAACATCCTTGATGCTGCCTTGAAACTATCAGTGAGAAAGTCTTACCTAATCAAATGGCTGGCACGCACCACCACGTGGCAAGAAGATGCTCTCAACCCATGGGATGCTATGATCAAGCACATCCTCCAACCTTTACACACTCCTCTTTCAATCCTGGGACCTATAGGCGGTCTCAGTGGAACCGAGGGAATGGGCAGGGGCCCCTTCCATGGATGCAGTGCACTAGAAGGGGAGGGGCTCCCTCCCAAACTAATGCTTAGCTGTAGAAACTTCCTGACAACAGGTTCCACGCAGGCACAGAGCCCATATGTTTAAATGCACAGATGACCTCTTAAAGAAAGATAGTTACAGGTAAGCAACCTGACTTTATCAGCTAGGATAGTTTTTTATGTCATGTGAACCCTATCACTTCCAGAATTGGGAGATCAGTGTTTACTATTAGTTTTACAGTGGCTATTATAGAAAAAAAATATTAGTGGTGGCACAGAGGGGCTATGTACATTTTGAGGGATGGCTTTTTCTCACATGTTAGATTTCTGGAAGAGAAATAATACATTTCACGTTAATTCATTTTCTCTTAATTAAGGCCACTATATCTTGATGGAGTTCACTTTCAAGTAAGGATATTTAGGATTACAGCCTTATCATTAATTTCTAGTTATGGCACAGTTACAGGTGCATGTGAAAAAAGTCTTTTTCCAGTGATCACAGGAGTAAAGCAATGGAAACATAGGTGGTGGTGGAAGGGGAAGCAACTTATTTGAGGAGAGATCAGTTCTCTGCCAATGCCAGAGTATCCTATGTTGTCCTTATTAAGGTCTTTCAGCTCTAAGATAGATGGATTTAGTATACCAGATTATTGTGTTTGTGATTACTCTGAAGTTGAAATATCTATCATAATATGGTGTTATTTGCATTTAACTACAGCCCATCAGCTTTAAAATTGATGAGTTGTAAGAGATGAATGGAAGTGAACAGACACATTGTCTCCAGCATGCCTGCTTTTACTTGCCAACACATGATTGACATCTGAACCCAGAATGCTGAATCGTTTGGGGGTCAAACAATCCAGGAGTTAACCCAAAACCTAACAACCTCCTAAATACCTCAGTAGTCTGGTTTTGGATGTCACACTCAGCAGGGACAGATCAGGAGCTTTTGAGTGAAAGTTGATGAGAACAGACATGGAATTATTCCTGCTTTCTCCCACTTGTGTACAAACCATTGGCTTTTAAACTGATGAGTTTCTGTGATGTGCAAACCAGGTGTGGGGAATGACAAGTTGAGAAATAATGAATTAGGAGACATGATACTACAGTGTAGCATGCTATAATTGTGTGTGTGGGTGTGTGAGGATGTAACTGAAAATTTTAAATGTAAGCAAGAGCTGATCAACATGTTACATATAATGAAGTGATTACTAGGTAGTGGTAATAAAATTCTGAACTTAACCTATTTCAGATGTAAGTGTAGTTTTAGTTTCTGTGTATGCTTCCCCATCTTAAAATCACACCATCTACTTAAAGTAAACTAACATATTAGTTTGCTACATACAGGGAGGTTTTGTTTAGGTGGAGGAAGCATTCAGAAATATGGCATCTGCCCCACACATGTGCATTTTAAATTGTTGCAGTCCAGAAAGTTGCCTCTTAGTCTAACGATATTTTCCTATTTATATATACTACAATAAAATGCAGAGGGACAGCTAAAGGTACAGTGCTATTGATTACACTCTTGCTGCTCAAAAGCCCCTAAACTTGGAGGCTTCCAAATTTCTTATGCCCTGTCAGGATGAAACTGACAGGGTAGGATGAGTGATAGAGGTGATCTTTACCACCCTGTCCTCCAATCTCTGGACTTTCTATTAATGAGGGATCTTCAGAGGGATAGGGAAGGAGGCTGGAAGAAGCTTAGAATAGCTCGTACCTTGGCCTTTCTGGTCTCCTCGTCCACCAAGACACCCATTTTTGCTGCTCTCCAAGGTTTGAGTTTCCAAACATGGAGAGGCAGCCAATGTGCTTGTTTTCTTGCCAGCTGCAAGGGGGAGAAGTCTGCAGTCAGACCTGCTCCCTTCCATGATCAGAGTGCTATCCAACATTGGAGGCATTTTATGAGTTCTCTTGTGGTTCCTGGGGTTCTTGCTCAGGAACTATAGAATTGCCTCCTAAAATGATTGAGGGACTGGAGCAACTCCCCTGTGAGGAAAAATTAAAAAAAACCTGGCACTAAGAGGAGACATGATAAAGGTCTACAAAGTGTGAGGAAAGTTAGAGGCATTTTCATTCTTCATAATACTAGAATTTGGGGTCATCCAATGATGTGGATTGGTGGGAACTTAAGGATACTTGAAAACAAGTACAGCATACAGTTAAACTATGGAATTGCCACCACATAATGTAATGATGGATGCTATTTAGCATGGCTTTACCAAGGGATTGGACACATTCTTGGAAGAGAAGTCTTCAGTAAGTACTTGTCCTGATGGCTATATACTGTATCCAGTATCAGCTGCAGTTGTTGGAGAACATAGTTGGGGAGAGTGCTTTTGTACTCACATACTGCTTGTAAGTTTCATGTGGGTGGCTTGTTAGCCAATGTGTGAACTAGATTAAGATGGACCTTTGTTTATTCCATTTCAATTCCTTTTATGTTGTTATGCAAATGAAAGATACATTCTTATTTTGAGTGTAGATTAGACCTTTTAAGACATGATGCATGTTGAATTTATTTGTTTCCTTCTCTAGTTGTATATTGATGCATTAGAATTGGTCACATTTCTAGAAAATGCAAGTGATGAAGAATTCCTTCCAAGGTAAAGATTTATAAAATGGTACCACAAACCTACTTGAGGTCTCTCCAAATTTATTAAATTGAATGTTTGTTTTTAACATTTATATCCCACATTTTCTTGAAGGAACTCAGGGTGATATACACTATTCATTCTTTTTATCCTCACAAAAGCCTCATAGGCTCAAGGTGAGAGAAAGTGATTAGCCCAAGACCACTCATTGATTTTTATGGCTGAACATGCATTTGAACTTGGGTCCCTCAAGTTTTGGTCCTGTGGCTCTTAACCACTACATCACCCAGTCTGAAGGCATGTGGCATGATTTTAAAATGTTAACGTTAAACATGAGTTGATTGTGTGTTTGCTTTCTGACCAGTCAAAGAAAGCCAACCAGTTTCAGAGAGGTGCTAATTTGTTCATAACAAAAACAGGAAAGTACTGTGGCACCTAAATGACTAAGGCAGCAATCTTGTGGTCCCTAGACATTTTCTGAAAGTTTACAGGATAGTGGGGAATACATCTCTCTGAGTTGGGAGACAGTGTGCAATCATCAGTAGGGGGAGTTGGAGATCCACCCCCATATAAGTCATGCGTGAAAATGATGCTGGCTGTCTCTTAAGGCTGTAAAATTAATTTCAGAGAAGGGAAAAAGGAGTGTTCTGATGGGCAGGGAGGAAAGGAGAAAAGAAAAGGGAGGATATGAACTATTCTTTCCGCATCCTTTCCGCAACCTTCCCTCCCATTCCAAAGTACCTTTACTGGTTGGTCAAAAAGCCTGTCTAGTAAAAAATGCAGTAATCAGAGGATGAGGAGGCAAAGATCATCTCCCTGCTCCTCCCATCTTGTTGCTTCAAGAATATCAGGAGCAACAAAAAAGGCTTCTATCAACATGTAAATTGCAAGAGGAAGGCGAGACAGGTGGTGGGACTGTTTAACAAGGAAGAAGGGGATTCGGTGACTGATTTGAGGGAACAAGCACAGGCTAAATGATTATTTTGCCTTTGTGTTCTTTCCAAAGCAGGATGGGGGAGATCTACATGGGGGACTGGATGAGGCCAGGGGTTTAGGGGCACAGATTAGACACACCCTCCTAGAAGTTGAGTAGCTCCTCAGGGCACTGGATGTTAAAAAGGTGCCAGACCCTGATAGGATGCACCTGAGAGTACTTCGGGGATTGGTGGGGGTACTCTTGCACAGCCTCAATTTTTGAGACCTTGTGGAGAATGGGTGAGGTTCCAGAGGACTGGAGGGTGGCATCAGTGGGCCCAATTTTCAAAAAGGGTGGTAGAGGGGACATGGGGAATTACTGGTTAGCCTTACGTCCATTGTAGGAAAGACAATGGAAAGGCTCATAATAGAGAGAGATCTAATAACCCTAAAATAAGGAAGGGCTGTTGGCAGGCATGCAATATACCTGCCGCAAAAACAGGTTCTGCCAGACGAACCTTGTGGAATTCTATGGCAGGGTTTTGAGGTGGCTGGACAGAGGGGACATGGTGGATGTCGTTTATCTGGATTTCAGCAAGGCCTTTGACAAAGTGTTGCATGAAGTCCTGGTTGAGAAATTGAGGAGTTTTAGGATAGACCAGTGCACTGTCTGATGGACTGTGGCATGGATAACAGACCGAAAACAGAGGGTAACTATTAGTGGGGAATCATTAGGATGGTGGCCAGTAACAAGCAGGGTCCCCCAGGGCTCTGTCCTGGGCCCAGTTCTGTTCAGTCTTTTCATCAATGACCTGGAAGAGGGGGTGACTAGTCTGCTGATTAGATTTGCAGATGATACTAAAATGGGGGCAGTGGCCTCAACTGAGGAGCAGGTACTCCAGATCCAGAAGGATCTGGACAGACTATGAAAGTGGTAGGGGACAACAGGATGGCATTCAATGAGGATAAGTGCAAGGTCTTGCACTTGGGGCATAGGAATGGGTGTCATAAGTACAGGTTAGAGACAAGTGGCTGAGGAGCAGCACTTGTGAAAGGGATCTCAGGGTACTGGTATACATGAGTCAGCAGTGCGACACGGTAGTCAAGGGGGTGAGCACCACTCTTGACTGCATAGCTATAAGCACGGCTTCTAGATTGAGGGAGGTATTACTGCCACAGTATACAACTCTGGTGCACCTGCAAGTGGAGTATTATGTTCAGTTCTGGGCTCCACACCACAGGAAGGATATAGCCAGGTTAGAATTGTTGCAGCGTAGGACCACAAGGATGGTGGCCGGATTGCAGAGGAAGCCATATGAGGCAGGACTGAGGGAACTGGGTCTTTTCAGACTGGAGAAAAGGAGACCCTAAGGGTATCTGTTGGCTATATATAGGTACATGAGGGGGTGTCACATGGAGGTGGGTAGGGACCTGTTTTCCCCTGTGGAAGAGAGCAGGACGCGTTCCAATGGAACAAAGCTGAGGGAACCAAAATTGAATTTGATTCCAGGAGGTACTTCCTGACTGTTAGGGCCCCCAGGGTATGGAATGGGCTTCCATGGGAGGTGGTTGAAACCCCATCAGTGAGGGTGATCAAGGATAGGCTGGACATGCATATGGTAGTTATGTCATGAGTGGAGCCGGCTGGATCCGGGGGTCAAACTAGATGGCCTTGGAAGCCCCTTCTGACATGCTCTGTTTCTATGTTTCTAAGTTTGGAGGCTTGCATCTTGTAAGCACACAACCCATAAAGTTCCATCCTTAAATGCTCATTAGGGAATTAGATTTCTTGGACTAACGCCAACTGCATCAAGTTGGCAGCTGTGTGTGATATGAAGTATCTGTGGAAGAGGTCCTGGTTTGTAATATTGAGGGTGACAGTGAGGAAATGTTAGTATCTTCTATCCATTTTAAAGGACTGAGAAACCTTTTAGGGTTAAGGCTTACATTTCATGTTGGGAAAAATGGTCAGCAGCTACATACTCCAGGGGGCAGGTGGGATGTTAGCTAAAAGTGCTTGAGAATGAGCTTCCCTCTTCCCCTATTCCATTCTCATATTCCTTTCATGTCATGTTTGTCTCCCTTTCTGCCCAATCTCAGAATGACTTTGCCCATGTGCCATCTTCTGTACATAACATGCAATCCTGCCTGCCAATTTGGCAGGATGGCATGACTGTGATTGCTCTGGAGATGATGGTGCTTAAGCAAAATCATTCCTGTTCACTGTCATGTTCCTTTAAGCAACCCAAACAGCTGAGGAATATGAACTTGTGGGCTGAGGAAGTTTGAAGACAGGAATCCCCCTAGAATTTGTTTGGAGCCCATGGGTAGTGGGTTGCCTACTTGTGCCTTACACTGTAAGAAGTATACAAAATGGAGAATAACTGAATCTTTCTTTTGTCTCTTTCTGCTATTATCTCATGATCCATCCCAAATCTATTTGCAACAGGGGAGATAGATATGATGCCTTGAGAGCCTGCATTGGAGACTCTTTGTGTCAGAAGCTGCAGAATCTGAATGTTTTCTTAGTAAGTATGGTTTGTAGAAGATAATTTCATGAATCTTGGAATGCTAAGGTCTAAATAGCCTCTGTTGTGTATTGAGTTCTGTACTGCATTGTATTGTGGCAATAAAATCCCATGGACAATTCTTTTAGAAATGATTGCAGTGTGCATTTACAGAAATTTTAATTCTACACATTCCTAAAAGCTGAACCCTTTCCATCAGAGAGTGCAAGCTTAAAACACACATGTTAAATGAAAAAATGTTCTGTAAAATTTTCTATGGTTTTTGAATATTCTGTTTATTACTTCAGATTCAGGTGGCAGTTACAGTCTACCTTTTTTGGTGTCTTCTATCTTTCATTTCATGTTTTTGGGGGTTCCAACTTTATTTTGGGTCCTCTACCAGTCCCTGGCCACAAGAAAAAAGGCACTGGCCTGCAGCAACTTTGGAATAACTTCCTGCAAGTTACACTGAAGACATACTTGGAAAGTGTAAGCTGGTGCATTGGCCTTCATGGTGCATTGATAAGAACTTGCCCTGGAAATGTTTGACCTATTAATTGGCTGTCCTTAGAAAGGAAAAAAAAACCCCACAGTCCACTGAGCCAAAACAGTATCAGGATGGATTTACTACTGGCCACATTAAAAAATATCCACTATGCCATTTACAAGAAAAAATATTATGATATGCAATAAAATACAACTAAAACACATAATTGTTAAAATGTTTATTTAAAGAATGATAGTAGAGTTGGAAGGGGCCATGGAGGCCATTGGGTCCAACTCCCTGCTGTTGCAGGACACCATGTTCCACCACCCTACTCAGATGGCTGACCAGTTTCTTTTTGAATGTCTCTAGTGTGGCAGACTCCTTCATGGATCACTGCCTTGTCGTGGTGAAGGGGCTTGTGTAGCTCAATGAAGCTATGAGGTATGCTGTGCAGGGCCACCCAAGATGGACAAGTCATAGCAGAGAGCTCTGACAAAACATGATCCACTGGAGAAGGAAATGGCAACCCACTCCAGTATCTGACATGAAAACCTCATGGACAGTACCAAAAGGCAAAAAGATATGACGCCGGAAGATGAGCCCCTCAGGTCAGAAGGTGTCCAATATGCTACCATCAGGTATACTACTGTGGGCAAAAATCCCTCAGAAGAAATGGCGTAGCCTTCATAGTCAATAAAAAAGTAGAAAAAGCAGTACTGGGATACAATCTCCAAAATGACAGAATGATCTCAGTTCGAATACAAGGCAAACCATTCAACATCACAGTAATCCAGGTCTATGCCCCAACCACTGGTGCTGAAGAGGCTGAAGTTGACCAGTTCTATGAAGGCCTACAACACCTTCTAGAATTAACACCAAAAAATGATGTCCTTATCATCATGGGGTAAATGATAAACTAGGAAGACAAAGGATAACTGGAATAACAGGCAAGTTTGGCCTTGGAGTACAAAATGAAGCAGGGCACAGGCGGGTAGAATTTTGTCAAGAGAATATGATGGTCATAGCAAACACTCTTTTCCAACAACCCAAGAGAGGACCCTACACATGGACATCACCAGGCGGTCAACAGAGAAATCAGATTGACCATGTGCTCTGCAGCCAAAGATGGAGAAGCTCTATACAGTCAGTAAAAACTAGACCATGAGCTGACTGTAGCTCAGATTATGAGCTTCTTGTCGCAAAATTCACGCTTAAACTGTAGGGAAAAGCACTAGGCTACTCAGGTATGACCTAAATCATATCCCTGATGAATATACAGTGGAGGTGACAAATAGATTTAAGGAATTAGATCTGATAGAGTGTCTGAAGAACTATGGACAGACGTTCGCAACATTGTACAAGAGGTAGCAACTAAAACCATCCCAAAGAAAAAGAAATGCAAGAAAGCAAAATGGCTGACTGAGGAAGCTTTACAAATAGCTGAGGAAAGAAAGGAAGCAAAAGGCAAGAGAGAAAGAGAAAGATACACCCAATTGAATGCAGCATTGCAGAGAATAGCTAGAAGAGATAAGGATGCCTTCTTAAATGAACAGTGCAAAGAAAAAGAAGAAAACAATAGAATAAGGAGGACCAGAGATCTCTTCAAGAAAATTGGAGATATGAAGGAAACGTTTCATGCAAAGCTGGGCATGATAAAGGACCAAAATGGCAGGGACCTAACAGAGGCAGAAGAGATTAAGAAGAGGTGGCAAGATTACACAGAAGAACTATACAAGAAAGAGCTTAACGTCCCTGATAACTATGATGTGGTGGTCACTGACCTTGAGCCAGACATTCTGGAATGTGAAGTCAAATGGGCCTTAGGAAGTGTGAGCAACAACAACGCTGGTGGAGGTGACAGCTGAGCTATTCAAAATCTTAAAAGACAACGCAATAAAAGTGCTACACTCAATATGCCAGCAAATTTGGAAAACTCAACAGTGGCCACAGGATTGGAAAAGGTCAGTTTATATTCCGATCCCAAAGAAGGGCAATGCCAGAGAATGTTCAAACTAACGCACCATTGCACTCATTTCTCATGCTAGCAAAGTGATGCTCAAAATCCTACAAGCTAGGCTCCAGCAGTATGTGGACCAAGAACTACCAGAAGTACAGGCAGGATTTCGAAGAGGGAGAGGAACTAGAGATCAAATTGCCAGCATATGCTGGATCATGGAGAAAGCTAGGGAGTTCCAGAAAAACATCTACTTCTGCTTCATTGACCACACTAAAGCCTTTGATTGTGTGGATCACAACAAATTGTGGCAAGTTCTTAAAGAGATGGGAGTACCTGACCATCTTATTTGTCTCTTGAGAAACCTTGAGAAACTGTCAAGAAGCAACAGTGAGAACTGGACACAGAACCACTGATTGGTTCAAAATTGAGAAAGGAGTTCGGCAAGGCTGTATACTGTCGCCCTGCCTATTCAACCTATATGCAGAGCACATCATGAGAAAGGCGGGGCTAGATGAATCACCAGTTGGGATCAAGATTGCTGGGAGAAATATCAACAGCCTCAGATATGCAGATGATACCACTCTCATGGCAGAAAGTGAAGAGGAACTAAAGAGCCTCTTGATGCGGGTGAAGGAGGAGAGTGCAAAAGTTGGATTGAAACTCAACATTAAGAAAACTAAGATCATGACATCCGGTCCTCTCACTTTCTGGCAAATAGATGGGGAAGAAATAGAGGTAGTGACAGATTTTATTTTCCTGGGCTCCAAGATCACCGCAGATGAGGACTGCAGCCAAGAAATTAAAAGACGCTTACTCCTGGGGAGGAAAGCTATGGCAAATCTAGACAGCATACTAAAAAGCAGAGACATCACCCTGCCAACAAAAGTGTGTATAGTCAAGGCTATGTTTTTCCCAGTTGCAATGTATGGCTGTGAAAGCTGGGCCATAAGGAAGGCTGAGCACCAAAGGATTGAGGCCTTTGAATTGTGGTGCTGGGGGAGACTCCTGTGAGTCCCTTGGACTACAAGGCGATCAAACCAGTCAATTCTAGAGGAGATGAACCCTGACTGCTCTTTAGAAGGCCAGATCCTGAAGATGAAACTCAAATACTTTGGAGAAGGAAGGACTCCCTGGAGAAGAGCCTAATGCTGGGAACAATAGATGGCAAAAGAAGAAGGGGACAGCAGTGAATGTGGTGGCTAGATGGAGTCACTGAAACAGTTGGTGTGAGCTTAAGATTCAGGCAGATGGAATCTTGAGTAGAAGAATGGCGATGAACGCGTGTTCAGAGTGCCCTGCCTCTGGGGGTGTGTCCTTGGCAGTTTCATAAGGAAAGTCTGGGATGAAGTTAGCACGAGAGGTCGACTTTCTATCCTGTGTATGTTAACAGTGGCAAATAGTTTGTAGCTATTGGATTCAAGATCCTTTTGTAGGTGTTTGGAATAATGACATTGGTAGCATCTGCTGGAATGATTGCTTTCGTTGGGAAGGGGCACCTGCCTCATGACAATGGGAAGCAATCACTTCAAACTCTTGGGTCCTGTCTATTGTGGAACAGGACTACAAAATCAAGTGTGATACCTTCCCTTGGGCTCCAGGGTTGGTCTGGCATTCCTCACTTCTCCCTTCTATCCCTCAGGCCAGGACTCATGGTAGTCTCCAAGGCAACTGAGGGACTGGTATCTCCAGCCTTGGGGAAATGTGAATTCCTGTGTCCTTGGAAGTAATTTAGGGTGTTTTGCATGCCTATAGCTATCAAGCCTCCAGTGGCCTTGGCATCTGGTTTTCCTTGAGGTGCCACCTGCTTGAGACAGATGAGTTTTCATGCCCAGGGTTAACCCTTCTGTTCCCAAAAGGCCTTTAACCAATTCTCCTTTACATTGAATACTAGCCCCTCCACTTCTGAATCAGAATCCAAGTCAGCAATCTCTGAAAGGCTGTATTATAGATGAAAGAGTGGGTGCAATCCTTACAGATGCTACCATAGAGAAGGCCCACTTTCCCAATTGCTATGAGATGAAAGTCTCTAGATTGAAGTACCACAAGTAAGGCCTCCTTCATTGATCTTAATGATTGCACAAAGCCAGATAACTTGGTCCTATGTTCTTAATGCTTACATTTGGTTCAGTAGGCAGCCAGTGCAGTTGCTTAAACACCGGTATAATGTGAATGGGCAAACATTGTACTCAGCATCCTAGCTGTTGCAGTCTGAGCCAACTGCACCTTCCAGACCAAGTGTAGATATTGTAATCTAAATGTGAAGTTACCAGTGCTTGGACTACAATGGTTATGTTATCTGTGTACAGGAAAGGGTTTCAGTAATGCACCAACTTGCTTTGGTAGTAGGCACTCCTCATCAAGAAATCACTTGGGCATCTGATGAGTCTAGGAGCACATTCAAACTATATACCTTGAGGTCTGGTAACAGAGTTAAACACAGGTGGATCTTAGGGTCTTTGTCCTGGGAGTTACTTCCTAACCATTACATCCTGTTTTTTAGTTAGCTCAGTGGGCTGTGGGGGTTATTTTTTTCCCTGAAGGTGACAGTTAAGAACTGAAAACTTTCCAAGGACAAACCCTTACCAATGCACCATTAAGGAAGGCATTTGCCAGCTCATACTTTCAAAGCATGCCTTCAGTGTAACTTGTGGAGAGTTTCTATAAGACATTGCCTTTGTTCTTGTGGCCTGGGACTAGTGGAGGACCTAAACCATTATTCCCTACATTGTCCTTTTTATGACATCTTAAGGGAGAGGATGTTGAGTAAGATTATTGATAACTTCTAAGGTTAAGAAGTGGAATGCATATTCTGTGGCAGAAGTATTTCCCTATGTTAGTCATTAGGAAACAATTTTTACCATATTATCTTTTAGAATTAGAAATAATATTTTATCTACTAACCCAGTTATACATGTGACCAAATAGCATTTTAGGCTGTATTTTCCATATTTCATGGGGCTATACTTGTATTTGTAGATTATTTATAGATTAATTATATTTGTATTTATAGATTAATTATATTTTGTATTTATGTTTGGATCTTTATGTCTGTTTTGACTTGTTACAATAAGGAATCTACATACCTGTTATTTCTGAGGGAATGCAGCCCTACCTAGAACAGACAACCTCCCCCATTCCCCTACCTGGGAACAACCCACCCATAGGGTTCCCATCTTGTTAGGGTTCAGCTCACCTTGTTGACTTGTCTATCCAGTACTGCAATCAAGCACCTGCTCAGAATATGCACAGCCTCTCCTGATCCAGATGTTACTGCTAATGACTACTCTCAGTTGGTTTATATAGATATTAAATAGCATATAGATAAAAGAAATTTAGAGGGCTTTATATGCATACTAGAGTTACAAAAGAATGGAAATATAACTAAAAGTTATATCTACTTAGGGGTCGGAAATGTTATGATATATCAATTTGCTTTTATTTTATAGGTGGGTTGTGGTGCAATAGGCTGTGAGATGTTAAAAAATTTTGCACTCCTTGGTGTTGGTACTGGTCAAGAAAGGAGTATGGTAGGGTTTTTTTAAAATTTCATACTAATATCAGTTCCTTTTACTATGTTTGCATATGTGTTTTATCATGATCCTTATAACAGCAAGTAAGCTGCAGCTTGATTGAAATGGAACTTGGATGGGAAACTCCAGCCCCTAGTTTTCTTCACATAATGGAGGGTGGTTTGATGGAACTATATTTGTATTCTATCAACTTCCAACTCCATGTGAAGATCCACATTTTGAACACTTCTAAGATGTTAGAGACTGTATATTTGCTACATTTCAGATTTCTTGATGAAGTTGAATTATGCTAACAATGTTCATACCTTTCATTTGGTCCTTAAATTTGTGAAGTAAAAAGTAAGGTTAAAATCATGCCACTGCAGAGTCTCATTAGTTGGAAAAAGCTATGACTTCTTAAATCTGATTCTAAATGGGAAAGACTGCTCAAGATCAGATGACGTGCACAGTGGAGGACTGAGGGATGTAATACACAATACTTTGGGTAGGCTCTATATTAACTCTAAGGGTGAGTTTGCACGACGTGGCAACTCAACTTAGAAATATGCTGCACAATGTGGATTGCTCATGAAGAACCCACAGTGTGCCTGACAGATGACAGGGCCTACTATCAGTTGTTCTTTCTCTCTTTCCTCCCTTTTTCTCCAGATGGTATTCCAGGGTTCTACTCTGATCATGAACCTGTTTTTCCTGCTTTTTTTTCTCTGAGCCCTGTGCTGCCACAAGAAACAGCTGTTCTATCATCATTTGAGCAGAGAACCAAGCAACATTTTGTAGCAACAATCACTAGCTTATTATCTTCTTCAGAAAAATAAGGAGCAGCCCAAATATCTGCAGTTGCATTTGTATTTTTACAATACACATCCCTGGCTGCCTTGATGGGTCATTCTCCTGGTAAGTGCACCAGACAGCATCCATGGACATTGACAGAACAAGAATGCATAAATATTGCTGTGTTTACTCTTGGCAGCTGTCAAATGGTGAGCTGCTCAATGAAAGGTAAAGTAGCAAAGAGGTTTTTTCCCTTATGCAGGGTGGGTGATCAGTATCACTTGTTTTTCAGTGTAATCCTCCAGGTTTTTTTTTAACGTTTCCCTGACCTCAATCTATCCTATACTTCCCCAGTCTTTGGAAAGTAGAGAGCTGCATTGAACCCCCATTTTTGTAAGCATGCAGCATTCATGGCTGTTTATTTCACCATCTGAAAAAGGTTCATATTTGCTAGATAGGTTGCTAAAAGAATGTTCCCAAAAAAATGGGTAGGATGTAAATAACTTTTTCTGAAGTACCTAGAGGCTCAGGGAAGTATACAAAAAATGGGGTGGGAGGCTGAGAACATCTCTGAAAAAGGGAGATGTACTCACCACATTCATTTTGGGAAAAATGCCTTTGCTGCTTTGCTTTTCAATCGACAGCTGTCAAGTGTGCACACAACAATCTACATGCAAGCTTACTTGGTCAATGTCCATGGATGTTGCCTACTGCACTTTGACTGAATACATTTACCAGATTATTGGTCAGGTAATGCTTCACATTTTTGGTAGCCAAAAGGAAACCCATATGGAGGACTAAGGGAAAAAGTGAACAAAATTGCATATATTTGGGTTGCCTGCACCTGCCCCCCCAAAAAAACCCCAACAACCAGGGAGTTGCTTCTCTCGTTGTGTAAATCACTCCCTACTTCCCATGTTCAGTGTGCCATGTTTGGATAGCATGACAATCCACTGTTGGTTCAATAACCCTTAGAACATGCTATGGGCTATCTGGGTGGCTTGTTGCTGTGTCATCCTTTTAGAATCTAGTCTAAATGGTATATGTGAATGGCCAGAGTGAGGATTTTGAGGGCTAATTCTAACTGCAAAAACTATACTAGTTTTGTTAATTTTAACTGTGGCTTATAATTTCATCTATTTGACCAACCTATTATAGGTTACAATTACAGATCCTGACTTAATAGAAAAATCAAACTTAAATAGGCAGTTTCTCTTCCGGCCACATCACATACAGGTAAGTTGAACCAATAACAGCAAAATAATTTGTGGGTTTTTCAGAAAATGGCAAAAGTGAGGGTAGAATGAACTCTTTAAGACAAAGATGGGGAAAATTAAGGCCATTCAGACTTTGGATTCCAATTCCTATCAGTGCCAGCAGCATGGTCAGTAGTGATGAAAGTTGTAGTTCTTTTAAGTGTAGCTGAAAGGTTGAATCACTATATAATTAAATTTAGGGCAAATGCTTTAATGTTATTGTTGAAGTGATATACCTATAGCTCAGTGGTAGAGCACATTCCAAGAATGCTAAAATTCCAGAATTAATCACTTGCTTCTTAAGTTTAAAGTATCATGAGTAGCATTGTTATGAAAAACCATTGCCTGAAGCTTTGGAGAACCATAACTAACTTGTGTTCCGCTTGTATATAATAAAATATAAAAACCACAAACATTTGCTTTAAGGTATCCAACTACTATATTAACATAGAAAGAGAAACACCGAAACATAGAAGCAGAGTGAGTTAGAAGGGACCTCGCGGGCCATCTAGTCTGAGCCCCCAGCTCCACCTCCACTCATGACATGCCTACCATGTACATGTCCAGCCAGTCCTTGAACACCCTCACTGATGGGGCCTCAACCACCTCCCGTGGAAGTCCATTCCATACCTTGAGGGTCCAAACCATCCGGAAGTACTTCCTGGCATCCAAATTGAATCTTGGTTCCCTCAGCTTTGCTCCATTGGAACGCAAAGTCATTCTGAGATTGGGCAGAAAGGGAGACAAAGATGACATGAAAGGAATATGAGAATGGAATAGGGGAAGGGGGAAGCTCATTCCCAAGCACTTTTAGCTAACATCCCACCTGCCCCCTGGAGTATGTAGCTGCTGACCATTTTTCCCAACATGAAATGTAAGCCTTAACCCTAAAAGGTTTCTCAGTCCTTTAAAATGGATAGAAGATACTAACATTTCCTCACTGTCGCCCTCAATATTACAAACCAGGACCTCTTCCACAGATACTTCATATCACACACAGCTGCCAACTTGATGCAGTTGGCGCTAGTTCAAGAAATCTAATTCCCTAATGAGCATTTAAGGATGGAATTTTATGGGTTGTGTGCTTACAAGATGCAAGCCTCCAAACTTAGAAACATAGAAACAGAGCAAGTCAGAAGGGGCCTCTGAGGCCATCTAGTTCGACCCCCGGATCCAGCCGGCTCCGCTCATGACATGCCTACCATGTGCATGTCCAGCCTATCCTTGACCACCCTCACTGATGGGGTTTCAACCACCTCCCATGGAAGCCCATTCCATACTCTGGGGGCCCTAACAGTCAGGAAGTACTTCCTGGAATCAAATTCAATTTTGGTTCCCTCAGCTTTGCTCCATTGGAATGCATCCTGCGCTCTTCCACAGGGGAAAACAGGTCCCTACCCACCTCCATGTGACACTCCCTCATGTACCTATATGTAACCAATCGATCCCCTTAGAGTCTCCTTTTCTCCAGTCTGAAAAGATCCAGTTTCCTCAATCAAGGGTAGTGTTCACCCTCTTGACTACCATGTCACACTGCTGACTCATGTCTAGCCTGCAGCTGACCAGTACCCTGAGATCCCTTTCACAAGTGCTGCTTGTCAGCCACTTTTCTCTAACTTTTACTTATGACAACCATTCCTATGCCCCAATTGCAAGACCTTGCACTTATCTCCTGCTCATTTCCATAGTCTGTCCAGAGTACCTGCTCCTCAGTTGTGGCTTCCACCCCCATTTTAGTATTGTCTGTGGATTTGATCAGCAGACTAGTCACCCCCTCTTCCAGGTCATTGATGAAAAGATTGAACAGGATTGGTCCCAGGACAGAGCCCTGGGGGACCCTGCTCATCCCTGGCTGCCATCTTGATGCCTCCCCACTAATAGTTACTCTCTGCTTTCGGTCCATCAACCATGCCCGAATCCATCAGACAGTTCATTGGTCTATCTCAATACTACCCAATTTCTCAACCAGGATATCATGGGGTGTTTTGCTGAAGGCCTTGCTGAAATCTAGATAAACCAAATCCACCATGTCTCCTCTGTCTAGCCACCTCAATACCTTATCATAAAATTTGGCAAGGTTCATCTAAAATAACATAAAACAATAAAATAACATAAAATATGAAAGTGGAAAGAGAGGGCTAAAACAATAACAGCAGTACTAAATCAGGAATAACAAACCTAAGAATCCAGTTTAGTTCATGGACTGCCTAGACCAAAGTCTTTCCAGAACAACAAATTTATTCTGCAAATCAAATGAGTATGTAAAGTAAATATGTACAAAAGCACTACAAAATAAGTGATTAATTAGAAATGCTTCAGAAAAAACTGCAAATAATACATATATTAAAAATACAAACAACACTTGCAATAAAGCTTAAAATCAGAAAACCAAGGTAGCAAATATGGTACGACAAGCTTTTATTTAGAGGGAACTTCTTGCCGTGGGAAAAATGTTTTGTCACTGATGAATACAGTCAGCTGACTTATCTAATATTAAATGTGAGGAACACTTTCCCACATATTAGAATTCATGGCATAAAAAATATAGCAGCTTGTGTTCATCAATACAGGCAGCCAAGCAAAATGGTGATAGAATGCCTCAGTGTTTAGGGTGTTAGTGGGTGTGTATTGTCTATAGAATTAGGTATCATCAGCAATTGGTGACATTATGATCCATATCTTGACTGCTTTTTCTACAGCTCCATTTAGATGTTAAATTCTTAAATAGTATTGATTTCTACAGAATCTCATAAGGGAAAAATGCAGGGGAAAGTGGCTGTAGAGATAATCAGGAGCCTACCAACACCTCCTCAGAAAATCATCCTGTCAGATGATCCAGAATGCTACCCTTGTTAATGATACTGAAAAACACAGAACAAACAGGAAAGCATTCCTCTTACAAGGCACTGTATGGGTTCAAGTATAGAGTGACAAGGCACTGTCAAATGCCCAATAGCTGAAGCTCTCTGGGTGGTTTACAGCATTTCACTACACTTTCAGTAGTCTTTCATAAGAGTTACCCTTATATCTTAATTTATTGTAAATTGTATTTAGCCTTAGTGAGGCCAAGGCTTAGTGAGGCCATGACAACCCAGATTCAGACTAGATATCAGGAAAAGCTTCCTCACTGTCAGAGCAATACAACAGTGGAACCAGCTGCCTAGAGAGGTAGTGGGTTCTCCCATACTAGAGACTTTCAAAAAGAAACTGGACAGCCCTCTGAGTGGGATGGTGTAACGTGATGTCCTGCACCAGCAGGGAGTTGGATCTGCTGGCCTTCATGGTCTCTTACATTTCTACTATTCTATGAGTCTATGTGTCACAGAAGGAAGATCAGAACGTAATTTGTCCTTTTAACTTCCTCACATTAAGGAGCTTCATCGATGCTCAAAATTATTTCTGTGTTTGTGTTTACTTTGTAGATTTGTTGGTAGTTCATAATTTATTTCATGCTCACTAATGTTTCTTTCCTTAGTAATTACTAGGGCAAAGAAACATACTGGTAGATGCTACAAATAGCAATGTATCAAGAATATTAACTAAACTTAACGTATTTTTACTTTGGATAGAAGCCCAAAAGCTGTACTGCAGCAGAGGCAACACTTAGCATCAACCCTCAGATAAGAGTAGAGCCACATCTTAACAAAGTGTGCCCAGCTACTGAGAACATATACAATGATGATTTCTATACCAAGCAAGATGTAGTTGTAACTGCATTAGACAATGTGGAAGCAAGGAGATATATTGATAGGTAAGTGTTTGTTAAAAAGCAACATCTTGTGCTAAGTTGACTTTGCTCCCCACCAGCAATTTTTGGTTTCCTACCATTAACTGTAGATTTCATTTTACATGTCTATGAATGCAAACTCGACTACAGTTCTGATCAGCCTTCAGGTAGGAGTGGTAGGGGATGTGTATCTCTTTGCACCTGCATGTCCTGATCCACCTTTGCTATCTTTGGTCCTTGCTATTTGCATCAAGAAAGCTCCCACTGTCTCCAAGAATTGGTAAGGAAAAACGAAACTGATAATCATGATCAATGCCACATAGTCATTTGGTTACCTTTACTTCCCTGTCATTTAAAAATGTTATGTGATATTATTAACACTAAATGGCTTAGACCATGCATGGTATTTTCTGTGATTTTTTGTTTACTCTTTTGCTTTCCTCATGTAGTCGCTGCCTAGCAAGCCTGCGACCTCTCTTAGACTCTGGAACCATGGGAACAAAAGGGCATACTGAAGTAATTGTGCCTCATCTAACAGAATCATACAACAGTCATGTAAGTTTTCCAAACACAGTAGCACAGTGCATTTTGTTGGTGACTCCTCAGTCTCCTTTAAAGTGGGTGAACTTTTTGAGTTATCAGAAGTGGTACTTTAATGTCAACTGAGGTAGTGAGACATTTTTGTAGACATGATTTAGATTCAGAGAGCTGTTTAAGTGCATGGGCTTGGGTATGTCAAGAATGACTTTCTGATTTCTAAAAACTATTGAATAGCAGGTCTCAATGCCCAATACTACCAAGAGACAGGTTAATGCTGGATTTAGGAATGGTCCAATTACACAGATGAAAATATTTTGGAAGAATTCAGTAGCACAAAAGTAATTACTATCAGGTAAAAGATGCATGGTTCTTGTGTGGATCTTTATTACAATTGAAAAACCCCTAGAATTAAAGCACATGAGGGGCTGAGTACATATGTGATGAAGTAGGGAGCAATTTAATAGCATGAAAGAAAAGTAGCGCTTTGAATAAGGAGGGTTGGTTTGATTGGGAGTGTAAGAAATTGAAGATGCACATTCAGAATGTTTACAGGTCATACAGAAAGGTAAACAGCCAGGGATCATTGTCTGAGTATTTTCTCCTTAAGAAGCAAGTACAACTGTTAGTGAATGAAAAGAAACAGAAATACTTTGATGATCCATGGATGTCTTTATTACAAGCTGCATCTCACAAAAATGGCAAGCAATTTTGGACAATTGTCTCAAAAGCCTCAGTCACAGAGACACACAATACTGTGGTAATTTCTGCAAACAGATGGGTACCACACTTTTTGGACCTTTTTTATGAGGCTGATAATGTGGACAGAGATCCAATAGTTTTCTCCTTTTCTGATCTTCCAGAATGGCCTCCTGTGGACACTGAAGAAATTAGGGAGTTAATCTTGCAGTTAAAATTGGAGGAAGCTGCCAGGCCAGATGCTATCCCACCTGATATGTTAAAATGTGACCCAAATTGGTTGTCCTCAATTCTTGCTCCCCTGTTCATGATGATAGATGGAACAGGGAAAATGCCTAAATTCTAGAATCATGATATAGTGGTTCCTGTTTTTTTAAAACACAATTATAACCAGCTATCTGATGTTTAGGCCAGTAAGTTTGCTATTGGTTGTGGGGAAAGTCTATGGGAAGTATCTATTAAACTTGTCTCATGGATTAATAAACAAAAAAATTCTTGGTCCAGAGCAAGCAGGGTTTAGACAAGGCAGATCCACAATAGACAATTATGTAATATTATCCCACCTAGCACTGACCTTGTTTAATCTCTTCAGAAATGATCTAGCATCCCATATAACTAGAGTGGAAGGACATAGTCCTAGACTTGGATTGTATAAAGACATACTGTTGCTTAATGCAGATGATGTGGTAATTCTTTCTCAGACATTCATAGGTTTGAATTGTTTGATTAACAGCTGTGCAAAGTATTTGGATAAAAATGAGCCTTAACTAAATTACAGCAAATCCAAAGTAACGGTGTTTGCCAAAACATGGAAAAAATTTCCTGGAAATTTAAGGAAAACACTGTAGAGAAAGTTAAGCAATTCAAATAACTGAGAATTCATTTTCATTATAAGAACTCCTGAGTCTGTCATTGGAAAGCAGTAGTTAATGTGGTTTGGCTTTTCGCTCAGTCTATTATAAGATTTTATTTCAATAGACGTAACTGTGTGCCAGCTGCACTTCAAGTGTTCAGGGCAAAAATAATCCCCCAAGTTTTCTCTGTTTGGTTTAAATGTACTGAATCATTCAATTGAACAGATACAATATTTGTTCCTTTGGAAAATCTTGGGATTCCCAGGGTGTGTCCCCTGTTCAGTACTGCGCTTGGAGACTGGACAATCCTGGCTGGAGACAATTAGGTTTTGGTTACGCATATATTATAAAGTGGATTGGGACCGCTTGACATATCATTTTGGGTCAGATTCTGTACCTCCAATAGGGATTTTCCCACTTGTCAAGAAATTAAAGTTGTTGGGGTATAGACCCTGATCAGATAGATTTTTAAAGTAAAGAGCAAGCTTTCCAAGTAATTAAAAGGAGAATCTTGGATATAGATTTCCAGGAGTTGTTGAGTGCTGCCAGTAAAATGCGTTTCCTGCTATGCCTACATCTTTTGATCAAAATAGGACAAATGGCCAGGTTTTTTGCCATTCCTAAAAGACCACAAGAGCACAGGGCACAGGACATATTCTTTGGCAAGATGCAGTACCATGCCATCCACCCCAATGTCAGGTAGATTCAAGGAAGTACCATATATTGAAAGGTACTGCCAATTTGGGTGTAGTGTGGAAACAATATTGCACATGCTTTTAGACTGTTCATGTTCAAGTGTGAGTCAAGTGCTGTAGGGAGTTTTTAGAGCTCTGTGGTGAAGGTCCATTGAGTAATTTCGATTGGATTGTTACTGGAGATGAAACTTGGGTTCATCACTATGACCCTGAAAGTAAGCAGGAGACCATGCAGTGGCATAAAAAAGGTGCTGACCCTCTGAAGAAATTCAAAGTCACTCCATTGGCTGGAAAAATCATGGTCACAGTGTTTTGGGACTCAAAGGGAAATTTATTGATTGACTACATGAAAAAAGGTGAAACCATAAATGCAGCATCTTACGCAATCACTCTGCGTAATTTAAGAGAAGTGATTAAAGAAAAAAGGCGGGGAAAACTGACTGCAGGTGTGTTGCTTCTTCACGACAATGCGCCTGTTCACCCGGCACATGTTTCAAAGGCTGCTGTGTGAGACTGTGGTTTCGAAGAAATAAACCACCCACCCTGTAGCCTGGACCTGGCCCCCAGTGACTACTACCTATTCCCGAATTTAAACAAAGATCTTCGTGGAAAGCGATTTTCCAACAATGAATAGCTCAAGGCGGCAATTAATGTACATTTTTTAGACAAGGAGGAAGGGTAATTTTTGCAGGGAATTGAAGAGTTAATTTCTTTATGTAATAAGTGTATTGAAGTTATGGGGATTACATTGAAAAATAAAGATTATTTCAATTTATTATTCCTTTTTCTTCATGCTGATACAGAGAATACATTGAACGCCCCTCGTAGGTTTCACTTTGATCAGTATGAGAGAACGGTCAGACCAGGAAATTTGTCCTATCCACATAGTCAGCTAACAAAGTGGAAAGAACAGCAGCCTTTCTGTGGGAGATTAACAGTCAGTTTAGTGTCCATTAGCAATGCTGTGTTTGGGAGATCTCGTAGGAATGTGTGGATTTATGCAGATCTGTATTGTTATGCCAATAAAGATTCCTTGACTCAACATGAAGGCTGTCTTGAATTCCTTGGAAGGAAAAAAGGTGGGATATAACTGTAATAAATAAATAAAATAAAAAATAACTGCAAGTTCCACAAAGTTAAGTGGAACTTCCTCTTAAGTATGGGTGTATAGGATTGCAACCTTGATATCTGTGGAAAGGATATATTAAAAGGAATTGATGTGATGACAAAAATAACTAAGACCAGAAGTTTTTAAAAAATCCTTATTTTTTTTCTTTTACATGTAGCGAGATCCGCCGGAAGAAGAAATACCATTTTGTACATTAAAATCTTTTCCAGCTGCCACTGAACACACAATACAGTGGGCAAGAGACAAGGTAAGTTTTATTGCACGCATAATGCATTATAAACATGATTCAGTGGGAAATTTTCCTGCACAAGCCCCAGTGAAATTAATATACTACAGCGCATTCATAGATTTAATTTCAGAATGTTCCTTGATTTTTTCCCCTTATTGGGTAGGGTTTAAGCAGAAGGGCAGTTAAGTACTGTTTTCTTATCATGTGATTTCTTGTTTTAGTTTGAAAGTGCTTTTTCACACAAGCCTTCCCTATTTAACAAGTTTTGGCAAACCTATCCATCAGCAGAAGAGGTGTTACAGGTAATGATCTACTTTATGATCAACGTTATATGTAGTTGGTAGTATTCATAGAATCATAGAATAGTAGAGTTGGAAGGGACTGGAAGGCAATTAGATCCAACCCCCTGCTATTGCAACATGCTGAATTGCACCATCCCATTCAGATGCTTTTTGAATGTTTTCAACAAGAGAGAACTGACAACCTTCCCAGGTAATAGATTCCATTGTTGTACAGCTCTGACAATGAAGAAATTCTTCCTGATGTATAGTCTAAATCTAGTTTCTTTTAAATTAAGTCCATTATTTCATGTCCTGCACTCTGGAATGAACAAGAGTTCTTGTCCTTCTTCTTTGAGAAAGCCTTTCAGGTACTTGTAGAGTGCTATCATATCACACCTCAGCCCTCTTCTTGTGACTGAACATGCCTACTTATCTCAATCTTTCCTGTTAGGGCTTTGCCTCTAGTCTCTGAATCATCCTTGTTGCCCTTTTCTGTACCCCTTCTAGCTTTTCCGCATCTTTTTAAAACTTTGGTGCCCAGAACTGGACATGGTACTCTAGGTGAGGTCTGACTAGTGCTGAGTGTAGTGGAACTAGTACTTTTTGTGTTTTGGAAGTGATGCTTCTGTTCATGCAGCCCAAAATAGCATTTGCCCTTTTTTTAGCTGTATCACATTGTTGGCTCATGTTTAGCTTGTGATCTTCAACAACCCCAAGTTCCTTCTCATTTGCAGTATTGTTGATCCAAGCGTTCCCCATATTGTAGCAGTGCATTTGGTTTCTTGTTCCTAAGAGGAGGACTTGGCATGTGTCCCTGTTGTATTTCATTCTGTTGTTCTTTGCCCAGTGTTCTAACCTATTGCGATCACCCTGTATCTTATCTCTGTCTTCCAGCTATTTGCTCTTCCACCCAGCTTTCTGTCATTTGCAAACTTAATTTTCTTTTCTTGTACTTCCTCTTTAATAAAAATGTTAAAGAGGACTGGGCCCAGGACTGAACCCTGTGGAACCCCACTAGTTACCTTCCTCCAGTTTGAGAAGGTGCCCTTGATGAGCACTATTTGAATCTGGTTTTGCAGTGAAGTGTGGATTCACCTAATGGTTGCACTATCTAGCTCACTTTTTTCTAGTTTGGTAATCAGGATTTCATGAGGCACTTTGTCAAAGGCTTTGCTAAAGTCTAGACAGATTATGTCCACAGCATTCCCATAGTCCATTTGGGAGGTTACCCAAATCAAAAGAATGAGATTAGTTTGGCACAATTTGTTCTTGAGAAATCTGTTTTCTTCAAGGTGTTTGCAGACTGCTTGTTTTATAATTTGCTCTAGAATTTTTCCAGGAGTTGATGTCAGACTACCTGTAGTTCGTAGGTTCATTTTTTCCCCTTTCTTATACATAGGGACAATATTGGCCCGTCTCCAGTCATCTGGCATGTCTGTCTTTTGAGAATTCTCAGATGGTAGATAGCAGTTCTGAGAGTTATTCCACTATCTCTTTTATGACTCTGGGATGAAGTCAATCGGGCCCTGGAGATTTCAAATCTTTTAGCTCTATTAGATCATTCTTGACCAACCTTGCGTTCCCATCCTGCCACTTCAGTGTGTACAATCATTGCCAGGAAGGTTGTAGTTCTTTTGGTAGAAGACTGAGCCAAAGTAGGAGAAGAGCACTACTTCGTATTGATTTCAGTGTGGTATTGATTTTGTCATACATTTCAGTGTCACACATTTCAGTGTGACAAAATGATTTGAGTTAGAATCACCACTGAAATGGAATGTGAATGGGGGTGAAATTAAATTTTGAAATTTATGGTGCTTGTTTGTATATCATGATAAGTCATGATAGGCTAATTAACCTATGGGTCAACATGGGGTGTGCTGGTTGTCATTTTGAATGTGCAAGCTGCAGTGGGCATGTGCTGTGGTTTGTTGTGTCATTCACATCTGGGAATGTTGAACAACTGTGCATTGTTCTACTATTATCCAAGGGTTGTTGAACCTTCATTTAACCCACAGCACCTGGGTTTCCACAACCCGGCAAGCCATGGTGCATGGTACATCTGCCATAGCTTGCATATTCAAAATGGTGGTTGATATGCATTGAGGCACCGAGTAGGTGGATATACCCTTGGGAGGCTGCAGTGAAAGTAGGCACTGTGAATTTGGTAATGGTAGATTACTAGCATTTTCAGCTAGCATCTGTGCATTTTCAATCTTAACAAGTGCCCAGCATTCTACTCTGCCCGTTTCACTCTTAGTTTTATGAAATTACTGGAAAACTTTTATGAAATGATTGCACTTTGGATTATTCAATTAGATAGTTGCCATTTTCTGGTCTCCATCTGGGAACAGGAATTGAATTGTGGCTTTTGTTCCTATAAAGAATAATTGATGGTTTGCTTTTTAAAAGTAGCTATTAAATACATTAAAAGCAAAATGCACAAGAGCAGAATTTCCACTTTGGTTTGCATGCTGGGAGATGGGATATATTATGCCTTTCTGCTGCTGGTAAACATATGCTTGCTGACATGTAACATGGCCCTAGATTCACCCATTTTTGGTTTTATTTTTTCTCTTTTCTAGAGAATAAAATCTGGGGAGAGTTTGGAAGGATCATTCCAAGTGATAAAATGTCTCAGTAGAAGACCAAGAACCTGGACACAATGTGTTGAATTAGGAAGATTGAAATTTGAGAAATACTTTAATCATAAGGTGAGCTGTAAGATTTCTTTTAATTCCACTGGCTGATGTTACTAGTTGAGAATTTATAGAAAAATTCTGCACTTGTTAATTTGGCCCCTTGGAGAAATTTCTGGTTTCTGTGATGATAACATGCTTCTACAGAAAGTGGATGAAGGAACTGGAGGATTAACTATCTTTGATTTGATTTTACTCAATAAGTTGATAAAGTGGCTGTTACAGGAACTCTGGGGGAAAGTGACCATGCCATACTTGCATTCTTGTTTTTAAAGGAGTCAAAAGCCAAGTGTAGCCAAATGCATGACCTGGATTTTAGGAAAGTCAGTTTTAATAGGCTAAGAACAGTAATAAATAATTTCCCATGGCAAGCAACTTTAAAGAGAAAAGGAGTTCAGGATGAGTGGGAATTTTTTAAAAGGGAAATTCTAAAGGCACAATTACAATCAATTCTGGACCCCCCCCCCTGAAAAAAAGGGAAACAAGACACCCATGTGGCTAATCAAAGCATACAGATGACCTGAGGACAGAAACTGACATGTGTAGGAAGTGGAAGAGTATAGCTACAAAGGAAGCTTGGCTACAAAGGAAGAGTATAGGCAGATAGCAGGAAATTTCAGGGATGGCCTCAGGAAGGCTAAAGCTGAAAATGAGCTGTGGTTAGCAAGGGATGCTGAAAGCAACAAAAAAGCCTTCTTCGGGAACATGCACAGTAAAAGGCAGATAAAAGAAATGGTGTTTCAGCTACTCTGTGAGGATGGCAAAATGATAACAGATGCCAAAGAAAGTCCAGCAGTGCTGCATTCCTTCTTGGGCTCAGCTTTCTCCCAAAAGAGGACCTATGACCTCCCTGGCAAAGGTAGAGTACAAGCTGAAAGGGCAGAAATGTTGCTTGAAGTTGATGTGCAAATGATTCAGGAACACCTAATTATTTTGAACAGTTCAGAACTCCAGGGCCCAATGAACTGCATCCTAGAGTAATAAAGACACTGGCAGAAGAACTTGCAGGATCACTGTCTAATCTTTGAGAAAGCATGAGGAATGGGTGAAGTGTCAGATGACTGGAGGGAGGATCAATGTTGTCCCCATTTTCAAAAAGGGAATAGAAGAGGAACCTGGGAAATACAGAGTAATCTTATCAGACATCAATTCCTGGGAAAATTCAGGAGCAATTTATTTATTTTCAAATTTATATGCCATTCAGTAGCCTGACAGGACTCTCTAACCAGCTGACATTATAAATATAAGGCTCACGGTACAAGAACAAATATTTATTTATTTAAAACTTTTGTATGCCCATCCCCCATGCAAGGCATCTTGGGACGGCTCACAGTCAAAACATTAAAATAATCAATAAAATTACATACATTAAAACAATCCAGCGGTAAAAGCAATAAAACACAACTGTTACAATTAATATTAGTTTTTAAAATACTGGTTAAATAAAAATACAGGGGGAAGAGGGGAGGAAATCTGGTGGAGCAGAGTGAGCACTTATAATCACGTTTTAAATTCACTTTTTGTAAAATTGGCAAAAGAGGATGGTTTTTGCCTGCTGCTGAAATGAAAATAGAGATGGCGCCAGGTGGACCTCTTTAGGAAGCCTGTTCCAAAGGTTGAGGGCAGCCACTGGAAAAACCCTTCTTCTAAATGCCATCCCTTTTACCTCCTTTGGGGATCGCCCTCTCAAAAGGAACTCATTCCCAGATCTCAGTGGGCAGGTAAGAGTATACTGGAAAAGGTAACCAGGTCCCAAGTTGTTTAGGAATTTATATGTTGAAAAAAGCACTTAAAATTGGACCTGGGCTTCAATTGGCGACCAATGTAATTTATACAGTATATGTGTTACCAGATGAACAAACTGACATCAGATGTGCAGCCTTATTTTGGATCTGTTGTAGTCTCTGGATCATCTTCAAAGGCACCCCTACATAGAGTGCATCACAGTAATGTAGTCAGAATGTTACCAGCACATAAGTAATCATGGTCAGGCTCTGTCTGTCCATGTAAGGCCATAGTTGTCATATTCACAGCAGCTAGAAAAAGGCACTCCTGGCCACTGAGTCCACCTGAGACTCCAGATGAGAGTTTTGGGTCCAGGAGCAGTCCCAAGTTGCAGATCCTGTCCTTTTGGAGAAGTGTGACCCCATCCTAGACTGAACAGTGACCATCTAATCCATCAGACAGATCATCAACCAACAGCACTTCTGTCCTGCATGAATTTCAGTTTATTGGCCCTCATCCAGTCCATTATGAAATTCAGGCAGAGTTCATCCTGGAGATTGCTTCACTGGATCTGATGTAAACAAGAGGAAGAGCTGAGTGTCATTATCATACTGCTGATGCCGCAGCCAAAACCTCCTGATAACCTCTCCCAACAGTTTCATATAAATGTTAAAGAGCATGGGGGACAGTATAGAGCCCTGTGGAACCCCATGGCGTATCTGTCAAGGGGTAAAGCAATTATCTTGGTCCAGCACCTCCTTCTGGACACAGTCTGGTAGAAATGGAACCACTGTAAAGCAGTTCCCCCAACTCCCATCCTTGCCAAGCTGTCCAGAAGAACACCTTGGTCAATGATGTCGAAAACTGTTTAGAAGTCTAGAAGAATCAACAGAGTCACATTTTCCCTGTTCCTCTCCTGATAGAGGTTATCTGTCTTGAGGTTGTAACTCATGTCCCCAATTACTCGCACAGACACAGGCAATAAAAACTAAAGACCTTTATTCCAAATGACTACAAGGTTTATGTTTACGACAGATAGTGTAGGAGCTACCGCAGAGAGCTCTAAGCAACACAGTTGCCCCCTCCTTTCTGACCTCTCTGAGATTTGTCACATGGACCTCAATCTCCTCATACATCCCTCTCCAGGGGGGTTGGACAAACTTCTTTCTCTCCTTCTCTGTTCTAATTGGTCTAAGCATCGAAGTCTCCGCCTCAGTTGGGCACTTTCCATCACAACCGACTCCCCTTTCTGATTTCTGGGAACTCTCTCAAAAACATCAGAATCAGGTGGCGGGGGGGCTGTTTGTGCTGTGGGTACCAAGTATAAATCTCCCTGCTCTAAAGCCTGATCCTCGCTGGGGGCTTCTGGCCCTCTTTCGTGTGCTAACACCTCCCTCAAGTTGTTAGGCACGACACTCCCCCCCTCCATGACCTCCCCTCCCTTGGTGAGGCAAAGGGCGTCTGCTACCTTGCTTGTGCGGGAAGCGAGCATGAAATCGTCTCAGGAGTATGGGTGCATGTATGTGGTCAGTGGGCTCCCAACTGCGCTCTTCAGGGAGGTAGCCCTTCCAGTGTACGAGGTATTGCAACCGCCCCCTCCAAAACCTAGAGTTGAGGATCTCTTCGATTTCAAATTCCTCTTCCCCATCCACCAACACAGGTGGACGTGGGGGAACCTGAGAGCAGAGGGGGTGAGAGAGGGAGGCAGGGGAAAGGAGCACCCGGTGAAAAACTGGATGTACTTTCATGGAGGCCAACAAAGCCAAGCTAAAGGCCACGGGGTTGATTTGGGTGACGATTTGAAAGGGCCCTGCATGCTTGTGGGCCAGTTTGCAACAAGGTACTGAAAGGGGGAGGAATTTGGTAGACAACCAAACCCAGTCGCCCACATGGAGAGAGGCTCCAGGTTGCCTGTGTCAGAGCGTGGAGGGAAATGCACGGGGGTGGTATCCCAGGTTAGCAAAAAAGGGAGTTTGCCGGGTGGAAGCATGCACAGAATTGTTGTAAGCGAACTCTGCCAAAGGAAGGAAAGAGGACCAATCATCTTGTTGGTAGTTTACATAGCAATGGAGTTATTGCTCAAGGGTCGCATTCAAATGCTCCGTTTGGCCGTCTGTTTGAGGGTGATGCGCCGAAGAGAGGTGTAGGTCGACCTTGGAGTTCCCTCCAGAACCGTGAGGTGAACTGAGTGCCGCTGTCTGTAATTGGTGCAAGGGGCCACTCATGTGATTTATAAATATGATCTACAAAAAGAGAGGCCGTGGTTTTGGCTGAGGGAAGTCCCGTACAAGGAATAAAGTGAGCCATTTTGGTGAATAAGTCTGTGATGACCAATATGGTGGTGAAGCCCCTCGATGGGGGCAAATCCGTGATGAAATCCAGAGAAACAGTATGCCAGGGGCCAGGAGGGGTCCCCAAAGGATGTAGCAACCCTGGGGGTTTGCCGGGCTGGCATTTGGCCCATTGGCATGTGGGGCAGGAGAGGACATAAGATTTAACATCATAGCTCATGCAGGGCCACCAAAAGTCCCTGGGTACCGTATGCAAAGTCTTATAAACCCCAAAGTGACCTGCAGAGGGGGAATTGTGGCATTGTTGCAACACTCGTTCTCTAAGTGGCAATGGAATGTACGCAGCTTGGTTATATAACAATAAACCATTCTTGAAGTTATAGACAGAAGGTAGAGTACTCGCCTCCCTTTCTTCCCTCTTGGCCCTGACAAAGGGGTTGGCCTGTAGGGCTCAGAGAAGGTCCGCCTGCCAAGAGGTCGAAGCAGTGGCAGACGCAATCGTTTCAGGCTGTAAGATAGAGGTAGGTTTAGGGTGTGCTTCATTGTCCCCAAAGTACTCAGGTTTTCTGGACAGTGTGTCTACTAGGAGGTTCTTTGATGGCGGGATATACTCGTATGTGGAAACGAAAACATGCGAAGAACAATGCCCAACGTGCTTGTCTTTGGTTGAGAATCTTAGCTGAGGCAAAATGGACCAAGTTCTTATGGTCAGTTTGAATGAGGACCGTGTGAGAGGCCCCTTCCAACAAATGTCTTCATTCTTCTAGGGCTGCTTTGATCGCCAACAACTCCTTCTCCCAAATGGTGTAGTTCTGTTCTGAACATGTGAGTTTGCGGGAGTAAAACACCACCGGTCTGAGATCGTCGCCGGACCCTCCTGCTGGTTGCAACAGAACTGCCCCTATAGCTCTGTCAGAAGTGTCGGTTTGTAGTACAAAAGGCACAGATGTGTCAGGGTGGACTAGATGGTTTTCTGAAGTGAAATGGCGTTTCAAGGTGGCAAAAGCCTCTGCTGCCTCAGGAAGCCAGCTCAAGCACCGTCTCTTCTCTTTCAAAAGGTCAGTCAAAGGGGCTGTCAAACAAGAGAAGTGAGGTATAAACCGGCAATAGAAGTTAGCGAATCCCAAAAACTTTTGCAGTTCCCTCTTCGTACGAGGTGCTTGCCAAGAGAGTACAGTTTGTACTTTCTTGGGGTCCATCTGTAATCCATTCTGGGAAATTCGATATCCGAGATACATCAGGGAAGTAGTGTGAAATTCGCACTTTTCAAGCTTAGTAGAGAGGTGATTCTCATACATGTGTTGGAGTACAGCCCGCACGTGGCGCACATGGGACTCTGGATCATTTGAAAAAATCAACAAATCATCCAAGTATGCAATCAAAAAGTCATCCAAAAAATCATGGAAGATTTCATTTATCAACCGAATAAACTATTGTCCTGCATTTGCAAGCCCAAACGGCATAACTAAGAATTTGTAATTGCCAAATCTTGATGCAAAGGCTGTGAGGTGCTAAAACCCAGGGCGGATGCGGAGTAAGTTGTAGGCATTTCGGAGATCCAACTTAGTAAAAATGCTCGCTTGGCCCAGACGTTCTAAAATCTCAGAGATCAATGGCATGGAGTGTGTGTTGGGGACTGTAATGGCATTAAGACAGCGGAAACCAATACAAATTCTGGGTTCTTCAGAATTTTTCCGGGGAACAATAAGGGGCATGGGCGGCGATGACGAATGAAACCTTTTTTTAAGTTGGTAAAAATGAATTCTTTGAGTACCTGTAGCTCCTTGGGGGACATGGGCCGCAATTTGCCAACAGGAAGGGTGGCTCCTGGATGTATGTGAATCTCCATGTCATAAGCGTGGTGGGGTGGTAGCTTGTTGGCCTCTTGAGGATCAAAGACGTCCCAAAAATCCTGATACTGAGAAGGAAGAGCGGTGGTAGATGATGGGGGGGGGGGGGAGATTGGTGGAGCATGGGTGGAGGAGTCAAAACAATGTAGGGTGCAAAACTTGGAATTAAATTGTATCTGCCCAGAGTCCCACATTAACTGAGGTTTATGCTTGACTAACCAGTCCATGCCCAGTACCAGGGGGTACTGTAAATCCTTTACTAACAAGAACACAGCCCGCTCGCGATGTTTGCCAATCTGCAGAGTCAATGGGGAAGACTGGCACGACGATGGGCCCCCCTGTAGAGGCTGCCTCTGAATTGAGTCCACTTGGAGTGGGGCAGGTAGTGATGATGTTGGAAAGGAGTGCTTTTTAGTAAAATTCTCATCCATAAACGAAGCCATGGCACCGCTATCAATCAAGGCTGTGGCCCGTATTTCAGGTGAGGAGGTGTCTGTCAAGCAACATCAATCAGCAGGTGTCAGGTTGAAGGAGGCCCTTTGGGGGCGAGGCACCACCAGGGTTTTGGTGTGGGTCCCAGCGTCACGGTGCTTAATGACACTGGGACTGGAAGTTTCCCACCTGCTTCTTCCAAGAGCAGAAATGAGCCAGGTGTCCTCCTTGTCCATAAACAAAACACAGTCTGGCAGCACGGCAGTAATCAATCTCCCCTCTTGGAATGTGGGGCCTGGCTGCTTCCAGCTGCATGGGCTCAGGCTCAGGCTGAGCTGTCGCCTTGGCAACATAGGTGTGTAGGTCAGTGAGGCTTGGCCTCCACCCGTGGGAACCATCTCTCTCCAATGAGCCAGAGTGGCCTTCCCACCTTTCTATTTCCCACTCAGCAAGCTGCGCGTCCAGTTGAATAGTCACAAGCATTAAATTTTACAAATTGTCTGGTGGGGGAGAACAGGTCAAAATATCCAAAATCTCCCCCCTAAGACCCTCTCGATATTGTACCATCAAGGCTTCCTCATTCCATCCCAGGTCATTCATCAAAAGTTGAAATTGAGTCATGTAATCAGCAGCCGAGCCTGTTCCCTGCCGCAGGCATTTAATTTCATGGACCACCATTTCCTTGTGTGCCCCCACGCCTAGAAACAGTTCCAAGGCATTCAGAAAAGCTGCTGCATCATTCAAAATGGGATCTTGAGCCACCAGCCTCGCAGTTGCACACTGGGCAGCTGCCCCAGAAAGTTGATTGATTAAGAAGCCTACTTTGGTCTTCTCATCGATGAAGTCATTTTGGCAAAGATGCATATATAGTTCGTATTGTGCCTTGAAAGTTGTAAATCCAGTTGTAAAACAGTTGTAAGGCTGTTGCAAGGGGCGGCATATAAATATTTAAATAAATAAATAAATAAATAAATACATCCTTCCCTCTTTCCATCGTACTTGGGAGGAGGCTCTACTGGGCAGTGTTTCAACTTTATCTCCGAAGTCTGGTGGGAGGGGGCGCCACCACCATTGGTACTGCTGCACAAAGCGAAGCAACTTCTGCACACAGATTGTTTGTTTGTTTGTTCGTTCGCTGCTCTAGCTTCGGCCCTCAAAAGGAGGTTCTCATCTTGAAGTGTTTTGTACTCCGGGGGAAGTGAAGGTGCAGCTGCAGCCTCCTTTAGTAAAACGTTCCAAAAAAGACAAAACAACTTCGTCTGGCTGTGTGAGTCACGATGCTCCTGTGGATGCTAGAGTGCGAAGAAAGGAGGGGGCAAGCTGTCGTGAGGTCGTAACTCACATCCCCAATTACTCGCACAGACGCAGACAATAAAAACTAAAGACCTTTATTCCAAATGACTACAAGATTTATGTTTACGACAGATAGTGTAGGAGCTACCGCAGAATGCTCTAAGCAGCACAGTTGCCCCCTCCTTTCTGACCTCTCTGAGATTTGTCACGTGGACCTCAATCTCCTCATACGTCCCTCTCCACGGGGGTTGGACAAACTTCTTTCTCTCCTTCTCTGTTCTAATTGGTCTAAGCGTCGAAGTCTCCACCTCAGTTGGGCACTTTCCATGACAACCAACTCCTCTTCCTGATTTCCGGGAACTCTCTCAAAAACTTCAGAGTCAGGTGACGGGGGGGGTTGGGGGCGTTGTTTGTGCTGTGGGCACCAAGTATAAATCTCCCTGCTCTAAAGCCTGATTCTCGCTGGGGGCTTCTGACCCTCTTTCGTGTGCTAACGCCTCCCCCGAGTCGTTAGGCACAACATCATTATTCAGGGCAATCAAGGCAGTCGCCTTCCTGAACCCTGAACTGAAACCCAGTTAAAATGGGTCCACTTCCTCCAAGAGTGCCTGGAACTGTCTGGCCACCAGTTGCTCCAGTATTGTGCTCAAAAAGGGAAGGTTTTCTACTGGTTAGTAGTTGGCAACAATCCCTGGATCCAGGGTCAGCTTATCATGGCCTCCTTTAAAGAGGCTGGTACTATTCCCTCTCTTAAGGAGGCATTAACAGCCTCCTGGACCCAGGGATGAAGCCACTTTCTGGATTTCCCAATGATGCATGATGGGCAAGGATCAAGAGGTCATGTGGTAGGATGAACAGAGTGAAGCACCTTGTCCACATCCTTGGGCTGCAGTAATTGAAACTCATCCAGCAAAATGGGGCTAGAAGACAGTGCTCTGGATATATCCCTAGATTAAACTGAAGCAATTGCGGAATCCAACTCATGGCAGATCTGAGCAATTTTTTTCACAAAGTGTATAGCAAATTCATCACAGTGAGTTGCTGAGGGTTCTGGAGTCTCATCTGGTGAACCAGACTGCAGGAAACCCCAAAACATTCAGAATAATTCAGCTGGATGGCATTGGTGAAGAAGCAGTACAGGTGGCAGAATACTGTCGTTTTGCTACCTTTATCACCATGGAATAGGCTTGATAATGAGCTCTAAGTTGTAATTGGTCAGACTTGTCATGAAATTTACTCCACTTACGTTCTAGCTGTCTTCTCACTTCATCACTCTAAGCTCTGGTGTATACCATGGAGCCCACCAGGTTCTGCCAGGATGGAGAGGGCACTTAGGTGTGATTGTGTCATCCACTCAGGTCATCTTCCTGTGCCACAGGGTTACCTGGGCTTCAGCAGGAGCACTTACCATATCAGCTGGATATCCGTTCCAGAGCTTTCTGGAATCCATCAGTCTCCAAGGCTGGACCATTCTAATATGCCCTTCACCCTTGTGGAGGGAGGAATGGGACAACAGTCCAAATCTCTCCATGAAGTGATCTCACCATGACAGTGAGGTTAAACTTATCTCCTACAAATCTGAACCATCATCTTACAAGTCCATTGAAAAAACAAGGTTGAGTGTGTGGCCTTTTTCATGCATTTGGCTGATAACATGCTGAGATAGCCTGATGGTTGTCATGGTGGCCATGAAGTCCTAAGCCACTCCTGATAAGGCAGTTTCAGCATGGACATTAAAGTCCTCCAGAACTAGCATTATAGGAGTCTTCAACACCAGATCTGAGACTACCTTTCTTAAGCAAGGTAGGGAAACTGCTGGACAACAGGGTGGCTATACCAGCAAAATCCTCAGTCTGACTCAAGAACCCAACGCCAGATAAAGACAGTCAAGACCAGATCCTGAGGAGATAAGAAACCTGGAGGGTATTAATGAGATAAATGGAGGCCACTCCCCTTCCCCAGCCCTCCAGGCGATGTTGGTGCTGTATCAAGGGCTGAGGTGGGCATTGCTGAGAAAGAACATGTCTGGCCTCTTCCACCCAGGTTTTTGGGGGCATTCATGTATACACACTTATAATTTGTTGCCACAACTGAGTTTAAAAATGTCTTGTTTCTTGATTTTCAAGTTGGGGAAACACCTCCTACTGAAGTGGAACATAGATTATATCCCTTTAAGTCAGGTGGGAGGAATAACCCACTTCTGCTCCATCTCTAACCAAGATGAGAACAAATAGCCTTGTTCTTAGGTATATACATTAATTTCCCCCTAAACAAGCCATGTAAATAAGCCCAATAAGTCAGAATCATTGAATGGTGGAGTTAGAAGGGGCCAGAGGGCCATTGGGTCCAACTCCCTGCTCAGCATAGGACAGAAGTTAAACCATCACTCTCAGATGGTCCTTTTCCTCGGCCAGCATGGGATTGCATGATACTTTTTATTTTCCTTATTTTACTAGCCTGCTGTCAGACTGACAGAGAAAGGATAGGGCAGTTTTCCTTCTTCCACAGACAGCACAGAAGCCAGGCAAATAAATGAAAGAGATCCATTCCTCATTTGCCAGCCTGCATACTGTTCTTGGTTGCACTGGTTATGAAGCAAGTTGTTAATTACATGGCTGTTACACTTATTTAAATTTTGGCGGAGATCACATTGGTTTCACTGGAATGAAATAATATTTTCTATTGAAATTGTATCAAGAATATTGGTCAACTTGTTTTGTTAGGCACACTTCAGTTACTTGGATACTGAAGTCATACTGATTTCTCATAGGAAGAATTTTTCTAGTAGTTGAATATCTTTTATATTGATAATGCCTTTCTATTAAATATAATTATGATTTTAGAGCAGGTTAATGGTTTCTAAGGTTTCAATGACATAACAGAATGCTAAAACATCATATTAAGATGGCTTCTTTTTCATCTAGGCCCTTCAGTTACTTCATTCATTTCCCATTGATACACGATTAAAAGATGGTAGTAAGTACAGTATATATTTAAATAAATATTGATTTAATGTATCTTATTTCATTTAATTGCTTTTAAGATTCAGTTTGTTTTCTTTTGAATTGCCAGGTTTGTTTTGGCAGTCACCAAAGAGGCCACCTTTTCCAATACAATTTGACTTCAGTGACCCACTGTAAGTAAATGAGTATCTCTTTAGTTTTCATTATAGTGAGGCAAGAAACTATATATGCTAAATCTGTGGGTTTATAGAACCAATCTAATGCAGCATTGAAATACAAGTATTTTATCAGGCATTCAGGCCTCTTAAGGTCTTTAGAATGATCTTTGACTCTTCTGTTCTAAAATCCATCTTCATTAATAATATGTGGGTGGAGTGATTCATTCTGGTTCCTGACTCCGAGCAGAGCAGAGCAAGTTGCTCCAGCTGGTCCAGGGCCTCTGGGATACAAGCAGCCAAGCTTCCAGGGAGCGAGCAACCAGAGCAAACAAACAGGAGTTTGGGGAAGGAGTTTGGCAGGGGAGTCAAGGGGGAGATCCTTAATATTTTTCCACCCTTTGTTTCTCTTCTCTTACCCCCACCCTGCGCACGCACACACACACACTCACACACACTTGTCTTCTTCCTTGTAACATACTCCTATTTACTAGTAGGACTGTGTTGCTAACCTTTAGTGAAGATATTCAAAGCACCAGTTGTCACAACAGCTCCTGCAAAGTCAGAATCACTAAGGTTGCACAAACAATGGACTAAGGAGACTCTGCAATGGTGGTGGCCTGCAACAGCTGCATGCTAATACCTCTGACAGAAGAAAAGGTGAGAGCACTGGAGCAGCAAGTGTCCATTCTCCAGATAATAAAAGAAAACTAAGGGTTTTTAGACAGAGTGAAGGATCTTCAACAGCTAAGTGTAGTCCAGAAGCAAGAAGAGCATCAGCAAGCTGAAACAGCAGAAGAGAACCTTGAGAGACGGGAAAAGGAGGAAACTTCCTGGAACAGGACGACAGACACAAAAGACCTAGAAAACACTGCACCAGTGGAAGCAGTGGAACTCTCAAACTGCTTCAAGTTCTTCATCATGGTCTCTGTGCATCACACATATGGGTGCTGTGCCTGTGCAGTGCCTATATTCGGGAAGGTTCTCAGCTCATTAGGATTTTTGGCGGGAACCCAAACTTCCCTCCCTCTCTGTATAAATAGCCTGGGCCTGCTGTCTTGTCAGTCTGTTTTCGACTGCTGTTCACTGTGACTTGGGTTTCTCTTACTGCTTTCGCTTTTTTCTCAAAAAAACTACCAATTTCTTATCTATCTTTTGAAAAATTTCTCACCTTCACTTCTTCTAAAACCTCTTTACTGCCTCACTGTCTTTTCTTCAACCACCTTTTTAAACCCCCCTTCCCTGCTTCTACATCCCCTCACAATTTTTTTTTTAACCACCTATTGTCTACTCTTCTTATCTCAAGCCCTTCTTTCTTCTTGATGGCAAAGCTTTCTGCTTTTAGAAAGTGTGCACAGTGTGTAGCAAAAATTTCTTCTACAGACAGCCATATGCTCTGCCTACTTCATTTTGGAGAGGGGCCATTGAGTGGACAAGTATGTCCACTGTTAGGCTTTTACTGCACAAGCCCAGAAAAATGGGAAAGCTGAATTTAAAAAGAACTCCAGGACAGAGCTCTAGTGGCTATGAAGGAGGTTACCTCTGAAAAAGCTACCAGTCCTCCTGCTCCTGAAGAAGTGCACTCACCTGCGCACTCACCTGCAGCTTCTCAGCCTGCTTCAAGGAGTTCCAGGACTGAAGAACAATGTCCCAAACGGTCTCATTGTCCTAGAAAACAGAGCAAAGAAAGCAAAAAGACCAAACAATCTGGGAAAGAAAAATGTCCCAGAAAAGAAAAGCCTGAGAAAAGGCAGAAATGACATCTTCATTCCAGTCAGAAGGACATGGAATATCAACTTGAGATGGAACTGTTTGGTTCATCTGTACCAAAACCACCTCCATTTCAACCCCCATCGGTATGGGCAAGTCCGAGACTATCTCCATGCTGTCATCCCAGCCTGTTACCAAGATTGTGTCCATGCTTGTGACACAGCCCACCTGATCGCCACAGACATGTGATAGCCTTACCTACATCTATCTCGGAAGGGGAGGTTCATGAGTCCCCGAATTGCTCACCACAGCAATCCAAAGTGTTGGTACAGATGACTCAAGTTTCACCAGCACAAGTCCAATGTCCTCCCATACCAAGTCCATATGAACTACAGTCAGCTTAAGCTTCTCCAGGTTCGACCCACAGATCCAACCATGCCTTCGAACCAGAGATCTCTTGATATGGAAGAGACTGGTACTGGATGTCCTCTCCATATCCATGTTGCCCACCCAGATATATACAGGATTATATTCCACCTTATGGGTTCCTATACCCTCCAGCTCATTCTTGACATCAGCCACAACAACAGTCGGATTTACCATCTACTTCTGGAGAGGTGACCACTGTTCCCTGAGCAACAGAATATCTATCTCTGGCTCATTCCTCCTCTTCTAGTATGGCATATATCAGACTTTGACTGATACTGCTGAGGCAGTTTCCACCTTGCCTGAGAATATCGTGTCACCACAAGGTCCAGGATTGCCTGGGGAGAGCATGGGACAATTCTCTGAACACGTTGTTCGTATGGCAACATTCTTAGGTATCGATGTTCAACATACTGAACCAGGACAAGACACCATTTACAGTGTCATCAGGACAAAGGACATGGTCCCAGTGGCTCTCCCATTTATTCCTATGCTATGCCAGGTGATGATGGAACCGTGGGAACTGCCAAATCATCTGCATCTAACTTTGTGGCATCCTGAGAGCATGTATAGGGTGAGGGAACAGAACATCATTCCCATCTAAATTTGATTGTTATCAAATCCACTAAGGGCCATCAGAATCAAGAACATACTGCACTGACCAACCATGAAGGCTGGAAAATTAACATGATGTCTCACCATATTTACTCCGCCATGGGACTTGGACTCAGAATTTCTAATTATGAAGCCATGATGGGACATTATCAATTTTTTTCTGTGGCAAAAAATGGAATCCCTCCCTTCTTTTCTTCCAGAGCAGCAAAGAGACCTGGTGAGAAGCTTCATTGGCAAGGTGATGCATCTGCCCAAGCAACAACTGACAATGTTGAGGCATCATGTAGATTGCAAATCAAGAACATTTGTTGCCCTTAGACAACATGCATGGCTGAGAGCTGGAAACCTGCTGCAGGAAACTAAGTGGATCAAGAATATGCCTTTCGATGGCGCTGGTCTCTTCCATTTGAAGATGGACAAAAGGCTAGATACCATCCACAAAGCAAGACTTAAGGCTCATACAATGATTTTGTAAGTGGTCATGGAAGCGGCAATCCCAATATCGCCCCTTCCAACCTACACAACAGGGCTACCTCATGGGGCATCAGCAATATGGCCAGAGACCAACCGACCCCACCGTACCAACACTTCTTGGTAGCAACAGCCTAAAAAGAGGCTTGATACCGACAAAAGCCAACACTGACAGGCAGTGCGAATTAGTCCTCACACTTCTCCACCATTCTCATTTGGGAATCTATCACATTCCAAGGACCACAGAATATTGGGATTCTCCTTTCCACAGTCTTACAGCCTGGGGAGGGGGAATTTGACATTAGATCCTTCTCCATCCTCCACCTCTCGCAGCTGTCATGAAAAGAATCATGTTATTTCTCAAGTTGTAACAAGTTGTTATCTGATGATTTTGAGAGGGAGAGGAGAGGAGAGGAGAGGAGAGGAGAGGAGAGGATCCTATGGTCTTTGTTGCCTGTCCCCACCCAAAGCTAGTACATGATCTTTATGGCTTCAATAGTCTTCCTAGGGTGTGTGTTTGTTTTTTTGTTTTGGAGGAACAGGAAATGCCTCAGTCCCCCCCCCCCCGCCCCCCAGCTTGCATTAGTCCAGCAGGTCATAGAATTGTTAGAATCCTCTGAACTTTCATCTGACAGTCAGCAATCCTATAAGGATTGTGCCCTAAATTAAGCAAAGTACAGATCTATTCAAAGGCAAGTTTGTTTTCTATTCCTTGAGCCCTTCTACTTGATAAAAATACCTGCTGCTTCAGTTTTCCCCTACTCTTAATATGTTTTTCAGGAAAGTGGAATGATGCCTTGCTTTTTTCCCCAGGCACTACAGCTTCATACTGAGTACAGCAAAACTATTTGCAGTTGTTTACTGTGTCCCTTTTACAGAAAAGGTAAGCCTTTAAATAGGGGACTGATGTCTTGCACTGTAAAGCTTTTTCTGTGGATTTTTCAAAACACATGTTTTGAAATATGTCAAGCATGTTTATGACAGGTAAAAGCAAAGTATACTTCAAATCCAGGTTTCCTCAAAACCCTGTGTCCAGATATTCCTTGAATCCATTCTGAGTCAAATAACCAATGGAGCAAAGCTCAGGGAACCAAGGTTCAAGGTGGATGCCAGGAAGTATTTCCTGACAGTTAGAACCCCAAGGGTATGGAACAGGCTTCCACAGGAGGTGGTTGAAGCCCCATTGGTAAGGGTGTTCAAAGATAGGTTGGATATGCACATGGTAGCACGCCATGAGCAGAGCTGGCTGGGGCCAGGGGTCAGACTAGATGGACCGGGAGACCCTTTCTGACTTTCTGTGCTTCTGTGTGTATATGTTTAACCCTCAGCTGCCCCTCCCCAATTATCTCTCATTGTTCCTGATAGTTTGCTTTTTTCATTTTCAGTATCTTTCTGCAAGAAAAGTTGCAATCTAATCTGCAGTTTTGCCTAAATCACTGAAATTTGCATTCTTTTCTTTAATAAAGCACTTGCAAAATGTGAAAGAAAAATTTTGTATATGTGTATTTATGGATTTAATGTGAAAGCAACAAAGCTTTGCATTTGTCTTTCCATAATTATTACATTTTGTTCACTTGCATTTTTTAAAAAATGAATTGTGTATGGAACATGTACAATAGCTGTACAAAGTTCAGAAGGCATAGAAATATTTCTAGGGAATGTTCCTCAGCCACACTTTGATATGTTCTAGATTCATGTCATGGTTTTTGGAAGTAAAAGTTCTGCTAATAACTGTGGAGATGGCATAGTAAACTGGATTAAGTGAATTTTAGTAAAAAAAAAAAAAGAATGTGAATACTTCCTATTACCTTGTTGATTCTTTGTGTCCAACCTTTTTGTTTACTTTATGCTTACTGTTGAGGAGCAGAGTTTATTTATCAATACAAGCTTTTATATATCATCCTCCATAGCCAATTTGGCTCTCATAATGGTTTCAAGAAGTATGGTTGTCCTCAGTTTATAATAGGTATCACTTTTATACAGGATATGTCAGAAGAAAATATTTGGAAGATAATTTCTGATTTGAAGGTTCAAGAGTTTCAACCTTCTAACAAAGTAAGATCAGCATCTAGATAATATACCTTTTCACATTACCATTTGATTATTGTTATGCATATGCATTTGTTAAAGGTTTTTTTTGAGCCTGGTTCCAAGTTTCCCAATATCATTGTAATGATTGCCATGAACATACTCAGTGATTTTAGGTTATCCTCTTTGTTTTCACCTCGGCTGTCTAATTTCACTATTGTCCTACCATTTTAAATTATAAGGATTAAGACAAGATAGTATGTGTAGGATGTATTGAATGTTTTAGATCATTCTATGAATACCTATTGTATTACTATTGCAATTATTTGGCCTTCCCAAAGTTTGTTTAGGTGCCACTGAAATGGAGATGAGAGCTTGAGTAACTTAATTTAAAAGACAGCAAGCACACATTAGAATTAAAAAAAATTAAACTGTTCTGTCAGTATAAACTAAAAGCTCTTCTTCTTCCCTACAGAAAGTTTTTTGGAAAAAAAAATATTGGAAGCATGCATTTTAAATTGAAGGCATGTCAAACACATTTACATAAAGTCCTTGATTATGGTGTTTCAAATATACATACAAAACTTTCATAAGGTTTGCAATTGTAGAGCCAGTTTTTGCTAATATTGTGCTGTTGGTTTTAGACAGAAGGAATAAGCTGCTTTGATATCCCTACGAAATATTTAGATACTACCAAAATTGTTCCTTTCTGTAAAAACTCGAAGTTGATTATACAAGACGGGGCAAGCATTGCAGCCAATCTACATTAATAAAGTAGACTTGTGTACAGAAAAATGCATGTAGTAAGATTTTCTCTATTTACCATTCATGTTCACAGGTTGTACAAACAGACGAAACAATGAGGAAACCAGATCCTATTCCAGTAAGCAGCGAGGATGAGAGGAATGCTGTTCTTCAGTTGGAGACTGCCTTATTGGCTAATGCAGCTACAAAAAGTGAATATTAGTGATTAAAGATAATATCACCCTTTCTAACTCAAATAGAACCACTCAAGGCAGTGCAGTAAGAATAAGCACATTAATTATAGAGCAGAATGAAAATACTGCAAACAAGCAGCAGGTAAAAATAAAAAAAGGCTTGGGGCGGGGGGACACTAAAAAAGAACAGAGTGAACAGGAGAACATTACTCATAACCTACACTGGGATGGCCAAACTTGCTCAATGGAAGAGCCACATATGGTAAATGTCAGATGTTTGAGAGCTGCAAGCAGGCGATTATGGGCAGTGGCGGCAGGTGGCAAGCAGGTGCCCATAGGTAGCAGGTGGTGAGTGGCAAGTGGACACCTGCAGCAGTAAGTGGTGAGCCACAAAATAAACTTAACTTAAAGAGCCACATGTGGTTCCTGAGCCTCAATTTGGCAACCCTTGATCCTAGTAGACCAAAGACCTGCCTGAAACAAACAAAATAAAGCTTTTTATGATGGCAGAATCCCATGAGAGAGTATCAGCTGTATCTTACATAGGAGTGAGACTTGTAAGTGTGGCTCTTAGTAACTTTAGTGGATGGGCAAGATTATACAGGAGAATACTGTTGTTTAGGGTACCTGATCACAAATTGTTTTGTGCTTCAGAGCAATTACCAACACCTTGAATAGTGTCTGAAAACAGACCAGTAACCACTGCAGGCAATATGTTGCTGGAACCAGTTGCAGGATCCAGAAAACCCCATGTTGAGTATGTTACAAATATCTAACCTTGATGTAGCCAATGTATGTATGGCAGGGTCACATCTGTTTTCCCCAGGAATGGGATCAGTTTGTCAAAACTTGGCCAAAGTGCTCCTGGCTACAGCTGATACTTGAGCATCCAAGAACAAGGCCATATTAAAGGAGCACTTCCAAACAACAAGCTTGTTTTTTCAAGGACAGTGTTAAACATTTCTGAAACAGGCTCAACTCCAAAGACTGATTAGATTTTTATGCTGTATTAGAGATTCATAGTTTGATCTATACTAAAGGTTCAGGATGAATAACAATCTTTTCAACAAAGTTTTTGCCAATGTTATATTAAGACAAGGCATAACTCTTTAGGAAAAGCTGAGAAGTGTCTCCATTCTGTGGGGTAATAGCTTTCTTTACAATATATTCCCTTCTGCAGAAAAATTCAGTCCCAACTCCCTTGAGGGAAATAAAAGTAACCATTTATTGAAGTAAAATAGCCAAGAATCCCAAAAGAATTCTGACTTTTATTTCTGAACAGATGACTTACAAATGAAGGAACTTACTTTTGAAAAGGATGATGACAGTAATGGGCACATAGACTTCATAACAGCAGCTTCCAATTTGCGAGCCAAAATGTATAATATTGAACCAGCAGACAGACTCAAAACAAAACGGATTGCTGGAAAAATTATCCCTGCCATTGCAACTTCTACAGCAGCTGTCTCTGGTTTGGTAAGTGACGATGCATTTTTCCTGTCTTGAACATACAAGTATGATGAATACTAATTTCCCTGTTATGGCTAGAAAAGCCAAAAGTGAATAGACAGAAAGGAACTGTTTTTCTTATTACTTAAATTCCCCAACTCATCATGGGATTAGGAAGCGGTTCCCTGTTATCTCTTGGTCCTGTTTTGCTTCTGAGGAAGTGATGTCTTAGCTGTACAAATGAGGTGGTAAAAACGTATGAGGTCATGTTATGCTGTATTGGGAAAATTGGCAATATCAGATATATTATGGAATAAATCTTTAAATGGTTGTTGCAAAAAGTAGAAGCCATCTCTCTTTTTTCTTATTGTAGTATAAGTGCTTTCCTGAATACAAGTTTGGCTTGAAATGTAATAAATAATTGCATGCATGTATGCAACTAATTTGCAGATTGTGCTTACTTATAATAAACTATACATATATGGAACAGTTACTTGAGACTGACTGCACATTATTTCACCTGAATTCATTCCTAAAAGTAGCTTCTGGAGAGGAAGCTCACCAGCATGAAGTGATTCTTTGTGTTAAAGCAGGGGTGCATGGGTCAGAGGTGATGCTGTCTAGGGGGCTGCAGAGTCATCCATGCATGAATTCCTTCCATTGATAAGTGGAATTTTTGGAGGAAGGAACAGAAAGACCAATCTTGAGGGAGGCAATGGTCTTTTGGGAGGCTTAAGATTATGCACCCCTGGGCAAAAGGAAAGACCTACTTGGATGCCTGATACTTGTATCCTCTCGATGGGAATGCAGGAAATGTTTCTTGCAATGGGGGGGGGGAGGGGAGGGAAATCACATGTTCACTCAGAAATGTGTGTATTAAGGCAATGGTGGGCAAAGTCTGAAGACTGTTTTACCTCTTCCCCCTCCTCCAGGTTCATCCCCCACCTCTGCAGCTGAATTCACTGCTTCATTTTGTAGTGTAACAGAGAATCTGGTGGTGAAAGAGGAACAGGGTGGAGGGCACCAAGGAACTCATTAGGGATGTATAGCCTGCCCCTGAAGGTCTCCTGAGACACTCCTATCTTTGGACATCTGATTCCTATCCAAAAACTGACTATTTTGTGGCTTATCATTCATGCTGCATATTGTATAGATCAGGATATGCCAAAACATCTATAGCTGTATAGTTATGGTAAGGTATTTCAGAGTTTTTACAGCTTCTACATTTCTTCCCTTCCTGTAGGTTGCTTTGGAATTGATCAAAGTAGTTGGTGGCTACCCTTTCCAAGCATATAAGAACTGCTTTTTCAACCTGGCTATACCAATAATTGTCTTCACACAAACAACTGAAGTAAGAAAAACAAAAATAAGGTAAATAGGATGAATAAAGGGATTAAAATAAGATATGCTGTAAACAAGAAAACCCAAAGCCTTTATATAGCCTTTATAAAGACTGAAGTATGACTAAACAACTGGACAAATTTTAAGAAATTCTCACTGCTTATTATTTACTCTCCTGAGTTGGAAAGTGGGAGGCAATTGCCACATTTGGGATTTTACCTCTTTTTGGCTGCAGGTAAGTCACCTGCCATCTCTGAAAATAGGAATTCATAGATAGATTCCTACCTGTTGCAATACTCTGACTTTAGAAGTCCATTTATCATCTTCCTACACTTCAAAATACTGATAATATCAAATGATTGACAACTGTTTTACAATAACATGCCTCTGATACAAAGTGTTTTTCATTTTTATTCTGTGACAGAAATGGGATATCTTTTACAATCTGGGATAGATGGACTGTTTATGGGAAGGATGATTTCACACTTTTGGACTTCATAAATGCTGTCAAAGTAAGAAATTTGTATTAAATACACCATTGCAGAACAGATTGTTGGTAATTCTTTTGTCAGATTGCACGTTGGTACAGATCATAAAATTTATTTTTATTTATTTATTTTTGGATTTATATCCTGCCTTTTTCCTACAAAGGGCTCAAGGCAGCTTACATCATTCTCCTCCTCCATCTTATCCCCACAACAACAACCCTGTGAGGTAGGCTGGGCTGAGAGTCTGTGACTGGCCCAGAGTCACCCAGTTGGCTCCATGGCCGAGCGGGGACTAGAACCCAGATCGCCTGAGTCCCAGTCCCACGCTCTTAACCACTATGCCACACTGCCTTTCAAGTCATAATTCATCCTGCCAATTCAGATTCATGTTGCATCATAGCATATTCAGAAAATATTTGCACACTGAAAACTTGCAAGGTGTATGTGATGTGAAAATGATCACAGTGAACTGAACTTGCACCTTAAGTTTCTAATTAGAACTGTAGAAAATAAACCAATTCAAGTATTCTTTGCATTTGTGTTTCAGGAAAAATACGGAATTGAGCCAACTATGGTGGTTCAGGGAGTGAAAATGCTGTATGTTCCTGTGATGCCTGGACATGTCAAAAGACTAAAGCTGACGTAAGTATTAATAATACAGTAAATCTGATAAAATCCAGGTGGGCCTTCAAGATGTCTGAGAGAGAAGTCTTGCTTTACCCATGGTTATGACAGAATGTTTTTGTTTTGTTTTTTTAGTTGTGGTTGGTATAAAGTATGTCACAGATTACAGGGTTCTGCCAACACCTCTGGGGTGCATGCCAAATTCACTTGTTCATTGAGTATCAGAAGCTAATAGTAGACTGCTTCCAATTTCCTAATGTGGTGTTTCTAACAGTACCTGAAGACCCCAGTGTATTACTGGCATGGCAAGATGAAGATCCTAGTTAAGAGAAGGACTATAAAGAGAGGATAGTCTGAAATTATCTATCCATTCTTATATAATATTGCCCATCAAATGGAGAGCCAGTGTGGTGTAGTGGTTAAGAGCATGGGACTGGGACTCAGACGATCTGGGTTCTAGTCCCCACTCAGCCATGGAGCCAACTGGGTGACTTTGGGCCAGTCACAGACTCTCAGCCCAACCTACCTCACAGGGTTGCTGTTGTGGGGATAAGATGGAGGAGGAGATGTAAGCTGTCTTGAGCCCTTTGTAGGAAAAAAGGCAGGATATACATCGATAAATAAATAAAATGCCATTGCTGTTATCTCCCTCACTGAACAGCAGTACTGTGTTCTTCCCAGTCATAGCCCCTGTTCAGGCACCTAACTAACAAGCAAACGAACAACCAACATAACAGAATAAAATGAAATCAGAATACTTAACTAATTAATAGTGACTGTCAGATCTTCAGCACACTCGCAGGAGAATTTTAACAATTCAAAGGATGAAACTGCTTGTGAGACAGTGCAGCCACAAACTGTCCTGGAACTTAGCCAAGGGAGGCAGTAGAAAAGATTAGCCAAAGGGCTGGTGGAGATGTCTGCATACCAATCGTGGGAACAATGGGGAGTTACAGCCCACAGGAGGGGATGTTGAAATGAAAGATCTTTCCAATGGAGAGATCCTTCAAAGGTAAACAGGGTGGCGCTGGTGAGAAGCCCAGTTAGAGGCACAATGGGTGGACTGGAGGCATGCTCATTTCCATAGTGGACCTCCTCCAAGGTTGGGATGCAGATGGGTTCATAAGGTGAGCTTTGCAAAATGAGCAGTAGATAGGCTTCAACATACTACATTGTGTATGCTCAGAGACTTTTGAGAAACAATAAAGATTATTAAGCAAAGAAATGGTTTGAAATTGGTGTTGGTCAGAGTGATAACATGGCTCACAACAGTATCCTCCCCAGTCATTCTTCCTGTTAGTATCACAAATTCATAAGAGCACATAAAATCGAATTGAATTCCTTAGGTATTCAGACTCATTTCCCTTTCCTGAGGAGGAAATGGTCTGGGGAACAGTCTTCTTTCCAGATTGGGAAGGCAGTCCTAAAGGATTAAGGATTCTCTCTGTCCACTGGAAAATTACTGCTTTTTAAAATATTCTTATTAACATCTTTCAAAATTTGCTCTAATGATGTCCCTGCAGGTCTGTTTTTCCTTATAATAGAAGGCTTGCCTGATCCAAGATTGGCTGCATCTTAAAAATTCTATCTTGAATTTGTTTTTAGTCTTCCAGGGATATTTCTTGTGTTGTGTTTGCAGCTTCTTAATACAATGTATAATTCTGTACATAAATCCTGTCTTGTAGGATGCAAAAACTTGTGAAACCAACAGCAAATAAGAAATATGTCGACCTCACTGTATCATTTGCTCCAGAAACAGATGGTGAAGAAGACTTGCCAGGACCACCTGTTAGATATTATTTTGCCCATGAAAATGATACAGGTTTACTGTAGAGGACCACAGGAAAGGAGAGTAACACCATCCTGGGGTGGAAAGGGAATGGTACTATATACTTGGTGAAGCCTTAATTCAGAAATAGGGGAAGTCAGTGACCTGTTCTAAGAAGCTCTTCAGCAAAGTGGATTTGTAATTTACATGTCTAACATTTTCATAGCTATCTGTATTTAAGGAGAACTTGAAGCTTGCTTGAAAGTATGGTTCATTTTGAAGAAAACACACTTATGTTAACCTCTGTGGGAAGACCAGAATGACAGACTGAAAATCTGTGTAGTAGAAAAGGTGACAGTCAAGATTTGGAAAAATTGCCAATGTCAGCGTTATCAAACTTTTTTTTTTTCCTTTGCTTTTCCCCCTGCCCCACTGCATGTTAGCCCAAGTCTAGTTGAATGATGTTCTACTGCAATAATTACTTGTTTGTTCTCTTCTGGAGCAGATTAAATGTTACTTTAGAAGAGATTCACAGTGAGAGGAAGCCAACTTATATAAAGCTGTAATTTTTGTTTTTCTAAAAAGTTTCTCTGTTACCTCACCAACCACACCATGTAAAGCAAATGCAGATTCTACTGTAAGCATTTTCATCCAAGAGCTTGGGTTTTCATAGCTGCTTTTTCATACTGCTTTAAAGAAGTTGGATGATTGTTCCTGTGTGGGAAGAGACTGATTAATACCTGGGTCCTAACTGGAAATACAAGTATCTTGGTTTTGGATAAAGTGTGTCAATTGTCATCTCTTTCCCTCAGATATGTCAACTGCCACATTTTCATTTGTCAAGTTGAAGCTTATATTTGGTTGACATTATATGACCTATTCAGGGCCAAAATACACACTTAGCTTGGAGAGCATTTTTAAACCTTGATTTGTCCCCGTCACATAGAAAGCTGTGGATTTGGCCATATTTTAACAGCAAAAGAGGAATATAGCTGAACCAGCCTGCCCACCATTTTCATTCCTGCAGACCCCTAACCCTGCTGTGGGGAAGTAAGCCTCAGGTGGGAAAAGTGTTTAGCACCTTTTGCTCATATCTCCTTCATTAAAATAGGACACATGGCCCATTCTTTTATAATTAGGGCAGTTCCAGATGTAAACACTCTGTTTTACATTACTGAACTTTATCATCAGTGCTGTTGCATTGCCACCGGTGTTATTTAGTTGCACATAAGGCCCCTGGTAAAATCCAGATTTTGAAGGTTTCATGTACATCAGCCTATCACATGATCACCACAGAACTGTTGCTTATTTAAACTGCAGTATACACTGAACACCATGTGTATATGCACACACACATACACACACATATGTGTGTGTATATACACCATGAACCTGGCATAGCTTGTTATATGATCCATACTTGGGTGGAATGGCTTGTTGCATAGCAAAATACTATGACTTAAGCAAGTCACTGGCACTTGTTTTAATTCATGGTTATTGTGTGAATAAGTCCACTGTGACTATAGCCAGACATGGTCCTCAATATGCTTGAAGAACATGTTAAACTATGTTAGGCTGTATTTTCTTGTTTCTGTACTCTTTTAAAACTCAGTTTAAAAGTTTCTTTTAAAAGTTTCTTCATACAAATATGTTTACACTATAATGAGTCCAATTGCAGAACAGTTTACAGATATTTCAATTTAAGTAGTCCAATATAGATTTACTAGGGAGGGAGAAATAATTTGGTTGTAGTTGTTTGATATGAAACAGTGCCTTACAGAAGCATCTTTGGCACATTTTTGCTTCCTCATGCATGTAGCTTTAGCCTACTTCTCTTGCCTCTCCCCCACCAGAGAAAAATTAAGGTGCATGTTTAACTCTTTAAAAAAAATATCATGGCTTCACTCTATATTCCTAAAGTACTTTGTCACAAAAGATTTTGTTATATTATTATATTTCTTATATTGTTATATTTCTTAAACTTTGTCTTTTTATGCAGTTATGACATATAAGTTGCCAATGTTTCCTTTTCTGTAGGTACTGGAATACCAAAGATGTACTTACCCTTATCAAAATTATTCCATAATTTAGGAATGTAGTAATTCTTTATAAGTGATGTTGTATCTGCTACCATTTCCAATTTGTTATATTTTAAAGGAATTGATTTTGTTAATTTGCTAGTTAATTTTTTAAGCGATGAGAGAGGATAGATACTGTGACAGCAGGAGGTAGAGGGGCACTAAAGATGTTACTATTCTGGCATATATAGCAAATCACTATTTTGCCTGAGATTTGCTTATCTTTGTGTTTTAAATAGTTTTTTCATAAAGCAAACTATAGTGAGCTTAAAATAGTTTAGACGCTCGCTGGGTAGTAATAAAACAAGGGTTACTGTCATGAATATCCCATGAGAGGTAATTATTAAAAAAAAACAAACCAATCTGGGTGATCATGCTAGCATTTCTTCTCCTTCACAATTACTAATCAGCATTCAAGAGTAGCAACAAGACAGTCTTTGCATTTGCAAAACTGCATTTGATGTCATACATCAGTGGGCTTGAAACTGAAGAAACTTTCCCAGCAAGTCTTCCTTGCAGACATTATTGTATAGAAACATTAAGAATAGGGGACAGAACCAACACAAAAATCTGCCTACCTGTTATATATAGTCTTATCTTGAGGATTATTCTGCTCACAGAGGTAATCTCAAAGAGTGTTTTCAGTTTAAAGATAAAAAATAAGGATTCTGTATACTTCCACAGTTTGCATTATCTCTGAATTTATTTCAGTACTTTTTGAAGGAGTGATTTTTATTTGTGTAAAGAATATGATGTATAGTCTAAGCAGTTACCAAAATCTGCTTTTTGTCTTTCATATTAAAAATGTGAAAACATACCACCAAAATGTGCATGGTTTTGTCAATTGTTCAGAATGGAGTATTTTGCAGCATGATTTGTTCATTAGTTTTTTCTCCCAAGGTGGCAGAGTGAAGGCAGTTATCTCATTAGTGACAATACCATCTTGGAGGCTTAGGCAGTATCAAATTAGAATACTAACAATGGAGCTTCCCAGCTCCCCTGATGAGTCCTGCTTTACTGGAGCTCATACTTGCTCCCAAAAACAACTCATTAATGCTTAATTATATTTGGGTTGCAAGTAGCTATAAAGCTACTACACCACACACATAATGGAGCCTCTCCCCCAAGCCCCACATGGTTTTAGGAGGAAAATCCTAATGCTTGGTTGTAGACTCAATGTTGTAGTGAATACTGATCTCTCAGAATTATTCCATTCTATCTCAAATCCATTGCTTGGTTCCAAAAGGAAAAGGAGCACATGTTGCTGCTCTGGAACAGTTATGTTAAGATCCCAGATGTTTGCTTCGTTTTCTAAGGATACTATTTTTTCCTAACTCCAAGGACAGAAAAATGTTGTCCAGTGTGAACTGTTCTCTCAGATCTTGATTTCTACTTCGTGGTCTCTGTGCAATCACACAGATAGGCTTGCTGTGGAGCACAAGACCTTGATTGGAGAAAAACTTCCAAAACATGGCACCATGGAGTCTGCCCTCTGTGTAGGTAGCATAAGGGGGTGGCTCCCGTCCAGTCCCTCAGTTCCTTTTCAACCGTGCTTCAAGTCACTTTGGATTGGATCCTCTGCTTGCCACTCACCTGGTTTGCCATCTTCCTTTTTTTTGCCCTTCTCTATCTCCTTACTAAAAAAAATAAAAAAACTTTTCACCTATCCCTTTCACCTTAGAGAGAAGCCCACTGCCTTTCCCTCCTCTCTCCTTGCAGAAAATCTCTCTTTTTCCCTGCTTTCTCTGCCATTCATTCCCACTAGAGCCAAATGAGCGAGTCCTCTCCACCAGTGCTCCACCTGCACAGCCCAAATGCCTGCCACCAATGGGCATTCCATGTGCCTCCTCTGCCACAGCAAGAGGGGCACATCACTGAGACCTGCCCCCACTGCCAAGTCTTTAAAAAGCAGACTCACTGACAGAGGGCCTTACTACTGTCAACCCCTCTGAGGCTGATACCCCCCTCCCCCCACCGAAGGCACCTCCAAGCCTTGCAAGGCTAGGAGAAGACCAGCCTCCCTGGGTGAGGGCCCCTCCAGCACTGCAGCCCCCATGAGGAGGAGGAAGTGCCACGCCACGAAGGATCCTCTCCCCCCATCATCGGAGGCCACCTAGGATGGCCCACGGACCTGGACTCTGGGGCCTTGCTGAAGGCGACAACCATGGTCCCAGCCCTGGATTCCCTGGATGTGCATGCCTCTGCATCCAGGAAACTACCGTCTTTGCCTGAAATGCTGCTGCCACGTGGCCCGATCACCTTGCCAGCCACAGAGGCCGCTCTCCATGCCTCTAACCCTTGTCCATGGCTGTTGTTGCCTGTGGGCGCTGCTTCTCCCAGGAGCCACCTGTTGCACTGTGTCCCCCCTCAGAGTCAGGGGGGATCATCATCACACTCCCTGGCCTCCTTGTGCTCCAGCTCATCTCCTCCTTTGACCCCACACACGAGAAGGCCCTGCATGGCCAATTTAGACTCTGGCTCCTCAGAGGCCCATGCTCCCCGCGCCTGCCTGAAACTCCCGGCCTCCCAACGCAGGCCCTGCTGCGAACGCCATGCCTGGAGCCCTACCTGATGACATGGCTCACTACAAGTGTCACCAGTGCTGCGGCAGGTCCCCAGCCTCCCTGCCCTAGCCCAGAGAGCATAGCCCTCTGGGCTATTAGGGTGGTATATAAATGCAAATAATAAATAATAAATAAATGTACGAGACTGCAGGAGCCAATGGGAATGTGCTGGGACCATGTGGTGCTCTGAGGAACCAGACCGGAAATGAGTCCACAGCCAAGGCCACCACACTGTTCCAGCTGCGCCTCCCCAATCTTGCCGCTGCGCCTCCCCCACACAGAGAACCGAGCTGTGCCACCAGCCCTAAGGACCAGCACCTCACCCATTGATGCTGGCCCTGCGAGGACTCTGCACCCACCAATGTGGCCTACACCACGCCTGCGTACCAGTGCCGTCGCTCCTGCAGCCCTGCTATAGTTCATGGCAAATGTTCACCTGCTATACATCAGTATCATCAAAGCAGGAGCCACCACTATCAGCATTCGCCTCAGGGGACACAGGTCAGAGCCAATCTCCAGACTGGGCACATTCTCCCTCCCCCTCAGCCTCCATCCAGTCTTCAAAAGGGCAGGCCCTAGACCAGGACCCTCTTTTTTTCTCCTGCTAAAGGGGGTGGTTTCTCTGACCTTGTCCTTCATATGGCTGAGGACCTCAGCTTTTAAATGTCCCACCCACCGGAGTCCAAGGCTGGCCCGTGCTATGATCGGCGGCAGAGGCCCTTCTCAGGGAACCCTCTGTGAAAGATATTAGGAGGGTGAACACCCGGAGGAGGGCCTTCTCTGCGGTGGTGCCCCACTTATGTAATGCGCTCCCCAGAGAGGTCCACCTGGTGCTGTCGTTTTTTGGCGCCAGGCCAAGGCCTGTTTATTTAAATGATATTTTAATTAATTGTTTATTTATTGTTTTAACTTATTATTTATTTATTAATTAAAACATTTATATGCCGCCCCATCACAACAAAGCCTCGGGGCGGCTAACAGCATATATAAAAATACAATAATACATTTAAAACCTATCTAAAAACTTATTGCCTGGATGTTTCTAGTTTTTATATATTGGTATTATTATTTATTTGATGGAAGCCACCCCGAGGCTTATGCAAATGGGGTGGCATATAAGAATCCCAAACAAATGATGCCATGGCCTCAGGGGATGCCACCCCAGTGTCCTTCCCCTCCTACCAGCACTGCTCCACACTGCACAGCAGTCCTGGAATGCCCCTGCTGGGCCACTGCCACCTCACACAGGACTGACTCTGTCTACATAATGGCCTTCCCTCTATTCCTCCAGCACTCCAAGCCTAACTCCATCATAGTATAGTCTATGCAGGGCACACCTCAGGGGGAACAGTCCATCCCGGTGAACAAAGGGCGCCACCTAGATACCATGGCCAAACAGATCTACACAGCTGTTGCCCTGGGGTTTTAGGGTCTCTAACTACAAGGCCACCAGGGCCAGGTACCAGCTCTTCCTGTAGGAGAAAATGGGTGCCATGGTGGACCACCTCCCAGACCACCTCCTGGACATGGTTCGTCTCATAAACATTGAGGCAGAAGACCTCTCTAGGTTCCAGCTGACACCATGGTTCCAGGTTGACACCATGTCAACTGCAACAGCAAGGCCATGATGGGAGCCATAGCCATCATAGGATAGAATTTGATGCTCTGCTGCCCCTTGATCGCGTCAAGACCACTCCTCCATCTCCCGCTCTCTTGGTGGAAGTCCAGGCTCTGCTGGATAAAGGGGCAATAGAGTGTCCCCTGCCATCAGCCCACAGGGACTTCTACTCCAGGCACCTCAAGCTCAGGTCCCCCGCTTGACGGCCTGGTGGATCACCCCTTGACCAACCCTTATGACTCCCTCCCTCCTACGGTTGCCACCATTCTGCAGACCACCCTAAAACCCTCCACCTGCCACTCTTACCTAGTGAAGTGGAGAGCCTTCTCATCCTCTACCACAGCTGAGGTCCTCGACCCTGTCTCTACCTCCATTGAGCACATCCTGGCCGGCCTACAGATCTTGTTGCGGGCCTCTCTCCCTTCTCTATAAGGCCCATGTGGTAGCTATCACCCACTTCCACTCTCCTATCCAAAGGTCCTTCATGTTTGCCCACCCCCTGGCATGCTGCTTTCTCAGAGGCCTCTGAAACATTGCTCCTCCGGTCTGGCCACACACCCCTCCTGGAGCCTCTCCATGGTCTTAAAATTCCTCACAAGTAGGCCCTTTGAGCCTATGGCCACGTCAGACCTCTGCCTCCTCTCCTGGAAGAGTGCATTTCTAGTGGCCATCACCTCTGTCCACTGTGCCAGCAAACTGGCTCAATGCTCCCTTCACCACATTCCACAGGGACAAGGTCGTCTCTGCCCTTACCCGCGTTTTGCTCCAAAAGTGACCTCTCCCTTCCATGTCAATCAGGACATCATCCTCCCTGCCTTCTTCCCAAACCCATCCACCCCCATCAAGGCCACACTTCACCTCCTTAAAGTCAGGAGGACCCTCACCTTATATAGGGCCCGGACTGAGTCATTACGCTGTTCTGAGCACCTCTTCCTATGCTACGAGGGCTGCAGAGTGGGGGAGCCTATCTCCAGTCAAAATGGGTCTCCCTCGTCTATGAGATGGCCAAGATCCCTCTAACAGACTAACCGTGTGCTCACTCTGTGCGTGCACAAGCCACATCCACTGCGCTACTAGCTGGTGTCTCGATTCAAGAGATCTGCAAGGCCACGACGTGGTCTACACCTTCAACCTTCCTCTGCCACTACCAACTGGATGTCCACGCCAGACGGGACTGCACTTTTGGAAGGGCGGTTCTCTCCTTGTTTCTTCGGTGACGACAGCCCCCTCCTGCTGGATGTTAAGCTTGCTAGTTGCCCATACATGTGATTGCACAGAGACCACAATCTCCCCTCTGATGTCCCTGGTCAAAGCATATGGAAAACATTTAAGGAGAAATAATGATTTCATAACTTACTGAGATGCTATCGATCAATTAGGATGAGTCAAATCTTGGCAGCAACTAAAAGATAAAGGGAAAAATACACTATGGCTTGTTTATCACAAATTGATTTCAAGATTGAAAGGGGAAACATAACTAGGAGAACGCCTCTTAAGAGATTTGACAGATTTTGAAAAGTCAAAGCAGAACAATCATCTACTGGGAAGATTTTATAAACTGTTATTACAGTATGATACTGAAAGCCAGCAAGATAAGAAACACATGACAATTTGGAAGCAGAATCTTGGAGAAGAAATATCACCATGTCAGTGGGAAGCCATTTGGATGAAAGATGTTAAATTTACTGCTAGTCAAGCATTAAGAGAAAATTGGTATAAGGTATTTTATTGGTGGTACATTATTCCAAAAGATATTGAAAAAAATAGTTAAGAATTACAATGGAAAATGCTGGAAATATAATGGGGTGGACAGGACTTTCTATCATTTGTGGTGGACTTGTGAAGTAATGAAGAAATTTTGGAAATTGATACATATGGAAGTGCAGAAAATTTTTAAAATTAAGTTTACCATGAGTCCCAAGAATATGAAGTTCTGAATATAGTGCCAGAGAGCTTTTTAAATAATATGTCAGAGTTATAAGTATGACAACTGCAGCAAGAATCACAATTGCTTCAGAATGGAAATCACTGGAGGCCCCAACAATTGAAGAATGCAGAAACTGACTAGCAGAATACGCTGTGATCGCAAAGTTAACTATGTAAATAGAAGAATTAGAGGAATTCGATGATAAATGGAAATTTTACTATGCTCAGCATGACTAATGGCATGTGAGGGGAGTTTGGAAAAGGGAAAAAAAGTAGTAGAGGATTGAAAGTGATTGGAAAATTTGTTGTATCAATTAATGATTTCTTTTTTTTGTTAAACTCTTATAGAGTGTTGGACAGGAAGATACATTTGAGGGGCTGAATGTATAGGCTATATGTGTTTAAAATTTCCTTGGCAACTTTGTTCATTTTAGCTTGCTTTGCTCATTTTGCTCATGTCCTGCTTTACATTCTTTTTTGTGTACTTGTTTAATAAAAAAAGGATGCACACATGCTGATTTCTAGAAAAGGGGTTTTTTCTCAGACCTGGTTGTGTCAATGATTTCATGATTTAACCAATGAAAGCTCTACCTATTGATTTGTGCATCACCATCATGCTTAGTTGTTAAACGTTTTACTAAAGTTACTCTATTTTCTCCAAGAGATTTCTTAATTTCAACCTAAGAAATATCCAAAGGGACTCCCGCTATATCTCCCCGAGTCTCTTCCAAAAATCGAGGTAAATGATAAGAAACTGTTACCTGAAACATACTCTCTCACAACACTTAGGCTAACCACTTAGCCTGAAATCTGCAGCCATGTTGTACTTCCTGCCCAGGAGGGAGGGGGGAGGTATGGAGAACCCTGTGTGAACTCCTGGGACAGGATGACTGGATGTCAAAGAGGATAAAGGAGAAGTTGGGAGCCTGGGACAGGTTGGAATCCGGGTGAAGCCTCTATAAAAGTAGCAAATTGCATTATAAATTACTAATAGTTGAGAAACATAGAGCGGATGTGAATAATTCAGAGATAATCAACAGACACATTAGAAAGGGGAGTCTCTGGATAAATAGTTTTCTGTAAACTAACAAATAGAACAAAGAATAATGGGGAAATGAATTTACTTTGTATCCGGACAACATGTTATGACTTAGGGTATATAATGGATGCTCTCTGTACCTCTTTCGAGACTCTGATTTGGGAAGCATCTGCCCTCTGTCTCCGTTTATTCTATAGAGCACCAGAATAAAACTGCAATTAGCTCTAAGTCTCGTCTCAGGCTCTGTTTGGTTTTGGATCTGGGGTCCACCCGTGGTTTGCCCCAGCTGTTAACTGGTTTCAGTCCGGTAACAAAACTTTCAATTTCCCTAAACACTTGGGTTTTAAAATTTTATCTTTCTGACCTTTACTCTTTCGTTCCACTCGTAACTCACCACCCGGCATACACTGAGCTTAAACGACATCCCCGATTGCTTTCTTTTCCATTCTGCGACGCTCAATGATTCACATCCCCCAATTTCCTCAACAAACTAACTCAATTACAACAAAAGTTTTGTTTTTCCTGAGAAGGTTCGCTTCCAGAATCCTCCTGCTCCTCCTCCTTCACCACCACATTCTCTTCTTTCTCGGCAGTGTCCCTTTCCGCTCATCCTTCCTGTTCCCATCTTTCGCATGTGCCTCTTCTCCAAATTAGATAACTCTCTTTCCATCTCTCACGTACATGATCAACGCACTCGCTTCCTTTTGGTTATTCTAAACGAACAAAACCGCGCGCCAAAGCCAACCTCCACTCTCCTTCCTTCTTTGCCTTCCTCCCAGCCACACTCCTTCTGCCAGCTTCCCGCCACCATCTCCCCCCTCAGTCTAGACCTACATTTACAATCTTTAATAATTTATAAAATTATTTGTTTAATCACTTCCCTATCCTCCTTCCCGCCCCCAGTCCTTTAAAAACACCCTTTGTGACGCCGTTAGACAGTTGGCCAATGACTGTTCTCTTCCCGTGGTGCGCGTACGACGCGGGATAGGTGGAAGTTTTCAAATGCGGAGTTGGTTCCTTCGGTCTCGCGCGTTTGTGGCTGAGTCTTCCGGCTTGAAAGCTGCCGCTATGGAGTCGCTGGTAAGATAAAGGAATGGGATGGCTGTCTGTTGGCTCCTCAGGAAATGTATATGAAAGGCTTAATTTGCTTGCAGAAGCGGTTTGAGGTCTGTAGCCTCCCTCTGTGCTAATATGCTGTACCTCCCCTTTCAACGTAGAGGTAAGGTGTACTAGCTTATAGCAGGGTGACACTTTTCCGTTGCCCGCTTATTGTACCGTTATTCTGCTGTCCTGCAGGTTTCAGAGAAAAATAGGCGGAGCGCGTGGCGAGAAGCTGAGCAGTCGTTCGAGCTACCTGCTCGTAGCACAGGAGGAAAGGGAAGGCTAAGGCACACCAATGTTAGGATCGTGAGTTGGTGAGGGCAGCAGCCACACAAAAACACATCTTTAATAATAAGTGATGATCCGTTGCAACAGGAAACTGAGAAAGCATGCTGTGAAGTTGAATGGTCAAGGTATTGATGACAACAGCAATCATCCCTGAGCCACATTTTGGAACTTAGAAGCAAGGTCTGAAAGTAACCAAATGCAGTCCTTGCATTTCCACCACATCCCCCGACCTACCTCTATATTGCTGCACATCTACTCAATTTAGAAGAAACAGTGTGAGATGTCATAGGAAAAGAAATTTATTTATTTATTTGAATTATATCTTCCCTTTTTCTTTTTTAAAGAACTCAAAGCAATGTACTTTATTCTCCTGCTCTCAGTCTTATCCCTGCAACAGCAAACCTGTGAGGTAGTTGGGCCAAGAGTCTGTGACAGGCCTGAAGTGACCCAGTTGGCTTTATGGTTGAGCAGAGTCTAAAACTCAGATCACCTGAGTCCCAGACCCACTCTTAACTGCTATGCCACACTGGCTTTCAGAAGTGTGCAAGGCTGGATCTAAAATCTGTCCCTTCATGCACACAATTGTTAATTATAAATTGTATTTATTGTATTTTAACTTGGTTATTTGAGATGGGCCAGTTTTAAATAGTTGTTAATTATTCTTGTATTTGTACTGTTGTGAGCCGCCCTGAGGCTTTGTTGCAATGGGGGCGGCATACAAATGTTTTAAATAAATAAAAATAAAAAATAAATAAAATAACACTAGGAGCTGGTTACCATACTGCAAATATGAAAACTTTGACTTGGCAGCATTAAAACACATGAATCTGAAGAGAACTCGTATCACACAGCAAGGTATACACCCTTGCAGTGTTGCAAGGAATATTAAAACAAATCCAAAAGAAAACTGAAGTGCCAAAGTAAGGGCACGTTTTTAAAAAGCCAAGGGGAGATCAGAAAAGGAAATTTAAATCCTCCTATCCACATAGCCAAAACTCTGCCTTCGTATAGGGAGTTCTGGATTTGATCAAGTGGTTGCTGTGATTGAACTGTTTGACTCCTTACATTGACAGATGACACAAAGCACACATTACATCAGAGCAGCATTTTTACTCTAAGTGGAAGGCTTCTGCTCAAGATAGGGGTGGGGGAATAAGGGCACTTTGGGTGGTTTTAACTCCTTGCCACCTGCTAGCTTGGAGCCCATGGACCTGCAATTTTTATTTTTAAAAGTTTAATTTGTTCCCGTACAGACTGATTAGAGATATTGATGTCAGGGAAATAAGCTATTCTGGATGAAGTGTGGATATGGATGACAGGATCTGGTAGACATGGATTACTTTGGTTTCTAAAAGACTGTTCATAAAATCCCTTACGAAAGACTTCTGAGCATGGGGTAAGCTGAGGTTAAGCAACATTGGTTGTTCTATCCTGGGAGTGATGGAACACAGTGGGGTCCCTCACAGAACTGCTTGGAGCTGGGGCTTTTTAAATTTTTCATAAATGATTTGAAGTGAGCAGTGAGGTGACCAAATCTGCTGATGACACCAAACTATTGTGGGAGAGTGATGTTAAAACAAAAAAAGCTCCCTCCAAGTTGAGTGAATGGGCATGAAAATGAGAAATGCAGTTCAATGTAAGGAAATGTAAATTGATGCACACTGGGACAAATTAAACAAAATGACAACAACCCTAGTGTTGGTGACCAATAAATAAATTTTGAGATTGTGGTGGTTAAATCAATGAAAAAGTTGATCCAGTGTGTGGCTGCTGTATTTTTAAAGGCAAGTTCAATGTTGGAGATATTATAAATGGAAATAAAATTAAACCGCCAATATCATAATGATATTAGGCAAATCTATGCTGTGGTCAAATCTGGAATGTTTATATAGTTTTTAACCTTAAATGATAGTGTAGATCTCAGAAAAAAGCAGAAAGGGACAGAGTTGGAACAGCTCCAACAACCGCTCCAACAACAGAGTTGGAGTTGTTCAAGAAGTTGGAACAGCTTTCTAATACAGTATTTGTGGCTCTTCATTTTAGAAAAACAGTGTGTAAGGTAGGGATGACATGTGTAAAATTCTGCATGGTGTGGGGATGTGAATAGGGATATTTCCCCCATTCCTCATGACAGGGTTTGAAGTTACATGTTCAACTGTAGATTGAGCTGCTAATGTCTAATCCCGTCTTGTTTTCCCTTCCCCAGTTGCCTATCTGCATACCTCATTTTTTCTTGCTTGGCAAGAGGCTCTTTTCTTGGACTAAGGATATTGGGATGTGCAGCTTGTTTGAATGCAACAAACTTCTGATTGGATGGTTGAGTCTTTGTCCCAGGGATGATTGGGTTAAGTTGGGTTTTTTTTTCTCCCAGGAACATTTCATCTGTGAGATAAGCTGTGATTTGCACATTTTTAAAATGCTATGGAAATTTGTGCTAGTTTTTTACTTCCAGTTCACACACCTCTATCTTGGACCCATCCAAGGAAGGCTGTGAGCTTTTCTTCTGACTTGTGAGCTCTTGCAGACTTCTGCCTAAAGTAGCCATTAGAGTGCTGCATTGTATGGATTTTGTTTATGTGTTCATGAATATATGTCATTTTCTTAGGAGCAGTGTGCAATACAAAAATCCTCTGTGTATAGGAATGCCCAGAGCTCTTGGTTAGTGTGTTTTGCTAGCAGGTTTTGTGTAGGACAGATGCCTTCCTGTTATCATGAGTGGATAGCTGCCTTGTATGTCTAGTTGACTTGTCTGGGGTGTTGCTGCATCTTCACAATATTAACATTATCTGTGCAGTATTGGCAAATTGGTCTGTGATTAATAAGCTACCTGGTGAATGCTGAGGACATGTGGCTGTCTGTCTGTTTTTTGGCACAGTAAGTTTTTCTCCTTTTCTGATCAAGGTGAGGATAAGAATATGATGGGTGTTACATACATGCTAGATTTTGTGTCATTAAAGTAGTGAAGTAAGTTTAGTTTGAAACATGTAATACTTTAATTACCAATTTTACTTAAACTTCTACTGTTTAAGGGTTGGAGGATATTTTCAGGTGTTTTCAAAATTTCTGGATTATGTTTGTGTATCAAATTTCTCTAACATAGTAGTACTGTGTTTCCCTGAAAATAAGACCTAACAGGAAAATAAGCCCTAGCATGAGTTTTCAGGATGCTCATAATATAAGCCCTACCCCAAAGATAAGCCCCAGTTAAGATCGTCAGCCAGACAGACAGGGAAGCACAGTAGTATGTCTGTTGCAACACACAATAGATGTATTGAATTATAAAATATAATGTTAATATATTGTTGTTGTTGTTGTTGTTAGTCGCGAAGTCGAGTCCGACCCATCGCGACCCCATGGACAACATTCCTCCAGGCTCTCCTGTCCTCCACCATCCCCAG